>WHPX01000196.1:0-519127 GCA_011057435.1 Actinia equina | reverse complement strand
CAGACGCCAGCGGGGCAGGGGGGCCCGCGGGGCAATGGAAAACTGCGAGATAAAAGAACTATTAAGAGCCACTATTCAAGTATACATGTTCCAAGATCAGACTCAAATAGCAGCTTAAATACATGTGAATTGAATGGATCGGAAACTATTCATGTAGCTGGTTATCATAAAGAGACAGCTGAAAATGAATCTTATTTGTTAAGTGGTAATGAACAGCTTGATTCAGAAGGAGCAGATGAAGGCCATTCTCAGGAATCTGAATATGACGATGAAAATGGTGAAGTTGATTCCAGTCATGTTTCAGCTGATGAAATTAGTTCTGATGATGAATTTCAAGAGTCAGCTGAAGACAGCGATGTTGACAGTAGATCCAGTAATGACACACATTATTCTTGTCATTATACAGAAAATGATATCACAAATGCTATTCTTCGTAGTATAGAATCTAAAATTAAAAATGGTTGGTCTCAAGAAGAGACATTGTCTGAAATGAGAAATCTTTATGAACTCTTGAAAGATGAACAGATTCCACATAAATCCTGGGATGCTATATTGAAATATTTAAAGAAGCTGGGTTACAAAGACCCTAAATACATATTTTAAAGTCTGTTGTTCATCAAACCATGTGAGTCTTCTTCAATATCAAGCAGATTGCTCAGTTTGTGGAAAGTCATGGGAAGAATGTTTAAAGTATTATGTTTTAGGTATACATTTGGAAAACTATTTCTTGAATAATGAAACAATCAAAGATCACTTGCAGCATTGGGCAAATAAGGATGAATGGCTAGGAAACAACAACCAGGAAGCAACCTATAAGGAGACTTGGCATGGTGAACATTTCCAGGAGTTATCCTACTTCTGGGATGACACCAGTGAGACTTTTCTCCCTGTTCTCTGCCCTAATTGTCAGAGTGTTATATCTGTTGAAGACATGGCTGCATTAGTTCCACCAGGCAACACACTCCATGATGAGCTATATCTGAGTTGCAGGGAATGTATGTTTGACTTTATCCATGAACCTAAGAAAATGAAAGGATGTGCACTTAATCAAGCATTCATTTTCCACGAGGATGGCTTCAACGCATTCGAAAAGAAAAGCCGTGGAATATCTGCCATTCACATTTCCAGTGCTTGTGTCAATAAAGAACAAAGATTAAGTGGAAAGTACAGTATATCAGAGTATACAGCTTTATTCCAACTGTGTTTTTGGGGGAAGGGATATCACATAAGCTTGATGCCTTCTTAAAGCCATTAATAGATGAGGTAAAAGACCTGTACATCAATGGGATAACTGTCAACATTGAAAATGAAATAATCTTAAAGAATGACATTGTTATACAACCTGGCCAATATCAAGTCTGAATGCTGCTCTTGGCTGGAACTGCAGACTTAAAAGGGCACCAGGAAATGATTCTATATGCTGGTGGTAAGTTGTACAGTAACTATTTTTTATGCAATATTTCAAGCATGTGAGAGAGTTCTTCCTTGGATGTCCAAACAGGGCAAACGAGGCACAGCCAAGTTTTTTTAACTGACTTTGAGGTATTTGAAAATCGGAGGAATATGTCTCTCAAAAGCTTTTGAATTTTTTTTCAATTTCATTAAATATTTTCTATCAAGGAGGGTGATCCTACATGTAATACTATAGGATAACTTCCTTCTCTTTGTAAGTTGGATCTGACAATACAATATAATAAATTCTCTCTTAATTAAGAAAGAAATGTTTTTTTATTATTAACAATGATTGGATTTATGTCTGTGTCATTGAGTGTAATTGCATGGGTATCGTATGGATTGAAAAAAATGTGCCTCATTTGAAAATTATTTTTTACCTCCATTTTCCAGGTAAAAATAGCAAACAATATTTAATGCTTGAATTACTATTCAGTTTTTCACAAAGTACTGTGTTTCTTTTTCTTTACAGCAGGTAAATCTGGTTGCCGTATTTGTCAAGTCCTTGGCACATATATTCCATGCAAACGACACTATTACTATGGGAACTTTGGAGTGCGATATAGGCATCCAGCTCAACCAAAATCTCCACAATATTATCTGGAGCATGGAGAAAAAATAGAAAATGCCACAACAGTCATGCAGCGGAAAACACTACAATTAGAAAGTGGTGTTACTGGAATTAGCATTCTTTTGAGCTTTATCATTTGTATAAATTTGATCCAGTGAATGATATGGCAATAGACAGAATGCATCTAACATTCAATATGCTCAAGAGGGAGTTTATAACCAAAATATGGGCAGAGCTAGGGGATAATGCAGGTACACCCATAAATGACAGGGATCCAGCCCTTGGTGGTCTTACTGATCGAAAAGATTTTGGAAATGCACTAGAAGCCATACCTTGGCCCCGAGAAGAACGGGCAAAAGGAGTTGCAAAACTGAAAAGCCTAACAGATAAGTTAGGCAGTTGGAAATCAAATGAGTTCAAAAAGTAAGCAACAAAATAATGGGCAGTAGTTTTGAAAAAAAATGCTAAATTTATATCATTGAATGTATCTATCACCTGACAGACATTTATTATATGTATAGTCAGCCATGCTATGTTTTGTGTTTATGCACACATCAAGCTATGCACAAAAGCTCAGAGCGCATGCTCAAGCAAGATTATTGGTGTTTTTTTTTGTTTTTTTTCCATGAGACTTAACTATTTCTCACTATTGAGCCTGCACTGTGAGAAGTAGCTAATATAAACTATCTAATAAGACATGAACTGATTTAATATTGTAAACATGTATATTTCCCCTTCAGATTCAGTGAAATTGCAAGAGAGGTTTTATCTGAGAAGATACCATCAAATGCATATGATTGTTTTATGCTTCTTTGTCAAGCTGTCCAAATGCTGTATTCTAAGGAACTCAAAATTTCTGGTTGGTCAGAAGAAAACATTGTAAGACTGAATAACCTACTATGGGCTCATGCAGTCATGGCAGAGGAATACTATGGACTAGAATTTTGCACTGACAATTTAGAATACTCGGCTCATGCAGCATCACAGATAAACCGACACTCCAGCTTAGACAACTATTCCTGTGAACTGTTTGAAAGAATGATACGACGGCACAAACAACAAAAACATAATTCTCGAGGGATTGAAAAAACTTATGCTTCTAGAGAGAGCATACGGGACTTTATGTATTGGTACAAGCAGAAGAATGGGGCACTTTCAAGTTATGAAGAAAAACCCAAGTATCAATTCAAAATTGAGATAGTACAGAACGGAACACCACTTTATTTGAAAGAAGCATCCCTACAGTCTGCAAATGACCTGTTGACAGACTTCAAAGACATCCCAGATGTAAGGATGAGGCATGCCATTAAATATGGAGTACTTCTTGGCAAGGTTTCACAAAAAGCTTGCTCAGTGGCTGTAATATCAGACATCCAACGGCACTTACACAGAGAGACAGGACTGCAGAATTTAGTGGTACCAAATATTCTGCAAACATCTAAAAATGTTGCACTGTTTGATCAATATAAAGAAGTCACCAAAGTCTCTCAACTGGATACCATCAAGATAAAAAGTACAAATACAGCAGAGGAGTGGATAATGAAGGTTGAAGAAATTATGCAGGTTGGTCCAGTTGAGCACTTGTTCTATACCTATATTAATGGCACCTACCTAGTACCAGTATTCCGAAATGGTGAAGTTGATTATCACATGTGGACAAGCACTCCTAAGTTCATTACCCGAACATACCAGAGAAACAGTGTGCAACCACTTGCTTCATTTTGTAGAAAAGTAATGATGTACCCAGTACCAGGAAATGCAGGAAACCCAAATTACTTCCTTTGCATAGACTATAAAAATGCAGAACTAGTCAAGACCATCAAAGTTCCCATTTATCCTGATGTTGGTGAGACAGTTAGAGTTAAGGAACAGGAAACCAAGAATGGTATGGAAAAGTAAACCATGTCTATGTCACAGAAAGGAAAGCCAGAGTACAATGGTACAGGGAAACCAGACGAAATGGCATTTGGACACTAACAAATGGCGAAGATGACATTTATGTCCGGTCTATTATAGGATTAACAACTACAGAAAGAATATTTGGTGGATTCAGGATAACTGACATTTAATTTAGGATGTTCACATTTAATTTAGGAAGATTAGAAACTCTTTCAACCATTGATAATATTGATAATATTACATGGGCGCGCGGAGATATGAGATTTATCTTCGAGAGTTGAAAAGATCTCTCATGAGTGAGCGCAGCAAACAAGTGAGAGATTTTCAACTTGAGAAGAGAAATTTTGTATCTCCAAGCGCCCTTGTAATATTCTGTTTAATATATAATCATCCATAAAATCAACTTCATAAGCTTTTTTAAAAAAACTTAAGGCGTAAGGTGATGATATTTTCACATGTGAAAATATCGGTTTTTTGAAATGGAGAAATATAATTATTTTGTGGATTATAGTACACTCAACAAAATAACTCGACTCTGATTGGTCGAGAGGAGTACAATTATAGCGTTAATTGTACTCCGTACAGTAAGTCGCTATGGCAATACGGCCAAAACAATGTCAAAGCAATTATTTTCTATCATTTTGTACTTAAAAAACATATAAATAAAATTTTAAAGCCGTAAGAACTAATCTTTTTTATGCCTTTTAGTTGCGCAATGGACTGAAGTCGGCCGCCAAATAAACAAAGATGAACGGCGTCGCTTCGCATTTTTTACTGAAATTTTGTTGAGTGAACTATAAACAAAAAATCGCACGATCTTCTCATACAATTTGGAATTAATAGACACTCGTAAAGTTTTGGAAGTTCTTTAATTGCACTCACCTAAAGGCTCGTTCAATTACAACAACTTTCAAAACATTACTCGGGTCTATTAATTTCCAAATTGTACTCGAGATCGTGCGATTTCCTATACTAATTATATAATAAACCTTGTTAACCTAGTTAATGAGGTGTTATCAATGGTACAGTTGAATAGCTAACTATCATAAAACCATCATGGGAACTTGATGCTTTCAAGAAAAGATAAAACAGCTTTAAGGGAGATTCTTTTTTTACTATATGGACTTGTTAGTTTTTTTCCCAGGCTCAGAATATTGTTCTTATGATCTCCCAATTGATCAAGATGCTTTCTTAGATATTTCAAGGTACTACAAAATAGATACCCATAAGAATAAATGTCAGTTTCATAGCTTGGATATCCACCATTCACGATTTCAGGTGCAACATGAGGGTAATTGTTTCTGTATGTTTTCCTCTCTTGCTCTGTCAAAAGCTTAAGCTTCATTTGACCTGCAATACAATAACAAGTACTTGTGATTATTTTAATTCCCAACAAGGTTGTTAGGTGAAAAGATATTTGGTTAATCCATAAAGTCTTTTGCTTGTCATATATACATTTAGCTTTCAATTTTATTTTGATATTTCAGTTTGTGATGTACCTTTAATAACAATTATGAATTTTATAATTCTGTGTTCATGCATTGTAAAATGCAAACACTGACCCTGGCTGTGAAAAAGTACCCAACATATTTTGTAAAGAATGTGGTACTAAATAGTTGATTGTGTATTATGTAGTTCCAAAAATTATCCATACCCTCCCCACAGAGGAATTTTTTCAAAGACCCTCCCCCTCCCCCTCCCCCTCCCCCTGGAAATTCCAACTTTCTTCCATACAAACTCTGTAACTTTGTTCTTTCTCGAACTTCCCCCACCCCTCGGAAATTCAAAATTCCTCTGTGGGTAGGGTATGGATAATTTCTGGAACCACAAATTGTTTCATCAGACCTAATTAGTACTGCTTAGTGTTAGAAACAACTACTAAATGGTATATCATAAATCCAGCCCTCTGAAAGCCTGAGCTAATAAGGGGTCTATTAGTATTAAGACCTCAGATCTAGTAGCAAAAAATGCCAAATTTGAAAACCAATACAATGGCTGTTATTTATTATTTCACACTAATTTCAACATTGTTGCCATCCATATAGTAGAGTGGTTTTCATAAACCCGTGAAATACACTTTCATCTAATACACTTTTAATTAGTACACTCTAATACCATTGTATTCTTTTGTTGTCATTTGACTATTACACTTTATTAGATACACTTTGTTTCACGGGTTTACGAAAACCACTCTAAGAGTAGTTTTATTATTACTTGGAAATAAGGCAATAACAATTTATAGTCATGCGGAAACTGCTCTATACAAGCATGGTATCAACAATATGTTTCTGTCACTCATTACTAGCATACTGACTCTTACATGAAAACTAATAAACTTATAATCATGGAACAACTATGTGTGTTGTAAGGTAACAAAATATCATTCTTTCAAAGAATACAGTCTTTCAAAGAATACTAAAAATGAGCTAAAAATTAAAAATTGGAGTGATATGGTTAATATTAATCCTAAGTGGAAAAAACTTTCAAAAGAAAGGATGTACTTACCTGTCTTTATTACATTTATAGTCTTGGCCTTCCCAAAGTCAATAAGCATGGCATGTTTGTTTCCCTCTGAGTATTCTATCACAACATTGTTACCTTTTAAATCATTATGAATTATTTCTTGCTGATGTACATGGTTTATTGCATATGCAATTTCATACAGTAGACGAAAACAATCATTAAATGAGACATCCTTGGTGTGCTGTAAACTTTGTGCAAAGCTTGAATATGTCTGAGGTTTACCATCACTAAGGCACAACCTTGTTAGTAGGGGATAAGGACCATTGACAGTTTGCACACCAATCAACAATGGGATATTGGGGTGACTTGGAATCTTCAGTAGTATATTAGCTTCTTGATGAACAGACTTGGAAGTCTGACTGCCTTTAAAGATTTTGATTGCAACAGGTAAATTCTGATATGTCCCTGAAACACACATTCCAAATGTACCTTCTCCAACTACTGTAAGCTGCATTTATTTATGGGCATCAATGCCTCCATACAAATATTAAGACTTGGGATACTGCTGCAATTCATTAAGCTCTTCTCTTGCATTTTTGATAACCAGTGTGTTATTGTTATTACATGCATGTAAATTGTGTTTGGTATTGTGTCCATGTTTGTTGATAGTACCACAATCTTCTCCTCTTCCCTTTACAAGTTTATAGCCAACTCCATAATAGTACCAGGAAGAGTGTATTTTTCTTCTTTGGATATCTGGGAAAGCCTTCCTAACAATATGCCCGCATTCTATTGGTGAGAGTGTGTTTTCTTCTGTCAATACCATTTCTCTAACTTCAGAGGCTTTAATTCTACTTGACTTGTTACTTGCCTCAAGTTTTTCACGTAGCCTAAAATGAAAATTGTATTATTTCCTCTCAGGTTCCAATGTTATAAATAATGATACAAAAAGTATTTAGTCCTAAATCAATGTAATCCAAATAATGTACATCGCTGTATATCATCCAATAGTGAGGCAACCAAGTGGAATTCCCTTTAGCTTGCTCGCTTGGCTGGGGCATGGGGTAGACAAGGGCTAAAAACCAATAAATTTGATAGAAAAAATACAGTTGAAGCATGAAATTCAACCTTAAATACTGACAAATACAATAGAACAATATGTGGTTCCTCGTCTATTTTGTCAATTGTTATGATCCACATACGACTAAATACCTACCATTTGTTCAGCATAATTTATGCACCTATCAGTGTAAGTCCCGGGGGAGGGTACCCAGGCAAGGGGTGGGGATTTGAACAAAATTCTTTAAAGAAATTCAAATGCCCCAGGGTGGGGTAACCGTTGTCGATCAAATAAAATGAAAGAAATAGAGGGCTAAAGGAGATATTGTTGACTAAACTACAGAATATCTGAACAAATTCCCGACCCAGGGACAACTGTTTACAATAAATCCCCACGCCTTTCCCGAATCACCTCCCCCCCCCCCCCCCCCCCCCCCCGAGACTTATGTTGATAGGCGCATATTTAATACAATTGTTCTGCTATCTAAAAACAATGCGTGATTGTTATCGATTAAAATCGAATTTAATTTTAAACATAATCTCTCAAGTTGTCAAGAAGTTTCATTTATAATTCGATGTCATTTCATTCGATGAAGGGTTATTTTTTTTAAAAAACATTTACCTTACCTTTGAATAATCTCATTTCTACAAAGCATTCTTATGGGATAATTTCCTCTGTCTGACTTCTTGTGGTTCATGATCTTCAAAGTCCGTATGGAATACAGTGGAACAATAACTGAAGACGACAATCTTGATTTTCTCCACATAAAGACAAGAAAAGCTTCGAAAACCACGTTTGTATCTTATTGTATCAGTGCTTCTCGTTCTCTCGTTACAACAGGAATACCATAACATAATTAAAGTATGCATTTACAGGGTTTTTACAGGCCCCCTTTATTGCATTTACAGGGTTTTTACAGGCCCCCTTAATTGCATTTACAGGGTTTTTACAGGCCCCCTTAATTGCATTTACAGGGTTTTTACAGGCCCCCTTTATTGCATTTACAGGGTTTTTACAGGCCCCCTTTATTATATTTACAGTGTTTTTACATGTTTCTATGGAACTAAATTTACAGCAGGTTTCCAGACATTTTACAATGTGCAAAATAAATAGGAAAAATCAGAAATACATTTACAGGGTTGCAAATCTTTGAAAAATTTAATTTCCAACATAATTACAGGATCCTCTAATTTACATACAATGTAAATACCATGTAAATCAATTTACATAGTTTGTAAATTATTTTTTACATGAAATTTACAGACTCTGTAAATTAATTAACTTTTCCAGTGATAGGCTCGGTGTAGTCATAACACAAATCTCCAAAGTAATCATGGTCAAGCCTTCCAAGAAGTCCCTGTCCATCGTGAGCTGAGGCTTAATTAGCTTTCCGCTGTGAGATGATGTCCACCTTCGTCCACCAATGTTGACTGCCTAGAGTCCCCCAATCTTGCCCCACTGTTTCCGATTATCTGCTATGATCTCATCAATACCCCGAGAAAATTTCTTTACTCTGTCCGTATTGTTTGCGGCTGCAGCACGCCCCCTCTTTTTCATGAGATATTTAACTAGTGGTGTTATTTACGGTCGATAGTTTTTCGGACTGATTTAGTCGTATCTAGAACTCATAAAGACTAAGCCTATTGGGGAGAAGGGGGGGGGGGGGGGGGAGTTTTGATTTTAAGCAATAAATCTGCCTTCATACGAGTTTTTATTCTTATCCAGAAACACTAGAAATGACTGATACTTTCCACTAATTATAATTTCATACAAAGGTCTTAGTGAAATGCCTTATAAATCATTTAGTAGAATCTCAAAATATTTTGCTTGGAATCGCTGAAGTTTCTAGAGTCTCCTAGCAACCGCTATCTGTGTCGTCGAGAGTGAGCGCTATAGCGGCTGCGTAGGTGAGGCTATGAAATTTTTTGCGTGAGAAAATGCAACAAATTTCGCGAAAAATTTCCATCATCCTGTTATCGCACTGATCAGTTGTTCTTGTTTCCCCATCATCATTTCATCGCACTGATCAGTTGTTCTTGTGTCCCCATCATCATTTCATCGCACTGATCAGTTGTTCTTGTACCCCATCATCATTTCATCGCACTGATCAGTTGTTCTTGTGACTCCATAATCAGTTTACCGCACTGATCAGTTGTTCTTGTGTCCCCATCATCATTTCATCGCACTGATCAGTTGTTCTTGTAACCCCATCATCATTTCATCGCACTGATCAGTTGTTCTTGTGTCCCCATCATCATTTCATCACAATGATCAGTTGTTCTTGTAACCCCATCATCATTTCATCGCAATGATCAGTTGTTCTTGTGTCCCCATCGTCATTTCATCGCATTGATCAGTTGTTCTTGTGACCCCATCATCATTTCATCACAATGATCAGTTGTTCTGGTGTCCCCATCATCATTTCATCACAATGATCAGTTGTTCTTGTAACCCCATCATCATTTCATCGCAATGATCAGTTGTTCTTGTGTCCCCATCGTCATTTCATCGCATTGATCAGTTGTTCTTGTGACCCCATCATCATTTCATCACAATGATCAGTTGTTCTTGTGTCCCCATCGTCATTTCATCGCATCAACTAAACAAGGTTCACTCTGCATCCTTACCACGCTTTAGATCGCCTAAGATCGCCTAAGATCGCCTGAGATGCCATACACGCTATCATTTTTTACTTAGATTTTCTTAGATTGTAGGCCTTATGTTATGCCATATATCAGTCGACTAAAACAACTTTCAAAATAAGATGTCTTTTTCCAAAATATATAATTCCGCAGTTTCATTTTAGATTTTATACGTGCAAAATATATTTTCCCTATCAAATTTAATTCTGAGAATAATTTAGTTTTTTAAAACAATTCTAGAAATCTCCGCATCGAATGCTCAGCTTTTGCCGCATTTTGCTGTTAGCGAAGTTTCAGTTTCTCTCTTTAAATAATAGGAGAAGAGCAGATTTCGAAAAAACTCACTAAACGGCCTCAAATCGCGCTGAAACTTCGCCAGACTGTTGAACAATGTACAAGTAACGACTGTATCAAGTTTTAAAGCAAATTGTTGATTGAAACATTTTATTGTAATATCTTCATGATATCTCCTATACATTCCCTAATAAGAAGAGATACCAACTAGCTAAAAACTAGTGTGAGCTGCGCCGGTGTTTCTAATAAAACAGTATGATAAAAGGGTAAATTTTACACCGTCGAAAGATGAAAAAACTTACTGACGTTTCGGACGCTAGTCCTTCGTCGGAGTAGAAACGGAGGACAAGTTTTCTATGATTCTTATATAGAACTACATTGAAACAAATTGTAAAAGTTGAAAGCAGCTGCGCTCTTACTTGTGCTGACGGATGAAGTTTTTCTTTTCTTTTTTATTAAGGGGAAGAATTTAAGCGAGGCATTTCTCAAATAAATGCAACTCTGCATAACTAGACTAGAAAAAGAGTTTTTACCAAGTTTTTTTCTCACCCCTCAACCAAAATTAAATATAGTTATATAAATTAAATATCTTTATTTTGGTAATGGCATTAAAAACTCAAAAAAGTAGACTAGAATTATTTTCGAGTTTTGTCGGGACATGCTAAGGCATATCACATGTCATTTTTAATAAAAGATAATCTGCCTCAACACGTTGGAAGAGGCTTTCCAAGAGTAGTTAAAGTCGTGACAGGAGCACAGTATTTTCATTCACTATTCCACACGCTTGTTTGAAAATGACGTCACGAGAAGACTGCTGACCGAGAATAATCCTTTTGGCCGTGAGATGAAAATTAATGGCGGACGGTACTAAAAAAGCAAAATTTTCAAACTTTCCGTCGGAATATGAAGAAAAAATGTCTACAGTTGATTAATAGAGTAGTATGGATTATTTTGACGAAGTTTCAAGTTTGTACAAAAAGGTAGCATTTTTTTGTCCAAAGGGCACTATTTCTGTGCATTCAATCTTATACTTAGTTGTGAACAAAGCTAAGTTTCGGTGTAGTTCGGCTTGACCAAAAGGACTTTCCTTAGTCGTTTTGGCTATCAGTCGGGATTCCTTACTCGGCCACTGTCCTTCAGTACTTAGGTCTGTCTGGTGCACATCTAGTCTTATCTCAAACATGTGGTAAAAAGAAAATGTCTAATTAAAGAATGTCCAAGTGTTTGTTGATCGAATGGGAAGAGGTCTCTGAATTTGCTGAAAAGTGTTTAACTGATTGATAAGTTTTCGATCTTTCGTTCACATCTTCCGATTCTGTTCAAAGCGTAATCCAAATCGCTTTTAGCTCGCGTTTTCAGTTGCTCTAAGGTCAATGTGAGCATTTCTGAGTTCTTCAGATTTTAGTTCGATGTCTCCGCGTTCTTTTTCATCAATTATGGTTTGAATTTTCAAAAGTCTACTGTCTCTTTTCTGAATCGCTTTATTGAGCTCTCGTTTATAATTGCTTAAGAGGTAATTTTTTTTCAATACTGAGCAATAATGGCAAAAAGCGCCAAAACCTAAACATTCCTATGAGTTTTGATCCCAATTTTCGTTTTGGGTTACATGTAACACTCAAAACCTTTTCTAAACAGTTAGAAACTGATGTAGTATGATAAAATGCCTGTTTGAAGCAGTATTTTCAATTGTACAAAGATGTTTTGTTGCATTTGTGTTAAAATGTTGCTTTGTCAGGCTTTTTTGTCGATAATATATGAGAAATAAGCAAATGAAGGCCTAAACTTCATTTTAATACAATTTTTGCTTTAGGTACACACTTTCATCTCCATCATCTCCACTTCCAAACAAGTTAAACTTTATGAATAACAAGATTTTAGCCTTGTACAACAGCCTTTCTTCAAGAAAATAGTTTTTGGCGCTCACCGCTTGAATACGAAAAGAATTCTCTCTTTAATATAAGCTTTAGCAAACAGACGAACGACCTACTGTCATTTTTCATATTGAAATTGAAATTCTTGGAATATATTTAGCCCTTTTCAGTTTACTTTGGGCATTCCTCATTTCAGAACAGTTTTTCTCATGCACAACCGTTAAACAAAGAAATTCTACTCTAAGGAATGTCAAACTCCAGTTTCTCCTCCCCTCGAATGACACATGATCTGAAACGGGAAAATATTACGTCCAAGCTAGAAATGTCCGTCTGTTGAAATACGAGTACCGAATGTGCGTCATTCCGTTGTTTGGCAATACGAAAAGTGAGCTCTATAAAGATTTTTCTTACTTTTTCTTCATGAAAGGATTTGTTTTCCAAAGTTCTAATTATATCAGCTGGAGGTTTAATCACTGAGAACATTTTTCACTTTGTTTTAGCGGTTTTCAGTTGTGAGCAGTTATATCCATGCACATACAGCAAACACTACAAAGACAAAACATAATCGCAGAACAATATTTTGAGTTACTTTGACAAGCCGAAAAGGAAATGTTTTTATAAACTAGAGAATTTAAATTCTCTGTGTAACTGACAAAGGTACTATTGACCTTTGAGGAACATGTAGTGTTGCACTGCGGATATTATTCAAATTGACGTAATGAATGTAATCATTGCCAAAAAAAGAACAAAGCGGCGTCCCCTTTTTTCCGAGATGCTGATCACAGCTTCAGCTTTCAGTTTGCACTGATTTAGACAAATGACATAGTCTCCCTGCTGAACGAATGTCCAAAAAATAGTTTTCAGTCTTTATGTATGTGTTATAAAGTTAAATGCTCAACAAACGCCATCTAGGGCCTAAAGGTGATTCGTTTGATACATCTGCACCGAGCTGCTGATATACGCCTGCGATTTATCTCGTTCTGGTAAGCTTTAACGCGCAGTCCTAGCTAATTTGTTGCAATGATCTGCAGTGTCTATCATGCCAGTTTATCATTGTTTCGACTTTTTAAAAGTATAATAGTATTTTACTATTTTCAGGACAAAAAGCCAGGAGCCGCAATATGGACCTAAACCATGATCAAAACAACATCCAAGGCCAAATCGATAGAAATAAGGGGAGGATAGCATCTTTGACAGAAGCCTTAAGAGACGGTTTGCGTAGCAAGGATAGCAGAATTGAATGTCTTGAAGAAAGGAGCAAAGCTTTAGAAAAGGAAATACAAGACCTGAAAGATAAGAATGAATTGGTGAGCAAACAGCTGCAAGAAATGAAAGAGAGAATGATGAATTCAGAAAAGAAACTTTAGAAAAAGAAACTTTAGAAAAAGAAACTTTAGAAAAAGAAACTTTAGAAAAAGAAACTTTAGAAAAGAAACTTTAGAAAAAGAAACTTTAGAAAAAGAAAAGCTGCAACAAATGGAAGCGAGATTGGAGGATTTAGAAAAAGAAAATAAACGTCAGAAAACTGTGTTCATGATAGTGCAAATTGGTACAGCCATACAGAGAAACATGTGCAAACGTCCTGAGAGAACACTTCGACGACAGCACTTTATACAAGTTTAAAGAGATTGAAAGACACATCAAAAATCTGAAAAGTGAGGCCGATAAAAAGGCAGCAAGAAAGCGGCTGACCGAAATGAACAAAAAGATTTCTTGGGACCAACGTTTGGTGAATAGCCTTCAAATTCTTAATCAAGAGAGAATCGGCATTGCTCATCCTGACTTAAGCAGTGAAAAGATGCAACAAGCTACAGATTTTTTGAAAGAGGAAAATATTTTGAGAGGAAGAATGGTCGACGATGTAAACAAATTAAAAGAATTATGGGAAACCTCCGAAGAATTGTTACAGTAAGCATACATTTTTCGTAAAGTATTTCCTTGGATATCAAATAAGTTATGTTACCCATGGTTAGTGATAAGTTTGATATGACAGCCTTCGGCCTGATGACCTACTTGAAGTAAAGGCTATACTCTGGGTCCTTACCCCGCTTTAGATCGTTATGCCCCATTTTCTTGGAAAAATTCTTATTATATTGCCATCCCCTTCCTTGAAGTAGTTAGTTTCTGAACTACGATTTTAATTTTTTTCTTCAACTTCTGTTTCAAAATAAAGTTTTAAAAATACATTTAACATGCTTTTAGCGAACTGAATGTGTCTTGTGATTCGTTTACAGCTGGCGGATACTATAAAACTAATGTTGTCTAAAATTATCTAACAGGACAAGCTCTACAGAGGGTCACGATCAAGGCCTTTCACAGGACAAAAAACATATACGAGCAATGCCGTCTTTCACTTCCAGTAAAGCTAGTGGGAAACGATTACTTCCACACCGATTCTTTCAGTCGAAGGGAACAGATTAATCTGGGGTTATTACGATCATTTTTTTTTTTTTTTTTACCTTCAAAAACCAACCGGAAAAGGACTAAAGTAACTGGCTACTTTTGGAAAAAAAATAAAACTTTTTCATAAAAACTACGATTTTTTAAAGTGATTCAAAAGATTAAAAGAAAGATGTTTGTTTTCGAGATAATCAGCATTAGATGGATGCCTACGTAGGAAGCAAGTTTTTGAAGCAAAATTTTCTTCTCCGATCAGAAAGAGATTATAAGTAAGATAATAGCTCTTTGGAGACTGTATAATTGCATAATGCCGGCTAGTGAATCATTCTACAATTACACAACGTAGAGATTTTTGACTAAAAGACAAAAACATACATTGATTTGTCGTGTTTCGTCCTTTCAGTTTTCAAGAAGTCTCATTGAGACAAAAATAAAATAAAAATAAAAATAAAAAAATCCTACAAAAGTCTTTTTTTTTTTTTTCTTTTTTTTTGTGCGTTAGAAAAATTAGTTATTAAGAGTGAAGATCTAAGAATAAAGCCGGCATAGCTGAAACTAAAGCTAATATGTGAATATAACGTGTATAGAAAAGATTACAAGAAACATTTCTATCATAAGACTCTAAAGAATAGTGCTAAAATAACTGAGCAAAAATGTAAAAACTGTGTAACTAAGCGGTACAAATGCTAAGTGGAAGGAGCTAAGAGGTTCGCTTGTAATTTGAATGCATACCGATATCTAAACTTGTTCGTGATGGTAGCCGTGCTGAAATATTATGTCAGCATTTATATAGCTATGCTAATTGATAATTCTTTTTTATCTTGTTTTCATGAGATAAATAATTGGAGACTGACATCTCATTTTTGTTCGTCTGTAAAAATCTTCATTTTCTCTCTCATAACACGTACACATGATCGTGGGCTCAAATCGAACGTTCAAAAGAGGCAGTCACCTTAAAGAATCTTGCACAATAATAATAATTAGCATATACCAACGTTTGTACTTCCTAAGAACGCGAGCGCTCATTGGTTAATAGGATTTGTCATGCAAACTAAAAGTTTCTGTTTGTTTGTTTTTATTATTGAATTATTATATATATAAAAATAAGTTACTCTGTACACAAGTTGGTAAATGCTAACACAATTATATGGAGAATATTAATATGGAGAATATTAACCTCGCCGCTCGAAGACTCGCGTCTCGGTAAATATTCCCCGATATTCACTTCGCTTTCGGCGAATAATTGCTAAATGTATATATGAATACATGTATAATCAATTCTGACAAGGTTGATCACATTACATAAGAATTAATCAGGTCATTCATTTAATTAATTAATGCAAATATAAAATATAACAACCATCTAAAATATTTGCATGTAACTAGTCAAGTCTTCGTTACCTATGACTCATATCATAGATGCTATTAACTATGCTCATATGGATGGCCATGCGCACGTAAAATGGCGGTCCCGTCTTATTCAGAGACGTTAAAAAAGAGGGCCACAAGTTTATCAGTTAAACTTTCACGTGTCAACCTCTCTAAGTAAATTCCATAATAGGACGTTTGCACGATGGCGTCACTGACCTCTACTACCAGACTCCTTTGCAAACTTTCTTTCGTTCAATCAATTAGCACCGCTTGTCTTACTATTCTCATGAGGGAATACCAATTTAAATAAGAAAGAAAATTCACGAAGCATTATGGTAGTAGGAGTCAAATGACGCCATCATGCAAACATCCTATTCTATTTTAGATTTGAATTTCTATGTCTGTGTATATATATATATATATATATATATATATATAAAGTCAAATTATAAATAATTACATATTTATAAATTGATCAATGACCTAAAATTAGTACTTAATAGTTGACTGATATTTCATTATTTTGGTTAAGAGAGAATTCAAGCGATGAGCGCCAAAAACTATTTTCTCGAAGAAAGGCTGTTGTACATAAGTCTAAAATCTTGTTATTCAGAAAGTTTAACTTGTTTGGAAGTGGAGATAATCGATGAAAGTGGAATCAAAGTGTTAACCCAAAGCAAAAATTTTATTCGAAAATGAGGTTTAAGCCTTCATTTGTTTATTTCCCATACATTTTCTATAAAAAAAGCCTGAAAAGCTACATTCTAACACATATACAACAAAACATCTTTGTACAATTGAAAATACCACTTCAAACAAGCATTTTATCATAGTACATCAGTTTCTAACTGTTAAAAAAGGTTTTGAGTGTTAACCCAAAACGAAAATTGGGATCACAACTCATACGAAGGTCTAGTTTTTGGCGCTTTTTGCCATTATTGCTCATTATTGAAAAAAATTTCCTCTTAATAATAATGATCAGCGCTCGCAAAAATTATAACAGCTAACTGACATTCGACCGAAAAATGAGAAGATAACTGACAATTGGGTACCCCATTGGCACCCTCATCTAACACAAATGGCCTTTAAAAAATCTAATTTGTTAATAAGATATATTATTGACCAGGTTTACCGCCCAGCATGGACTTATTCAAACGGGGTTTGGGGACTCTCACACCTAATTCCCCCCACCCCCATTCTTTGTTGCTGCCCTAAATGCCAGCAGGCATGATGGTCAGTACGTCTAATTTCGGTTTTACACACATTTTGTAAACTTTTACTTCCATTTTTAAATACACGAAACGGAAAGTCGGTGTTATTTTCAGTCCTTCTTGGGTGCGTTCCTGTACCAAATGTATATTGTTTCTTAAGTTTTCATTTAATGACTTCTACTTCTACTTCTACTTCTACTGTAGAAAAATGACCTTAAAGACTCTCTTACAAAAAGGATAGATAGCTGTGCAAGCCGGTTTTGCAAGTCACACTAAGATTAAGCCATGTAATTTTTCATAGTTTTGATTCTCAGGAAAAAAGAGACATATTGTAAATAAATGAGAATCACCAAATGAAGTCCAATAAAATCACATGTCTTCTTGTGAAATCTGTTCTGCGTTTTCTCGCACTACCAACTATTGTATTATCATTTGTCTTGAAAGAGCATTTCCACAAAATTGCAGGGATAAGAAATGACGGGACAAGCTATATTAGGAAGCGATAATGCACTGTCCTATCACATTCTTGGAATGCAACCACGTGACCGAAAAATCCCTTGAGATAAAATAACAATGATACAGCTGCCATGTTGGTTGATCTAACCGAGAGAAGCTAATAAGGAATGCTTTGTATAGTGAACCGACCACAGGGAGCCCAATTTAGATTAAAGTGAATGGTGAAAATAAAATCGGAAAAATTGAATAATTAATTATTTTTAAAATTCAAGATCAAGATAATGTCCTCTGTAATGCGGCGAAAGGGCAAAAAAGATCAATGAAAAATGCACTAGAACATTTTTTTCGCGCGCACCTTTGTTTTTTCTATATAATTTCCCTATGGTATCTGATGTTGATCTGATGTATATACTCTGACAAGGGAGGAAACTTCAGTCGCCATATTTGAACAAACAACTCACTTTAAACCACGACTTCTTCGTCTTTTAAACCTCGAACTCCACAAAAAACTTGATCAAAATGGGGATTCATTTATAAATTTGTAAATTTGTAATTTGTAAATTTGACTTTCAAACATGCCTGATAGAGTGCACGCACTATAACCGTGAACATTAAATGGTACTAATTAGTACTATTTCACACAGAATCCTTTGTTTTCTATTGTTTAATTATCACTATTTATTGCTAAAAATTAGTATTTGTTTCACGGATTTAGTGTAAGTAATTTAGTGTCCATGCTTGAAACTTAAGGCTAATTCTTTCGTATTGTGTTTGTTAATACAGTATCTTGATCTGACAAAAGTATACTCTCGAACTTTTTTGTATACTTGGAGAAAACAAACATGAATTTTCTCACTCAAACTCTTCAAAAGTCTTAGAAAACGAAATGAAGTGCACGCATGCGCAAACGTTTTCTCTAGTGTCTAGTTAACCAACATGGCGGCTATGACGTAATGTTCGAGGTTTGATTCCTTGATAGACTCGACATTAAAGAAATATAGGAATGTTTGTTGTATGGGTCGTGGGAAACAATCATGGTACTGACAGCACGTACACGGAACGGAATATCACTTAACCGGCCATTTCTATTGATCAACAAATATCAGCTGCCGGCCCAATCGACACCTCTTGCATTTATATTACCACGTGACTCATAAAAGAAACGACCTCGAGAAACCGTAATTCGAAGGTGAATAATCTTGTCGAGAAAAACAATTTAACAGCATGGGTGTAATGATTCTGTACAACAATCAGCATTTGTTTCACACCCAATGACGGCCACTAAATTTAATTTTATATGCAATTAAGCTTTAATTATTCAGAAAAATTTTCATGTGTAATTTTTGTCATTTGAACCAAACTTATCAACTGGGACGTTTTATAGACCTGTTTCGCCATGTCCAAGGCAGACCAAGTTTTTTCAAGTCAAAACTCTGGATATATTGCTTTAAATGTCGTAACAATGATTGTTGGAGTTCTTTCAAATTGTACGGTTTGTGTCGTCATGGTACGGTCGAGGAAAATGCTCACGAGCTTGTCTAACTGCTTAGTTCTACAACTGAGTCAGTATCGGATGTACTTTTGAGGATTCATATCCTTACAGCTACAATGCGATGGATTTTTGACGGCTTTTTAGAAGGGTTTTTGCTGGTTTTTTGCATCGTGAATGGAACGATCGCAATGTTATGTGGTGGTGCAGCAGTGTTCAGTTTATTAGCGGGTATTGCGTTGGACCGCTTTGTAAACGTTGTTTATCCTCTCAAAGGACTGACTCTTCAAAAGAAGAAAATTAAAGCCACATTTATGGTATGGACGTACGCTATGTGCACTTCAATTTTGACGCCATTTTACCATAGGAACGGAGAAGATAGCTTCTTCAAACTTCAACGAGACAAATTTTGAATTGACCAGTACTTGTTGTGTCGGCAAAGACATGGCTAGTAAGATTCTTTTCATGGCTACTCAATCACTGCTTTTCTTTCTTCCTCCCTTAATAATTATAGTTTGCTATATTAAGATATTTTTAGCTCTCAAAGACAGGGACAAAGAAAAAAGCTTTCGAAATTCAGCCAGAAAAATATCCAGAAGGAAGGTCGTTCAAATGTTATTACTCGTTGTCATTAGTTACATCATCTGTTGGATGCCGTTACTTTTGTTCAATATTCTTAACTCCTTCGATTTTTTCCCTTGAAAACGCTGCAAAAAGGAAACAATTCCAGTTGTTAGCTCGTGTATTCACGGGGCTAAGTTCGTGTTTGAACCCTTTTATATACGCATTTTACAACCCAAGATTCAAAGAAGAATTTTTCAAGATTTTTCGATGGAGAGTTTTTCGAAGACAAACAACAAAATACAACATGAAAATGGATAAAAAACACATGCAGAATTATAATAAATTCTTAAACATTTTAAAAATGCACAACACTAGTGTCAAATACGAAAGCGGAAAACTAGCGAGCAACTTAGACTAGTTTGAGTTGCGTAAATAGACTATCATAATAATGCTTTATCATTATGTGCGTGGGTGTAAAAGTCGTGAAAGTTTATTTTGTGTTAATTAGTAAGATGACGTCTTTCTATCACTTTCAGAATAAACCTTTTTACTGATACAGCGACCATCTTGAATTATGGGATGCTGGGGGGCAAACACGCAGAATATATAAAGTGTTATCAAGAGAATATTAGAGTCAAACAAGCTCAAGCGTTGACCCCTAGAGTACATTAATGAAATCATTAGTCGATTATTCCTTTTATACGTACGAACAGGAATAATGCAATATTGCAATATTCAAATGAAAATTCAGTTGATTATTCGACTCGTGATGAAGAAGGTAAATCATCTAAATTACAGATCGCCTTCGAGCAGAAGTGGCCCTCTTATTTTATAAGCATACACACTAGGTTTTGTCATTTCCATGCCTCAATTACTTGGAGGATATCATCAGTAGTGCTAGCTCCGCCCACTCATAATCAGTTGACAACATAGTGACAGTGATTGACATCTGGTACATGATAATTGATTGGACTATAGACGGGAACCCTATAGCAGATGCCCGCTAAGGTCTCTTGGGTAAGTTCCTGATGACCCCTGGGTACTATTGCGCAACTTTCCCATTTTGTCGTGGAGAGGACAGAAAAAAAAACTAGACCCTGGTTCCAGGGTAAGCTGGGATACCTGGAGGACCTGGCTTCAACATGCATGGTAAACCACAGTTATCCCAGTAAAAAAGACGCTAGGACGGGTGCGGGGTCGTGGGGAGTGGAAGGATGATGGGGTCTTAACCTGGCATTTTTTGCCAGAGGTAGAGTGTGTGTAGACTGTTTGTTTTAAACCATAGGATCACTAGAACAACAAATTTATTCACAGGACCGGAAGTTAGGTATTACTTCTAGATGAAATATGGGTCTGTGCAGAAATGCTGTTGTTTTGACATGGATCCGAACAATAATAAAGTGAAAATATTGTTTTATAAAAACTTCAAAGAGCTCAAAGTAGTGAAAATCATTTTGGTTAAAACGCGTATGCCAAAAATTAAAGGTATAGATAAAAATCAGTCCAAATTCCAGTTCCATCATGTCCATTCCATTACTATTTTTAGCCATACGTAATTAAGTCCTGCATGGGGTCACGCGCTTTGCAAAGAGTGTCTCACACGGGAATTTTCTAACTCGTTATTTGTGAATCGAAATTCTTTACTTAAGACGGTAAAAACCAAAGATTTTCCTCACAGGTGCTTTAATTTTAAAGTTTTTTATGTTCACAGATATTTCTAAATCAGAATGGACATATTCTTAAAGTTTAACGAGCTAGAAGTTGAATGACTTAAGGTCAAGAAGATAGGCGAAATATATTCGTTTACTTAAATTATTCTTATTACTTCATATAAAACCAAATATTAAAAGGCCGAATAAACTTCTCTGTATTTTAAGTTTATTCGTAGTAGTCTTTGGAGCCAAAATATTTCATATAACTTGACAATCAGCTTGAGGAATCTGCAAAAATAGTACGAAAGTAGAATGAAATACGGGGTGAGTACAAAACGAAGACCGAAGACCGAAGACCGAAGACCGAAGACCGAAGACCGAAGACCCTAAAACGAAGACCCTAAAACGAAGACCCCCTTTAATTTACCCGAAACATTCAATTGCACTTAAAAAGTAATAGAAAATATAGATTTTGCAATTTACACGGTTTTCGGTGGGGTCTTCGTTTTGTATATTACCCCATGAAATGTACAAAACGAAGACCCCCCAAAAATTTACCCGGTTTCTGACATAAATAGCTATTCAACGGATAGGAACTTTTGTTGCATACGGGCATTTAGAAGTTCAGAAAATTTCTGATTTATTTTATATGTACCATGTCATCACTTTTTTTCTGAACATCTCATATCGTTATATGTATATATGTATACAACATTCAACTTTCAGAAATTTCTGAACATCTCCAGTCGTATAAATATATACATGGATAAACAACTTTCAGAAATTTCTGAACATCTCATATCGTAATATATATCTAACCTGTTTTTTAAAAAGGTCACTATGCTGGGATGCCCATCCCCCCCAGAACTTACTCTTCACTCTTGGTCCAGGACTTGCCCGAAAGAGCCTAGGGTGTCAGGAATTCGGTTTGATTTTAGAATTCCAAACCTACTTTGAGGCATTCGAGTGCAGTTAAGGCTGAAGGGGTTTCCTCTAGAGCTGCCCTTTTTGAAATTCATGTTTGATTTCTTCCTTTTTTACCCAGAATAGATGATTTTCTATCAGTAAATTTGCATGAATAAGCCAATTGGGCCATGCATGGCTGGCCAAAACAATAATCGGTGCCTTTCTGTGAGGTGCAGCTTTTTAAGTATTTTTGTTGGGTTGTTGGTCTCCAAGCATTTGCATGCTATGCCATTTGATTTACGAAATATTGTACTTTTTCAAAGGCATAGAATCAGATCAGCCAAGCCTAGTTCTGACGTCAACGCTTCCCCACTGCCTCTGCAAAGCGTTCCACTCTCAGCGCCAAGCTTGGCTTAAGGCTTTGTTTTGATTTTGTTTTGTTTTTCCCAGGCCCAACACTCAGTCAGTGCATGCGCACCTGAAAAACTGACAAGATTATTAAGGTAAGAGACCCATTAGTGCTACATAGATGGCTGACATTTTGGTTCCCAAGGGTGGAGGGGAGTAGGGAAGGAGGGGCGGAGCTAGGGGTGTGCACAAGGCGCCAAAACAGGAATTGACCTTTCACTTGCAAAGCATTCCAGTGTGAAATTCTGACCACCTAAGCAAGCTCATGTTAGGGGGGATGTGTTGGGGGTGGGTTACCTTTTCATAAAACAGGTTAGATTGTCAACTGAACGAATTAGTGTGGATCGACGAGGCGTAAGTCTGAAGTAAATTTGTTTTTTATGATAACCAAAACAAGAAAAATGCCTCTTTTCTAGCGATAAAAACAACCAAGGGAAAAAGCTCGCGCTCGATGGCGACAGCTTTATTTGTCTGTACCATTATTGACCATGAAATCCGCCAATCAGCGCGCTAGAAATTTGTAAGTTATTGTAAAATTGAAAATGAAAATTTAACTCAAGTGAAATTCATCCTTAATTTTACGAGCCACCATGCCATGCGATCCGTTGTTAATCACTGTTAATACTGAGACTTACTGAGACTTCACCATGAGTTTATTAGATGACATTTCCAGCTATATTTAACATCGGGCAGAATGAGGCGACATCATCCGAGATATAGCTGGAAATTTCATCTAATAAACTCATGATGAAGTCTCAGTAAGTCCAGCTCCAACATCCTTCTGGGAGGATGTTATTATTAGATTTATATTAATTATAACATTGGAAGACCTTCTCATTCCTTTTGCCATCTTTACCGGTTATTTTTAAAAATTTACACCAAAATATTGCACTTAAACCAAGTATTCAGCAGTTCTAGAGAGGATTCCTTTTTTGAATTCTTGGTAATCATTATTATCTTTGCAGGAAAGTAAAATAGAATGAATATTTTTAGCTGATTTACGTCATTGAGAGAAGCGTAGCCATTTTGTCGGCTGCAGTTTCGCAAGCGTTGCAAGCCAGGCAACTGAACTCAACCAATCATTGTCTAATAATTCAGCCAAGAATTACGGAAAAAAGCCCTACATTTAGTCAATCAGCTTCAAGTCATTGTGTCCTGCGTGTGATAAGATGAATGGATAACGTTTTATGCTTTTCATCGAACACCGGCGAGAAAAAGAGTTTCATGTGGTATCCAAACGCCGATAAGTGAGTTTTTTAAACGACATCGAGCTGATTTGATATTGAATTTAACTTGCTTTCAGATGTTTGATATAGCTTCTCAATTATAACAATTATAATTCTATCTTGTTTAATCAGGTTTAAACTTGTCATATTGTAACTACATTTTTGGTTCCAGTTCAAGTGGCTAAATTGTTTGTAGTGTAAGGTTTCATGCAACACTGTATAGCATGCTTTCACAACGTTTTCAGATCTAAAAGTTACACTTGCCACGATACTAATTCTTAGTTCTATAATAGCAATTGTAAATGATTACATGAAAAGAACACGTGCATCTTAGTAGTACTTATTCGACAACGTAGGTGTTCGTATTACGAGTACGATAATATGTAATTAAATGTATATAATATAAAAATGATATTTTAGTCTAGTTTTGCGTTGTTTTGGTTGTTTTACTGACTCATGACTCAATATGTGTTTAGAATAATACGTGTATTGTTTGGAGTACTGCATGATGTATGGAGATGTTTTAGATGGATGATAAGGATGATTATGTGTATCTTGTACCGCTCTCTGCGCGTTGTTCCGGTTACATTTTTGGGGGGTCTTCGTTTTGTACATTTCATGGGGTAATAATTATACAAAACGAAGACCCCACCGAAAACCGTGTAAATTGCAAATATCTATATTTTCTATTACTTTTTAGGTGGAATTGAATGTTTTCCGCTCTCTGCGCGTTGTTTCGGGTAAATTTTTGGGGGGTCTTCGTTTTGTACATTTCATGGGGTAATATACAAAACGAAGACCCCACCGAATACCGTGTAAATTGCAAATATCTTTATTGTTTATTAGTTTTTAAGTGGAATTGAATGTTTTCCGCGTTGTTTCGGGCAAATTTAAGGGGGTCTTCGTTTTAGGGTCTTCGGTCTTCGTTTTATACCCACCCAGACTGAGAATAGACCTCTTTACGTTAGAATAAGAATCTCTGTTTGAGTGGTATCCACATTCATGTGTTTTCTTTGGATTGATACTCTTAGGAATAACACATGGTCTGTAATGGAAAACCATTACACCCAAGTTAATAGAGTACCGAAGTAAGAAGTCATCAAATTACAAATTTCACGATTCAGTTTTGAAATGTTCATATTTGAAGAGAACACACCATTGCCTATGTTTCTGCCAACTTACTTTAAGGTTGTTCTGAGCTTTAAAAATGGAGATATTTGGTATTTATGCTCCAAAAAGCCCATACATTTTCTGTTATTTTGGACTGGATCCAATCACGCTAGATCCAGCCTCAAATAAGAGAAAGTGTATAGGGATATTTTTAGTATTAAATTACCTATATCTCAGTCATTTTTAAATCTATCGCTCTGAACTTTTGCTCCTTATCATATTTTTGCATACAGTTTCTGAGAATTCACTAAAATCCTAAACACCTTTGAAAACAATTTCGTGATGTCATCACTTTGGTACTCTATGGGGTCTATCTAATAGCCAGAATGTATATATAAGAAACCTAAAATATCATTCCTACCTTGATTAATTTTGAATAACACCTGTCCATTTTGCTGTGCATAGAACAAGAAGTCTCTCTTCTACAAGAACATCCCACCTGAATATCACAAAGAAAGGATTTCAGGACTCAATATGAAGGTATATGTAACCGGCGGCAAGGCGCTCAAATCACTAAACAGATTGCAAGTGTGTTGGCAAAAGAGTTTATTCACAACTCAGCTTAGTACATCACAAATCAGTACAAAACAAGAACGAGATTACAGCTCTCTTCTAACGACGCGAGTTCTTTGTCTTGACTCTGTGGTTCGACGCTCTTCCAAGTTCTCTTGCTATACTGACTAAATTTACTTAAAAAGCTCTATTTATGCTTGAGTCTGCATTCCTCATGTATTACAATAATCCACGCGCAATACGCCCAAGGCGCACTTGTTCCGTAAAACGTGGCTTATGCTAACATTACTCATGTAATCTCAGGAAATTAATTAACTACTTGTTTGCAGATTTCACTTGATATAGAGGAAGAACATTCCTTAGTATCCGAAATTATAATTAAACTAATTAAAATTAGGTTAAAGTCCGATTTACTATTGTTCAAAATAACGTTCTTTTGACTCTGTCACATATAGTTGAAGAATAGCTTTGAATTATGCCAGAATTATGCCCTGAATTATATCCGTCCAGAGGTTGTTTCAGGGTTCAATCTGTGAATTAGCTGTGCCCTGACTTAGATCAGCCCAGAGGTGGTTTCAGGGTTCAATCTGTGAGTTAGACGTGCCCTGACTTAGATCAACCCAGAGCTTGTTTCAGGGTTCAATCTGTGAGTTAGCCATGCCCTGACGTAGATCAGTCCAGAGCTTGTTTCAGGGCTCAATCTGTGAGTTAGACGTGCCCTGACGTAGATCAGCCCAGAGGTTGTTTCAGGGCTCAATCTGTGAGTTAGACGTGCCCTGACGTAGATCAGCCAAGATGTTGTTTCAGGTTGTATTCTTTATCACCAGACACTGGTAGAGATACTACAAATGAAGGTATTACATGGAGACCTGCACCGGACATACAACATGCATGATGCACTTTATTATTGTAGAGTTATAGAAAAAGCTGCTGAAATGCTGTCAAAGAGATATCTCAGGTAGATTGTATCATAAGAATAAAACTAATCACTGTCATCATATTCATTATCATCATCATGTATCATCACCATCACCATCATCATCACCACTACTATCATTAATATCATCATCATCTTCATCATGTATCATCACCATCATTATCATCCTCATCATCATGTATCATCACCATCATTATCATCCTCATCATCATGTATCATCACCATCATTATTATCCTCCTCATCATCATGTATCATCACCATCATTATCATCACTGTCATTTATCATCACCATCATCCTCATCATCATCATGTATCATCACCATCATTATCATCCTCCTCATCATCTTGTATCATCATGTATCATCACCATCATTATCATCATCATCATTATGTATCATCACCATCACCATCATTATCATCATCATCATGTATCATCGCCATCGTTATCATCATCATCATCATCATGTATCATCACCATCATTATCATTACCAATATCATCAATACCACCAACCATCTCACATATTATCATCATCAATTGGTTATTAATTAGTAATGATTTCATCTCAGTTTCCAAGAGTTGCGTGAAGTGAGAGTTGCATTTCAGCTATATGAGCATGAGGATATGATGGGTTTGGTCATAGGCGAACATGTTCTTCTAAGAACGTTAAAGGTATGAAAAATATATAAACCACTAACTGACATAATCACTATCATCATCACCACAAACATTATTGATATCATCATCATCACCATAACCATCACAATTCTTATCATCCTTATCATCCTTATGATTTGTCATCATCATCATCAATGCCAGTATGATATTTTGATGAGCTTTCTTTACTTTAACTCCACAGGTGTGTGGGAGGACTGTCTCACCAGTAAAACTGATGCAACATGTAAGTTTTGTAATAATTATACAAGGATATAACTAGCTAAAACTAGTGTGAGCTGCGTCGGTGTTTCTAATGAAACAGTAATGATGAAAAGGTAAATTATACACCGTGAAAAGATGAAAAAACTTACTGACGTATAATTTACCTTTTCATCATTAATAATTATACAGTATGAATGACCGTGTTGTATCAGATATACCAACTCAAGGCATAGCCATGAGTTCGTATATCGGATACAACGCAGACACAAATATTGTAGATTGCTTGTCAAACGTCTAGGTTATTTCCTTAGTTGTGTCCCACTCAAATTTTCAAAATGAAAGTGAATCTGGCCAAGAAAATCCAACTTAAAGTTTATGGAAATGAACACAATTGTGTATCAGATTTACAACACTCTTCACAATCGTGATTTCTGTTGTGTTTTCCTTATGAATTATGAATGAGTTTGACAAGACAATATAGAGTTCATCACATTAAGTAACTGCGGCAAAGTATCACAGTGATCCACCATGACCCATGGGCACATGCGAAGGTTCTACAGCAAAGGAGGGGTACATTCCGTGACAGCAAACTGATCACTCGACTAGCAGGCCTCGATTTTAACTTTGTATAAACTAAATTTAGCCACATAATAGACCAGTTTTGAATTTCAAATTACCGCTGTGTTCCTTGATTACAGACTCATTTGCACAGGGTTAGCCTTGTATCAGTGTTTAAATATTCACAAATACCAACGGTAAAGTAAAGAATGCACAACTTTCAACAATACAAACACTTTGAAACTTGACGGACCTTTTCTGGAACACGTGAATATTCTGCACGAACTCGAGGCTAACCCTGTACAAATGAGTCTGTAATCAAGAAAAACAGCGGTAATTTGGAATTCGAAACGGGTTTATTGAATTCTTCTCAGATAAAGCACATGAAGACAGATGTTCAAGACAGATTACTTCTTTACGAGTTTCTTGACTTGCTGTTATTGTAAGTATTGTTTCAGCCATTATGAAAAATGTCTAGTTCCAAAAATTATCCATACCCCCTCACGGAGGACTTTTTTTAAGACACCCTGCATCCCCCTGGAAATTCCAATTTTCTTCCATACAAACTCTGTAATTTTCGTTCTTTCTCTGACCCCTACTCTTTGGAAATTCCAAAATCCTCTGTGGGGTTGGTGTGGATGATTTCTGGAACTACACAATGCAGGGACACTTTTCTGACCTTGTGAAATTCAATAGAAATTTTTGATTTTATTAAATTATTTATTATTTATATATCATTTTATAATTATTTATTAAATTCAATAGACTTTTTGATTTTATTAAATTATTTATTATTATTTTATATTTATTATTTATTAAATTCAATAGACTTTTTGATTTTATTAAGTTATTTATTATTATTTTATATTTATTATTTATTAAATTCAATAGACTTTTTGATTTTATTAAATTATTTATTATTATTATTTTATATTTGTTATTTATTAAATCAATAGACTCTTTGGTTTTAGCTTGGGCATAATGTTTCCCATTTTAGAATATATATCAACCTTTTGAGAATAACATTGTTTTTCCGGTCCAGTATCCTAAAAAATTGTGCGTTCCGATTGGCTGTTTGAGTGGGCAGTATTTTTCAGTATCTGCCCACGCACGCGGTCCGGTATCCTTAGGATGACAGCCTCGGTCTGTACATTCAAGACCTGGGGCACAGTTTTTCCCTATCCAGACCTCCTGGCCGGTAAATAACATGTGTTTTATGATTTATACTTACAGGTGGGAAAGAGATACAGATATTGAAGTTCAGGCTACTCCACAAGTATTTGGAAAAGACAATCGAAGTAGCCTTTATAAGGTATGTATCTTGAAATGCATTTTTAATCTTTTACTACTTTGACTTTAAAAAATTTCAATCCCCTACGACAAGGAGGAATGGATACATTTCATTATATGATAATTTAAGGTAATTTCATGCACTATGATTGGTCAATTTGTGGTCCATAACGCAAGATACACTCCTCACAGCAGACCCTCCCCACCCCTTGGAAATTCAATCCCTTCCAATGGGATAAGTATGGATATTTTCTGTAACTACACAACATACCCTCCTCATACCCTCCCCACCCCCATGAAATTCCAATCCTCCTTTGTTGGAATGGGGGGGGGGGGGGTATGAATATTTTCTGAAACTCAATGATAGACCTTCCTCATACCCTCCCCACCCCTCATAAATTCCAATCTAATTCCATGGTGGAGGAATGGATATTTTCTGGAATTCAAATTTTACAACACTGACCTTTCGATAGTCTCAATATTTTCCAAGCCCTTGATTGTATTTGAGCTATGTTGTTTCTTTTCTAAGCATTTTGACTCTTTTTGTTTCCAGATCTGTGATTTCAACTCTATTTTAGTCCCTGAGGACGAAAAGAAGAAAACTCAATTGAACAATGCTTACGAGGTTTGTCATTTGACCTCTTCGTACTTGGGCATAACTCCGTATTCCCATTTCAACCTGAATTTTTCTGAAAATAAGGTTTATGACAGTGTTTTAATAATTGCAGCTGAACGTGGTATAAATCTTAATCCTTCACATCTCTAGCTATTTCTTTTTTTTATATATTTTTTCAGCAAGCCGTTCTCAAGCCTCATCTCAAAAGCAAAACACAACAGCAACAATCATGGCGTTCACACCAACCTTTTCTTGTGGACGATAAACCAAGAATAGAACTGTAATGATGAAAAGGTAAATTATACACCGTGAAAAGATGAAAAAACTTACTGACGTTTCGGACGCTAGTCCTTCGTCGGAGTAAAAGAGAAAGAAGTGGTAGAAAGGAGTGTATATATGATAGAATAAGACAAAAGAAACCAATGAGAGCAAGGTAGGCAAGGAAACAAAAACAAACAATCAAAAGACAAAAGGAAAGGTTAGTTGAAAATAAAGCGTTCATTAATCCCGTTGGGACTAAGAGTGCCCAATAGGTGAATAAGCCGCATTTCTTTGGTCTTGCGACAATCATTGTTGCCGTTAAGCAAAGAAAGACCGAAAACAATGAAGTCAGAAAGAGAATGGTTAGTTAGATTAAAATGGCGGGAAACTGGTTTGGTAGGATCGTTATTGCGAATATCATAAAGATGATTGCAAATGCGATCAAGAAATAGAATAAGATCAAGAATAGAACTAGTGAGCCAAATTAATCAATGTTTTTTTTTTTAACAAGTCAAGTTTGGTCAGAAGTCTAAACGTAAATTTAGTATAAAAGCGTGGAAAATTCATGAAAATATTTCAAACTCATGTTTCAGGTAAGCAGACATCAGCAACGTTCTGTGGAACTCACAGACCACTTAGATCACTCACATAAAAAGGTACGAAATCTTCATTGCTTTTTCTTTCTTATACGCATTGACTGTCAACGTATATCGCTGCCTTTTCGTGCCCATAAAATATGGTTTACTTACAAAACTGTTGACCAAAACAGGGGCGGCGGAAGCTGAAAAATTTGGGGGGGGGGGAGGGGGGCACTCCAATATTTCACGGTACCTTGAAATGACCTACCCCCCCCCCCCCTCTACCTGTTTAGCTTGATTACAAACGTGTATGTGTGATATTTCAATCAGTAACATTTGGCGCGCATTAAACCACTTGCAATTGTGCTGAGAGACACAAAACATGGACAACATTATCACAGTATTTTAATATGATCCCTTGTGTAGGTGATAACACGGGCTTTACATTCCCTGTTTAATTGTGTTATTACTCCAGTTCGTGTGAGTGTATCTGGTCTTTTAAGAAAGTCTGTGTTATTACTCCGGTTCGTTCTTGACATCGGCGCTTGCTAACGATGCTGAAATGTGTCTATAATAGTGTTTCTGCTATTACCAACTCCAATATACATACATAGTGTCTTTGTGACTACAAACTCAAGATGAGATCTTCTAGGGAAAACTTCCAAAAAGAGCCTGTCTTCGTTGGTTAGATGCGATGAATTCTTCAGCTACTTTACACAAATCGAGTTCATCGGTTCTTAGCTTGTGGCCATTCAGTAGAATAAGGTTGTTGAGTCTTTGTTGCGTCATCGTTGATCTAAGCCACGTTTTCAGCCGGCGAAGAACTTAGAAAGACCTCTCTGCTGTAGCTGTTGTCACAGGTATTGTCAAGTAGATCTTGATCAGCTTTGTTACCTCACTTAGCCACAGAGAACCCGGCTATATTTTTTTGCTTCTTTTAGAAAAGTAACTTTGCTCTTTGTGGGTTTCCTGTGTTGGGATCGGTTTCCTACTACATAAGCTGTAATCAGATCTGCGAGCTGTGATCACCGTTGGTGTTTTGTTTCTTACTATGGGTTGCCTGTGGTGTGTAACGCACTTTCTAGTAAGCAGTCAAAAGAGGAGAAGGGATGCAACAAAGCAAGTGTCCGATTTTAAAACCCCTGTTCAAATTATTCATGAAGGTAATTTATTATTAAAAAACCCACGAAATGTTTGCTCAATGAATAAACTTTGGGTCGGGATGTTTTATTTTGTTGAACTCGTAAAAGTAACGATCCTAGAAAGTGATAGTTAAAAGCTAAGTTTTAGTTATGTGTTCACCTCCAGTTGCTCGGACCGCTTAGCTTATGAAACAGGATGTATCTGGTGTACGTCCAATTTGAAACAAAAGAATTTGACAGCTTGTTGACAGAGAAATCTAAATTTCCATATATTTTGTAAAGAGTAATCGTAGGGAAAACTTGCTTTAGTTATCCTGCCGAATTCATTCTCAGGCCAAACATTTTCTTTATCTGAAGTCTACTCGTGCATCTTCAAGATTTGAGATACTGTCACTGTTCCTTCTTTACACACCGAAAAGTTTTTCAAAAGCCTTAAATCATAAAAAACATTTTCTTATTAGAACTGATAAAATATAATTGTTTTAGTTTAAAAAACGATTAAATTTGAAATAGCCGCTCACCAAAACAAGACTGATTTGAAATCCCTTGTTTACAGGATTTTACGTCTTGAACATTTTCGAACAACATGACGCAATAGAAAAATGAAAATCATCAAGACTTCCTGCTGGTTGTACTAAAGTAGCTGGTCCGAGCAACTGGAGGTGATGATCATATACGATAAACTTGCTTTGTTGCAGCCCTTCTCTTCTTTTGAGTGTTTACTAGAGAGTGCGTTACCAACTGTTATTGATTTGAATTTAATCGGCTATCAGTTTACAGCGCCGATCTGATCGCAGCGCAGATTTGATTACAGCTTATGTAATAGGAAACCGATCACAACACAGGAAACCCACAAAGAGCAAAGTTACTTTTCTAAAAGAAGCAAAAAAATATAGCCCGGTTCCCTGTGACTTAGCATGGTCTTTCCAATTGGGCTCGCATTTAAAGCATCGCAAATTGTTCTGATAGACTTAGTTTCTTTCACAGCTCATTTCGTAGCTGCCGTGATGAAGTCGGAAAGCATCTTCAGCTGTGTCTCTAGACGGGATGGATCCACGTCTGCTGAGTACGTCATGTGAACCAACTGCGGGAGTTCATCTAAAGGCTTGCCATTTGCTGCTGATAAAAGTGCTCTTTCAATATCACAAACAGTTTGGAAGTCATCTTGTTCAAATCTTCTTTCCAGTTGACTATCCACAAGTTCGAGTGCCTGATAGAACTCTTGGCGATGATAGTCCTTCGGTGTTGCAAACCGATGCGACTCTTCGCCATCGTCAATAAGACGCCTTGGTCTTTTTCTGTATCTGGGTAGGCATGGCTCAATGTTTAACAACGCAGCCGCCTTGAGAGCATCATCATAAATATTGCTGAACTCTTCTGGTCTTCGGAGCTTTTTGTAGTAATTACGTGCAGCTTTACAGGCTTTCTGTGCTTCTTGGGCAGTCGTGTCTTTTCCCTGGAGGCTAACGGACAACTGCTCTGCCGCACTAAATATAAGGTACGACATCTTGAGTCCCCAAAATGTCTGAAAACTCGCCATTAGTGCTACAATGCCTCCTGCCGTCACTCCATTATCATCACGCTGTTGTTGAATTGGTTGATGTCAAACATCGTTTCTTGTATAACAACATAGTTCTTGAGTATAGCGTCGATGGCTGCCGTTCTTACAGTCCAGCGTGTAGCATATAATGGCTTGATCCCAGACAATACGTTAGGAGATTCACCAGATTCGAGATGAGCTGATGCATTAATCTGGCGATCGTAAAACATGACCTCGTGTTTAGGAGAAAATTTGATCAGCCTTGACAATTCTCTTGCGAGGCAGTCTAGCGCATCTCTAACTGGTTTGATTGCTTTGCAAATGTCCTGAAGTACAAGGTTGACACAATGGCCTAGACAATGTACTTTTAACGCAGACTTTTCAAGGTCTTCGAACTTTTTAGCAACTCCATTCAGCTTTCCCATCATGTTTGACGCGCCGTCGTAGCCTTGGCCTCTACACATTTGGATGGGAAGATTACATCTTAAGAGGACGTCTTTTATGCACGAGTATAAAGAAGTAGCATCAGTAGCGGGCACATTATATAAACGTTTGGGCTCTTCGTAAACGCAAAAGCTTTCATCTACCCAGCGCAAACAGATGACAAGTTGCTCTTTGTTGCTTGAATCTCTAGTTTCGTCTGCAAGCAATGCGTAAAATCCTGTTCGTACCTCTTCAATTATCTTTCTCAAAAGACTGTTCGCCATCAATGCAATGATCTCTTTCGAGATGTCATGAGAGATATAACGTCCATCATTTAACCATTCTTTCATTTTATACGATTCTGTTGCCTGGATTTTCAGCAATTGAAATAGGTTACCTTCGTTGTCGTTATGGCCGCGAAGAGGCATGCCTTGCCTTGCCAAGTAGCGAATGCAATTCAGTAGAATCAATAAAGCATCTCTGTTGTTTTTTTGATCTTTCTTTTCTTGAGAGTTGATTTGGGTAACAATGTCAGGCTTTTTTGATGTCAGAATCTTCATGACAGCCTCTTTATGGAAGTTACTTTTCTTGTGCTCTTTGAATTTCTGTACAGCTTTCTTCCAGTTGTTAAATCCCCCAGTAGTAAAGGCTTCCTTCTTTCTTGTACTCATAGATACTAATCCATTCGCCTTTGCATTCATGCATGCGTTGCAAAATGCTTTGAAACTTGTGCTGCAAAGGCTAAGCCATTGGAAAGAGGTGTACCACTCCTTCTTAAAATAACGGGTTTTTTTATTTGCCTCTGAGCCATAAACCTGGCCAGTTTTAGTAAGAAACTCTTTGTCATCTGGTCTGTTGTATTTCAGTTGACAACAAGGGCAACTGCATGGCTCAACTGTTGGTGATTTTGCCTTTGGGATTTCTGAGCTCTCTCTTTCTAAAGTTACAAAACAAAACATAGGCATAATTGAACTTTTAAGTGCAGTTCCATTGGCTATTTTATGTGAAATGTGATCCCTCATTTTGAGGGCATTTATAAATTTCATTGAACAAATAATATATAAAAGGCGTTAATTAGCAGTATTTATTTTCAAATTAATTATAGTAATAATAAGTAAGTTATAATAACAGCACATACTTAAATTGCACGTATAAGACAACGCGAGAAATTAGCGCTGAAACTGCATTGCATTTGACAATGCATTGCAATAGTTCGATGTTTCAAGCTATAAATAATCATAATCGCCATCAGGATGCATCATAAAATCAACAAGCTTCCATTCTTATTTAACTTTTTATTTTAAGTAAATAATCAACAATGTACTGATAGCTCATTACTCTCATTAAATAACTATGCAAAAGCTAGATTAACGTCATATTCTGAACCCAACCTCGCTAAGCGAAGTCTATCAACCCTTGAGCATGAAAGTTTTAAAAAAAGCAATCTTGGAAAATTCTCCACAAGCATTTTAGCGATGTCCAAAGTAAACACTGAACCACCTAGACCCAAATTAAAAATGCTAGGTATTTGCATATTGGCTATGACTATTTGATTTTCATTTGAAAATGCTAAACCATTTAATGATAGCATTTGTAGTTTTTCAAATACTTAAGGCTCTCTACTACTCTGTTTTGGTTTAGTTTTGTACAGTTGTCAAGGAATAGATATTCCAAGTTACAATTTTTCCACAAAAAATCAATGTTTGACAATTGATCTTGACCACTCAAGTCTAAATATACAAGTTTAGAAGAGTGAACCAGCCCTTTTAAAAGTATCAAAGAATTATTATCTAACTTCACATTTCTCAGTGAAAAGTATTGAAACGCCGACTATATTGGTATTGAAACCGAAAGGTGTATGACATGGATGCAGAGGAACAAGATGACATGCCTTTCGGTCTTCTTGAAGTCAAAGTCACTAAAGAGGGTACAACTGACTTCAGTTCTGTACAGTATATGACTGTTGGACAAAATGGTAATCTACAGCTCAAACGAGCACATTATTACTACTACCAGGTACAGTGTCAGCTGTCATTAACAGGGCTACCATGGTGTGATTTTTTTAGTTTCATCAATGAATCAGTATTTCATTGTGAAAGAATTGTCTTTGATGAAGGATTTCTTGAGCAAAGTAAAGATAAAGTTGATCTTTTTTATTTCAATTATTTTCTGGAATAAATACAGCTGCAGCTCTGAAGAATTTAAAATTATTATATAAACTTACATGAAAGAATATGGTGACACTAAGGAATATTTATTGTTGTTCTGTTACTTGTTTGGTAATTACATTCACAATTCCATTACTGATAAGTATGAGTAGTATATATTATATTATTAGGTGTTGTTTTTGTCTCTTATAAGTGGACCTTGGAAGTTGGTCAATAGGCAAATAACGGTATAAACCTGATTGATTGTACCAAGCATGTTCAATGGAATGTCAGAATCAAATATGTGGTACTCCTTAATTCTACGTATTGCCCTTTCCACATGAATTCGTAATTTAGCAATTGACTTTGTTTGTTGGGCTTCACGAATGGAAAACTGGCCTTTGCTTTGAAGGTATGGGGGGAGATTTAGCTTGACTTCCTTTTTTAATAAAAGGTCTTCTATGTCAAAGCCTTTGTCGGCCATTACCGAGTCATTATCTTCCAATAAATCTAGTATACCTGAGCATCGTGTAATTTCCTTGTCTGAAATAGACCCTGTGTGCAGAGAAGATACCAAGGTAATAGAACCATGAGGTGCTATTCCAATCAGACCCTTTAGAGTGGTGTTACTTTTGTAAGAAGAATATAACTGTGACTGTAGCAAAAGTGAGGAAGGGGTCTGAACATACAACTCAGCACAATCTAAAATAACTCTGGTGGTTGGGTACATGTCCTTAAAAGACTGTGGCATGTACTCATCTATTGCCTCCCTGGACATCCAAACTGGCTGGGTGCCAAGGATAAAATATAAATAATTAGACCAAGTGGTCACTTTTCTACTAACAGATGATGTGCTAATAAGAAATCTATCGGCCAAATCTTGTTCAAACAAACCTAGTCTTATTCTAACTAAAAACAAAAACAACTCATCAATCAAAATCATATATAGTGCGAGCTGAAGGCCTGCTTTTTTGAATACCAGCAGAATAAACATACTTCATGTACTGAGCAGAAGGTGTGACAAAATCATAAAAACTGTAAAAATGATTATAGGTAGCAAAACCAGTGTAAAACTTTATGAGGTCATCATCAGAGGAAAATCTTTCTATACCAAACTTGTGCAATTTTAAGGCTGCAACTTGGGCTCTGAGGGCTTCTATTTCAACTTGAGCTGCACCATATGCTGCTCTCAGGGCCTCTGTTTCTGCTTCAACAGGAGTTCTTTCAGGCTGTGGTGCTGCTTCAGAATCAGGACAGGGCTCAGCTACATCAGGTACATTATTATCATTCTCATCCTCACTCTCGTCAGTCTGAGTCCCACTAAAACAGAAGTAATAAGTAAAATTAATGGCAAAGACAGCACTCTGAATGAATTATCATTATTTTCCCTCATAACAGTCATATCCATACAATTTATTTGTTGGATTTTTCACAACAGTAAATTAGGTACATTTCCTTTTTTATATATAAATATATATACCTGTCAACTTGTCGAATCAATTTTCTCCTTTGAGTGGTTTTACCAGACCAGTCGAACATTGTAGGAACGACACCAGGTTTGAGAAGTCTTTTTCTTGAGTTGTTTGGGGGACGGTAATCACTGTCTAAGAAATGTTTCGAGCAAACCCTCGTGCTGTGTGTTATCTGAAAAGAGACCAAAACTATTATTATCTTACTAAAGAGAGCAAAGGCCATTCAATTTTTCATATTTTAGCTTACCTTGAAATAGGGTCCTTCGTCTCGCCTTACTTTTGTAATCCAGGCACTTCTTAGTGCTGCGTCTTTAGGGAGTCGATGAAAAGAAAGTGCTGGGTTGTAGCGCGAATCCCCATTACACAAAGGAACACTGCAGTGAAATCGTGTCTTGGACTCAGTGCTTCCATGGTCCGTATTCGAGGTCTCGTACGTCATATACTCAGCTAAAACGCAATAAATATTGAAACAAAATTAAAATATGCTCTTTGCATATCAATATTAAAAAAAGAACTGCCTCATATATACTGTAGATCTTGGCTATCCGGTGTATCACTGATATAACACCTCTAGCTACGCCGAGAATATAACAAGCACAAGAGGTAGTTTGTTCGGACTTAAAATGGCTTAAACTCGGCGATGTTTAGCAAAACCATAGTTAAGAGTCCGAAAATAAACTCGTATGATATAGTTGTAAGTATTTCTATGAAATAATCAACACTAGTTTCTGAAATAACAGAAAACTCATGTAAACAACTTACCCGTGAAATCCGCCATTTTCACGTGCGTCTCACCCTCGACGCTTCGTCTTCAAGTCGCTAAAAAGCCTTCTGTTTTTGATTTGAAACGTTTAAAACACGTTCACAAGATAGAAAAATATCTGAACAAAGTACTTCTGGAAAATCAACGGCTTTGAGAAAGAATATAAGGATAAAACAGACACTATAGTTCTGGAAAGGTCACGCTCCGCTACTTAAACTCTTGTTGTTGTCAAGGAATGTCTGGAAAGCTTGCCCGCCAGAGGTTTGTTGCTATGGGGGAATTTGACACGTGATCTATTGTTGCAAAAGGCCTATTCATATCAAGATTTTAGCAGCCAATCAAAACGCACCATGATAACAATGCGAGCAACGCAATATAAAGCGCGAATGAAGGAAGAAATATAAGATTTCGCTGAATTGCTAGACGTACGACGGCCATCGTGTTTTGGCAGGGGTCTAGGTCGACCGGCAGGGTTTTCGTCGATAGAATAAGGTAAGAAGAAAAAATAGACTAAAAGATAACTATATATACATATATAAAATTATATCGATCGAGTAAATCGTAAGGAAAAAAGTGAATTAGTTCTTGGATTTTTTGAACAAGATGGTAGCTTTATACGGCAACCATGGAATCCTTCGCTAGTTGTTTAAGCGTATTCGATTAATTGCGACAAGTTTTCTCCATCTTTTTTTCGCTAAGTTACCGTTGATAGAATTTGATGTAGAAACCTTTTCATTTTGATTTCCACCGACTTGTTTTAGTTTCTTTTTAAATGGTGCAATTTAATTTTTTGCAATTTCAATATGAAGGAAGCTGCATGTGCATGTCTTGTCGAAACCGCGAACTGTACCGAACAATCGCGCAGTCATCAAATTTTACTCCAGATGCAACTTTCAAAAATTACTTTGAAAACGGTCTGAAATTTAACGGCAACCATGGAATCCTTTGCTAGTTGTTTAAGCGTGTTCGATTTATTGCGACAAGTTTTCTCCATCTTTTCTTCGCTAAGTTACCGTTGATAGAATTTGATGTAGAAACCTTTTCATTTTGATTTCCACCGACTTGTTTTAGTTTCTTTTTAAATGGTGCAATTTAATTTTTTGCAATTTCAATATGAAGGAAGCTGCATGTGCATGTCTTGTGGAAACCGCGAACTGTACCGAACAATCGCGCAGTCATCAAATTTTACTCCAGATGCAACTTTCAAAAATTACTTTGAAAACGGTCTGAAATTTATAAAATATTCGATGGAAAATAATTTGCGTAGTACACCTTTTGCTGTTCATTAACCGCAAAGGAATATTCATTGGAGCGAAGAAGCATTGTCATTAGAGCGAACAGGCATACAATAAGGCGAACGGAGTCTCAATAGTGCGATGGAACTTTCATTAAGAAATTTAGCATTGAATTTGACAATCATGAATATGTTTGCGTAAGTTCATTAACGTTTTCAAACTTTCATTAGCGTTTTGGTGCAGACAATAAACCACAACACACATTTAATACAGTGTTTTGGACATTTATTTACGCAATACAATAATATATATATTTAGGCACTGCCTAAAAGCGGAGCTCCCGATACGGAAGTCACAGGGAGAACAATTTGAATGAAACTGAAAGTTAAAAATAAGATAGGGGGAAAAATCTTCAATTATTTTTTATTCGAGATGAAGATAATTTCTCCCATAATAAAAACCATGCAGTGAAATCAAATCGAAATGCACTACATTGTTTTTTTGTTGTTTTGTTTTTGTCGAGTACATACTCTCACACTTAGGAATTTTTACACAACTCACCACCACCCCCAGGGGCTAGTTTTGCTCTTGGAAGATTTTTCGACAAATTTTTCCAAAAAAAACCGACATTTTTAGGCTTTGAATCTCTTTTACTTAAAAAAAACGAAAGATAACTACAGATAATTCAATACAATATCAAGTTCAGTGAAATTTACCTCGGATGTCTTTCATTGAAATCGAAAATCTGGAGATTTAGGACAAATCAAGACCAAAAAAAACAGACTTGGAGCAAAATATAAGCTTACTTTAAATAATTACGTCTTTTACAAAACGAGACGTTTTACATTCAGTTAAACTTGACAAGAACAACTGAGACAAAATAGAAAATAAAAGCAATGCAAAAAGGCAATGCAAAATGACGAATTTCTTTGTCAGTAAATTGGCGTTTGTAAATGTTTTTGAATATTTTTTACGGCTTTTTTAAGTGAAAGTCTAGGTCTTTCTACAACAACATCTCTCAACAACACAAATTTAAGCTCATTTTTATAATCAGACTTGCTCGAATAGCTTAATAAACAGTTGAATATTTGGTCAGTGTAAATTTATATTTCATTCAATACTTAAATTATCTGTAGAAATAAAAGTATTAAATGAAAGTCTTCGTTGTTTTGAAGATGGGAACCCGCGATAGGAGGCGAATCTTTCTTGAACGAAAAACATACGATAGTTGGTTAAAAACAACGTTTTACAACGTTAACCGAATTGCTAAAGATTTACAAAGCTAAATAAAGGACGAATATTTGTTGTAATATGCTCTTCATGTTATATTTACTCCAACATTAAAATAAATTAAGCTTATCTACAGAAATATTAAAAGTTTTGAGGGAAAGTCTTTGCGAATGATTTGTCGATTCGTCGAGAAAAAATGCTTGTCAAAAAATGATAAATGATTGTTTGCTAAACAACACACCTGAATTCTTGAAGAACACTTCTTAATCCATCTTTGAATACATGAAAGTTTTTTAATTGTCTTTGGTCTATAACTTGCCTTAAAGCGATTTTTTTCTGTGCATTTGAGAGTCGCCTTAGCTAGTAGTTCTGCTTCAAATTCCTTTGTCTTTCACGGTCATTTTATCTTTGTTCATTCGTGAAGTTTTGACTCAAATTCCTTTGTATTTCACGTTCATTTTCTCTTTGTTCATCCGTCAAGTTTTGCCTCATATTTCTTTTTCTTTCACGATCATATTCTCCTTGTTTATAATCGAAGTCCCGCCTGGATTTGCGTTCTCTATCTCTCTCTCTGCTTGCCGCTTTTCTTTGGTGAGTCCTTCGTCTTTGCCTTCCTTTTTCACGCCACCAGAGTTTTTCCTCTTTCGAAAAAACTCTTGATTCTGGCCTTTCTTTTTTGGCTTCATTCTCCATTGAGCTTTCTTTCGACATATCGATTTCGGAAAGGGGTTCCATCGTAAATAGAGTAAATATAAATATAAGCTTGTGTTGTTATCTTTCGGTATTTCTATACGTGTGTAAAACGTTTTTTTTACAAAAGTTTAATAGCCGGATTTACCTTTCTTTATGTGTACCCGGATGTTGCAACGCGTCGATATTCCCGCCAAAAAAAAATCTAACCAGCCAATCGGAATGCTTGTGTACACGCCCGGACGGACGGACGGACGGACGGACGGACGTACGGACGGAAGTGACGTCAGCCAATCCATGAAAAATCAACTTGATAGTTTACCATTTTTTCTTAGGTATGGTGCTCCGCTCGCGCGGGCCGAGCGGGAGCTCCGCTATAAGTATCTTTTCCACTAGGAATTTTAGGATTTTAACTGTCTTTTCATTTTTTTTACAAGCCGTGAATATGATTTCGTACAAACAAAGCGCCCTTAGGTATAAATATCAGTCAGTTTTGAGTTTTTTAATCCCTCTTTTTTGGATATTGCAATGGTTCGACAAATAAACCAAATTCCAAATGAGTCAGACTAGCGTCTTTTGAGTGCCTATGAAGATCCACAGAAATGCATACAACGGTACAACCACATGTAAACATATCGTCCAAGATGTTTAAATAGAGAACACATTCAAGGATAAATTCACTTTTTTGTTTTTGAAAATCTACAATCGTAAAAGCACAATATACTTATTTGTATTGCGTAAATAAATGTCCAAAACACTGTATTGAATATGTGTTGTGGTTTATTATCTGCACCAAAACGCTAATGAAAGTTCAAAAACGTTGATGAACCCACGCAAACATATTCATGATTGTCAAATTCAATGCTAAATTTCTTAATGAACGTTCAATCGCACTATTAAGACTCCGTTCGCCTTATTGTATGCCTGTTCGCTCTAAGGACAATGCTTCTTCGCTTCAATGAATATTCCTTTGCGGTTAAGGAACAGCAAAAGGTGTAATGTTTAGAGCGCTGCTAGATTTCCCTGACTCTGAGGAGCGATATAAAACCCAGCAGCAAAGCTAGGCAGTTTAATTTGATCGCGCCTTCATACATACATACATACATACATACTTTATTATTTGGTACCTCAATTTGATATTTACAAGTCATAGATATATAAATTAACAAGAATTCAGGCACAAGCTACCTATAATAATCTAAAGGTTAGCCAAGATAGGCGGCTAGCATATTTACAATAATTTCATAAAATTTGATTGTCGAGAGAGGTATATTAATTCTAATTACAATATAATTATATTCATAGTAGTAATAAATTATGCGTTCGGTGTGTATATAATGAAGTTAGAGAGAATAAGAGAAAAATATCAAATGCCCTTGGCAGGATTCGAACCCATAGTTATATTCATATAAGAAAAGCAAGAAATAACAGAAAACTCATGTAAACAACTTACCCGTGAAATCCGCCATTTTCACGTGCGTCTCACCCTCGAAGCTTCGTCTTCAAGTCGCTATATTCGCATAGCCTATATGGATCTAATTGGATATCTTGGAAATTATATTAAGTTTAATTTTTAGAATATTTTCAATTTTTTGGAAAAGATAGAAAATATTCTAAAAATTAAACTTAAAATATTTTCCAAGATATCCAATTAGATCCATATAGGCATTGTAAATATGAATAGTAATCTGCATTTTCATGATTTTTAAAGATGTTTCGGTACGTTTTCAAACGGCTTGTTTAAAAATCCAAGATGGCGATCTGGTTGTCACGGGACTTAGTTTCCATGGCAACCAAGGCTTTAAGGTTCCTTCTTTTCACAAAAGACATTAACTTGCCAAGTTTGGGTAAGATTCGTAGAAAACTGGCTATGAAACAGTTTTTCATCTGAGAGCCATGCCTTAATGATGCTGAGCGACAGTTAAACAACACCACGAGGTTAAGTTGTCTGTTGCCCCGAATATCTCGACCTGGGGTGGTTCCTTGGGGGCGGTGGGAGTAGCCCCAATTACTTCAGTTTTTGTCCTTTTTATTTATGTATAATAATTGTCTAGCTTAGAATAATCCAATAGTAATTATGTCAATCTTATTTCTTAATATGTCTAATTTATTTTATAGCTTCATAGTTTATCGTAAATTTATCTTGTGTGTATGTTATTGTAAATTAGATAGTTTTATCGATAGGTGAAGAGCCACCTCGTGGATTCTATTGATTAAACCATTATTATTATTATTATTATTATTATTATTATTATTATTATTATTATTGTAACACGACAGTAACCACATGCATTCCTGGGGTACTTCAATTATTTCATTATACCTTAATTAACACTACCATAAATATATATTGTTCAATATAAAATGGCAGTAGCTACATGTAGTCGTAGACTGTGTATGTTTTTTAAAGTATCATAGTATTTTACTATTTTCAGGAAACAATTAATCCAGGAGCCACAATGGACCGAAATCATGATCAAAACAACATCGAAGCCGAAATCCGTAGAAACGAGGAAAGGATAGCGGCTTTGGAGAAAGATTTAAAAGAAAGTTTGCGCAGTACTAAAGATCTTAAAGATAGGATCAACGTTTTAGAAGAGAAAATACAAAAATTGAAAGATGAGAATAAATTGTTGAAAAAACAGCGGCAAGAAATGGAAAAGAGAATGGAGAATTTAGAGAAAGAAATTGAACATCAGAAAGCCGTGTTGGTTATTGTGCAAATTGGCACAGCCTTACAGAGAAATTTGTGCAAGTACGTCCTGGGAGAACACTTCAAAGAAAACTGGTTCTACAAGTTTAAAGAAATTTGCAATTACATCCAGAAAGATCTGAAACATGACAGGAAGGCCCAAGAGTCAGCAAGGAAGCGGCTGACGGAAGTAAAGAAAAAGATTCCTTGGGACCAACGTTTGGTGGATAGTCTTAAAACACTGAATGAAACAAGAATCGGCTATGCTCATCCTGACCTAAGCAGCGAAATCATCCAACAAGCTACAGATTATTTGAAAGAGAAGACTGATATTTTGGACGAGGGAATGGTCGACAATGTTAACGAACTAAAAAAACAATGGAAAACATCCGAAGAATTGTTAAAGTAAGTTTGCATTTTGTACATAAGTTAATGCTTTTTAACAATTAGAATATCTCTGTATGCGTTATGATTTGTAAAACCTATTTTCTGGATGAAGTCTCAGGGGCGGATCCAGGATTTTGTTCAGGGACAATGTTAACCCAGAGAGGGCCCCCCCACCCCCAGAATCAAAGGGAAAAACATTATTTTGTATTGGTTATCTTCGAGGTTGGGGCACACAGAGTGGACGCGCGTCTGATTGGACAAATAACAATTTACCAGAAGTAAAATTACAAATCTAACACTTCATCAGTTTACGAGACAGTCATCTTGTATTTTATCATCGATCTAGCTGACTTAAGTTTTTACATAATGTAAAAATTAAGTATTTTATAATCAAAATGAATCATAACGTTGAGAAGGACGAGTTTGAGAGCTTTGTGTGCTGCTCAGCTTGTATTGAACGTTAGGTGGTAGACGAAAACGAAAACCAGCCTTTTTGTTGATACTATATATAACTAACGTTACTTATTCATCGAAAATTACCAACTCGCTATCTATTATCGCTACTCTGTTGCTGGTCCAATACTTTGGAACTCTTTGCCCTATAGCACGAGAAGAATTGACTCTTTAGATCTATTAAAGTCATTCCTGAAAACAATTTTGTTTCGTACAGCATATCTATAATATTTCCATAATAATTTTTCCTTTAACCGAAACGAAGTTGAGGTTATTATTCCCGATATTCGCTGAGCCTGAGGCAAATAATTGTTTTAGTATAAATACACAGGTGATTCTTTCAAAAAAAGAAGAAAAAAGAATATAAAAGACACATTTTCCCCCGGTAACAGCAGCAAAGCGGCTCTCCGCCATTTTGGATTATCGCTCGAGGTGATTATCGTGTGATAATCTGAGTTTCTCGACCAATTAGCGCGCGAGATTTTCAATAATCACCTGTGTATTTATACTAAATATTTATATTTGCATATATTTTATCTCTCTCTACCAGCAGGGCCGCTGGAGGTTCTGAAGATGGTCCTGAAGGCGGTACGATGAATTTGTCTACCGCAGGACAAAGCCAAGACACCTATGCCAGCAGGGCCGCTGGAGGTCCTGAAGATGGTCCTGAAGGCGGTACGATGAATTTGTCTACCGCAGGACAAAACCAAGACACCTATGCCAGTAGGGCCGCTGGAGGACTTTACTTTGACACCAAAGGATAGGGTGCCAGTTACTCATGTACATGGCCCAGTTACCGATTGTGAATGATCGATGGTTTTGCATAAATACAAACACTTTTAGCTTATAAACAATGCAATTATTTTGGAAAGGATATGTCCTTCCAATTCACACACACACACACCAAAAAAAAAAAAAAAAAAAAAAATTTACGTATGATAATTTTACTCAGTAAAAATCCTATAATCTAGTATTTTTCAAATGTTATATTTGTCTTTCAATTCGACAAAAAACAGCATTCTGAAGAATTAAAGCAAGCTTACGAATTTAACACTTATCAATTTCAAGCACTAAAGTAAGACTTTTTCAAAGTTTTAAAATATATATAGATCCCAATAAGCTCAGGCTGACCACAAACGTGCATCAAATATATATGCAAATATATAGATATAGCCATTTAAAACTATCTGAAAATAGTTACATCTTTGCCATGGCTCGCACGACCACGTAAAATGGCGGTCCTGTCTCACTTAGAGACGTTAAACATAGAGGGCGCCACAAGTTTACCAGTTACAACTGTCACGTGTCACCCTCTCTAAATAAATTCGTCAGTTCCATTTTTGCTTTCATTTTCTACGTATGCATGCTTATATATGTTTTTCAAATCAAATTATGAATATTAAATAGCTAAATATAGTTAGTCAGCAAAAAAGCCGGTAGCCGAAACCTAAAATGAATCTTTAAGGATCATGGGTAATAATTTCATAGCTTTTTGATGCAAACTGCGGCTGTTATATCACAGCACGGAGCAATAATCACAACAGAGCCCAAAGCTACACCTGTAGCGAAAGCCCAAAGATCGAACTAGAATTTGGTAGTTGATTTTTAAGGAGGGAGAATAACCTGAGAACCCGGATCTAATTTGTTAATAAGATATTTGACTATAGATTTACCTGGGACGAACTTAGATGGGGCTATGTATGGGACCCTCGTAGTAGGCCTAATTTCGACTTTTAATTCAGTTACACACACAAATTTCGTAAGATTTTAAATTCCAATTTTCTAAAATGTACCTTCCACACTACTAAAACTTTTTTTCTTCAAGAACGAGTTACTCCGTTACTCGTTTTAGTAACACCCTATCGTGTGTATGGGAAACGTATGGTACTGACTTACAGCACTTTCACGGTCTATGGTATGCCGTAATATTGAAATGGTTTCCCATAAGAATAGTTAGCGTGTTAGTTGGAATCATACGGTAATGACTTAAGCCCCTGTCACACGGTACAATTTCTCGTGCAACAGAGACAAGTTGCACGAGCATGTCACACCTAATTTTTTTACCAAAGCTTATTAGCATATCAATCATTCCACTTCTAGTCTGCTACGGCTCGGACGTGTTCCTTCTAGCTCAGGCTTTACCAAGACTTCGAGCTTTACTGAGGCTTTGAACAATGTCTAATACTCTGGAAGTACCGCAGGACAGGGTCGTCGAAGCGCTTGGAGCTGTCCGAGGCAAACACAATGAAGAACCAGTTCAAGATATCCCGGGAAGATTTCACCGACCGAAGGGGCAGACTCTCCAGCGCTTCTTAAGGCAAATATATTTTCCTTTTTATCTTTTATTTTTTTATTTTCATATTAAACCCCGGTCAAAAGAAAAGTAGTTTATGGCCTTTCGCGGTCCCTCGTGCAAGTTATGCACGGGTTTTTCTTTCGTTTTCCAGGAGCACAAGGCTTTCTTAGGATCATTTCATTTTTGTATAGCTGCGATAAAGATTGCTGTATTTCGATATTGGGTCTAAAACGTTTTTGCCCTCCCGATCTAGGATGACAGTTTGGAAAGGGAGTCTAATTTCCCAATCGAATTACTGGCGTTCAAGACTGTGATTCCCTGAGCCACTTCCTCCTCGTTTATTGTTTATTGTTTCTCTTTTTCTTTTTAGCTTGTTTTCCCTTCGCAGGAATAGACTCTGTTCTCTGTAGTCTGTTCTTCGCCCGTCAGTGACAGACACGCCGTCATTGGTGTGAGAAGTAATAATATATTATAGGGTGACCAAGTGGATGTTGAACGGCAAGAATGATGAAACTCATTGCAGGTCTTTTCCAAGATAGGTCGCAGGAAAATAAGTGAAACTAAAACTAAAACTTGAACTAAACAAAAACACAACTAAACAGCACAAAATCTGGAGCAGAACTGATTCATTCTTCAAATTACGAACGTGATCACTTACATCATCATTCCAAATATGGCTAGTACAAACGTAACGCAACAAACTCGAATAAACCTTCAACCAGTATGTTTTCAACCAGTATGTTTTCAACCAGTATGTTTTCAACCAGTATGTTTTCAACCAGTATGTTTTCAACCAGTATGTTTTCAACCAGTATGTTTTCAACCAGTATGTTTTCAACCAGTATGTTTTCAACCAGTTTGTTTTCAACCAGTTTTCAACTTGGTTACAATAGATAATATTAGTTATCTAAAATATTAAAATGAATTAATCTTTATCAGACTGATAAAGTAATCAGAGAATCCGATGTAGGAAGGTCGCGTTTTAGTAGCCTTTTAATCCAAAGAAATCTGGGGTGAAATTGTCAATTTGTACATGTGTGTATTTAACAATAACTTATGTGCACTTTAAAACACAATCAATTTATTTTGCTCAACATATTTTACATTTAACTTTATACATATTTCATAATTATCGTTTTAGTTGTTGTTAGAGCCTAGTTTTAAAAGTGAATAAACTTTTCAATATTTCGTTAGTAAATACCACTTGTGATCTGCAGAACTAGTTTATTGAATGCAATATTAGAATAATGAAAGTAATTCAAAGGTCCATTCTTAGCCAACCTAAACATGTAAGAAGATAGATTATGATATGATGCGGACTCTTGCTGACAATAACCGAACCTATTTTTATATTTTTAAGTGTTTACTTCTTGAAAATGAAACTTCTCCAAAAATGCAGCCTTGCAGGCCAAGATAGAACTACGAGGTTACAACTAGGAGCCAAATCATTTGATAGAATCTCAATATATTTTTCTTGGAATAGCGGAAGTTTCTATAGTCTCCTAGCAGCTGCTATCAGTGTTGCCCTATAGCTACGTAGTGTTTTAGAAATTCTATTCAAATTTTAAAACCACTGTAGTGCGCCCTAACTTGTGCCGATGATGAATTCAATGTCTTATTATTTTCTGCAAGGCTAAGAATAATGTCATTATTGATTTATTATGATTCTCGTTTAGAATAGTGGTCAGTTTCATTAAAAAGAATATAACGACCTATTTTTCAAAGCCGGAGATCTTGTTTTTAAGAAAAACCCAAGTAATGGAAAAATACTTAAGTTTCTGCCTATGCTGATGATAGTATTTTTCAAAATAATGATAAATGTGAATAGACAGCTATAGAACCGCAGAAACAATCTTGTGGGCGGGAAGGCATTTGATTGGAGCGGAGTGGTTCTATAAATGTTCTTGCAGCCGTATTGCCTTAATGAAATATGATGAAAGAAATAATAAGATGATAAGATTATAAGATTTAACAATGGCTCTTTACATCAGAGAGCCGGTTCTTCATCCACTGAAATTCCAATTAATTTTTTTGTTGATTTCATGGAGGTAGGAAAACCAGAGAACCCGGGAAAAAATCCCTCATATCACAGGAGAGAACCATGCAACAAACAACTCTATTCACATACGACACCGAGCCGAGCGCAGTAAGTAAGTAATGAGGTATTAGAATGATCAAAGATATTGATGCGTGTTTACATTTTTTCCGTAAAAAAAAGAAGAAATTTGTCATCGTCGCGACTGCACTAAGCTTCAAAAGTTTTGTCTTACCATTATAGCTCAACTGTAGCATTTGTTTGCCAGTAACCATCTCATGGATGGTTGAAGAACTTACCTCACCATCACATGAAAGTAGATCTTAAGAGTGTTTTAGGTCTCTCCCTTGATTGAAGATTTTTTAATGATAAAGATTCGATAGTTTACGCATGCACAATTTTAACTTTTCGCGAAGACTGTTGTGCTGCAAGTATTAACATTTTCGTAGTAGTGTCGCACGACAGCGACAAAAATATTCGAAATAGCTTGCTGCAATACAGTGGCATTACAATGCTCGCAAAAATATTCGGATTTGCTACATTAAGCCTGGTTTCCATATAATCGAAAACGATCGGAACGATCGAAATAAGAAATTTTTCGATCGTTCGCAATCATATGGAAACAAAGTTTTTCGATCATACGATCGTAATGTAATTAAGCATATCGTTTTTTTGACAGTATAATACTTATGATGATGACAAATAATTAATTGTTAATCAATAAAAAAATAAGAATACCTGGTTTGGGGCTTGTCAGAAATTAGCTGGGGGGAGAATGTGGAAACATGGGTAGGGGCATCACTTTTTAAGATACTAAAAAGGGAGGGTCACTGAAAAAAGACCACCAAAAAGGAGGGTCATGAAACATTAGACAGAGTGATGAAGGAAGGTCATGAAACATTAGAGAGAGTGGCATAGGGTAGGGTCAACATATTTCGATCCTTCGAAGCATTTTCAATTCAGAGACTGTCTCAAACTGGAAGCGAAATAATATTAAAAAGACATTAGTCAGGGGGGAATCCATGATTTTAATATAGGGAACGCTAGCTAGCTCATAAAACTATTTGTCTAAGTTCATTCAGAATATTAAAACATTGGCACAGCCATACTAAAAATATGAGGATGAAGAGGCACCCCCTTAACCTTCAAAGATCTGTCCCTATTAACACTCACTAATTCAATTCAAAGGTGGGAGTGAATGGGCAATGGATGGGGATTTAAAAAAATAACTAAAATTCTAAAAAATTAGACCTAAATTAAATTGCCTCTGCTTTTATCCGTCATCTTGATTGTGACAAAAAAAATCAGTTTGGTAATTGTTTGAATGGAATTTTTTTTATAACTGAGGAACTTTCATCTTTTGCGAATGGAAGCCGCTGGCGTTGAGCCCGCGATATGCGATTTTTGGCGCGCTTTTAACACTGTGAATGAAACCTCTGCATATCATAACTAACCTTGTGTTCGTCCACAATCAGCGGTGTCAACGGATTTAAACCATGTTTTTCCAGAAACGCCTGTGCATTCTCTGCAGAACTCTATTAGAGAGCCAAGAAAAAAAATATCAGAGGCAATAGTTTGATTTCTTTGGCCGATTTATTCACATAGTTGCACAACTCTACCTCCACTACAAATCCAAAAAAACCCATCGATTTGAAGGAAGAAGGTCTACAATATTGAATTGCTTTAATTATAAAGTACTTACCAAAACCTCTGGAGATGCCATTGTGGAAAAAAAAAAGTATAACGTAGGGAGAGAGAGAATTTTATAATACAAACTAACTGGACTGCCGGTTGAAGCGAAAAGAGCGCCAAAAATTTACTCGGAAAACCGCTGGTAGCGTAATGTAGGCGCTAAAGGTCTCCAGGCTCCTTGTCCGCGTCCTACATGAGGGAAAAGTCGTTTTTCTCTTTGCTACAGTACGTAACTGAAATATATTTTATACACACATGTGATCTTTTGAAAGTCAAAGCAGAGTTTTTTATGAATGGTAAGTATTTTTAGAGACGAAACCATAGCCAGCCTCCAGATCTGTTTTTTTTTTTAATACAAACAAAAGGATCATAACTCATCAAGAATGACGAGACTGTGTTATCTGCTAATGCTACTAAGATAATTCCCTTTTGTTTTTGTGTATTTTGTAAATAGAACTCTTTACCTTTCTTGTTTGTCGTGCCCATTTCAGATATGCCACTCTTGAGATTTGATTCTTTCATGTGCAAAAAATTGTACAAATTATAAAAACATTTCTTAAGGGAATGACATGTCATCTGAAATGGGCAATTTTCATACGAAGCTTAAGAGGTCTACAGATAATACATTTAGCATGTTAAGGTCCTACAGTATAGGATATCAGAGCTGAGGAATATTTATTATCGTATCTGAAGTAGGATAGTGATTAAAATAGTATTAATTAATATTGCAAGTCAGATCATGTTACTGTATATTTATACTTCTGATATTATTTTGCAGGTGAGGAAAAGAAGGCCAGACTCCATCGTTGTCATTGTCCCTCTTGCAATGGAAAACTGCGAGATAAAAGAACTATTAAGAGCCACTATTCAAGTATACATGTTCCAAGATCAGACTCAAATAGCAGCTTAAATACATGTGAATTGAATGGATCGGAAACTATTCATGTAGCTGGTTATCATAAAGAGACAGCTGAAAATGAATCTTATTTGTTAAGTGGTAATGAACAGCTTGATTCAGAAGGAGCAGATGAAGGCCATTCTCAGGAATCTGAATATGACGATGAAAATGGTGAAGTTGATTCCAGTCATGTTTCAGCTGATGAAATTAGTTCTGATGATGAATTTCAAGAGTCAGCTGAAGACAGCGATGTTGACAGTAGATCCAGTAATGACACACATTATTCTTGTCATTATACAGAAAATGATATCACAAATGCTATTCTTCGTAGTATAGAATCTAAAATTAAAAATGGTTGGTCTCAAGAAGAGACATTGTCTGAAATGAGAAATCTTTATGAACTCTTGAAAGATGAACAGATTCCACATAAATCCTGGGATGCTATATTGAAATATTTAAAGAAGCTGGGTTACAAAGACCCTAAATACATATTTTAAAGTCTGTTGTTCATCAAACCATGTGAGTCTTCTTCAATATCAAGCAGATTGCTCAGTTTGTGGAAAGTCATGGGAAGAATGTTTAAAGTATTATGTTTTAGGTATACATTTGGAAAACTATTTCTTGAATAATGAAACAATCAAAGATCACTTGCAGCATTGGGCAAATAAGGATGAATGGCTAGGAAACAACAACCAGGAAGCAAACTATAAGGAGACTTGGCATGGTGAACATTTCCAGGAGTTACCCTACTTCTGGGATGACACCAGTGAGACTTTTCTCCCTGTTCTCTGCCCTAATTGTGAGAGTGTTATATCTGTTGAAGACATGGCTGCATTAGTTCCACCAGGCAACACACTCCATGATGAGCTATATCTGAGTTGCAGGGAATGTATGTTTGACTTTATCCATGAACCTAAGAAAATGAAAGGATGTGCACTTAATCAAGCATTCATTTTCCACGAGGATGGCTTCAACGCATTCGAAAAGAAAAGCCGTGGAATATCTGCCATTCACATTTCCAGTGCTTGTGTCAATAAAGAACAAAGATTAAGTGGAAAGTACAGTATATCAGAGTATACAGCTTTATTCCAACTGTGTTTTTGGGGGAAGGAATATCACATAAGCTTGATGCCTTCTTAAAGCCATTAATAGATGAGGTAAAAGACCTGTACATCAATGGGATAACTGTCAACATTGAAAATGAAATAATCTTAAAGAATGACATTGTTATACAACCTGGCCAATATCAAGTCTGAATGCTGCTCTTGGCTGGAACTGCAGACTTAAAAGGCCACCAGGAAATGATTCTATATGCTGGTGGTAAGTTGTACAGTAACTTTTTTTTATGCAATATTTCAAGCATGTGAGAGAGTTCTTCCTTGGATGTCCAAACAGGGCAAACGAGGCACAGCCAAGTTTTTTTAACTGACTTTGGGGTATTCGAAAATCGGAGGAATATGTCTCTCAAAAGCTTTTGAATTTTTTTTCAATTTCATTAAATATTTTCTATCAAGGAGGGTGATCCTACATGTAATACTATAGGATACGTTCCTTCTCTTTGTAAGTTGGATCTGACAATACAATATAATAAGTTCTCTCTTAATTAAGAAAGAAATGTTTTTTTTATTATTAACAATGATTGGATTTATGTCTGTGTCATTGAGTGTAATTGCATGGGTATCGTATGGATTGAAAAAAATGTGCCTCATTTGAAAATTTAATTTTTTTACCTCCATTTTCCAGGTAAAAATAGCAAACAATATTTAATGCTTGAATTACTATTCAGTTTTTCACAAAGTACTGTGTTTCTTTTTCTTTACAGCAGGTAAATCTGGTTGCCGTATTTGTCAAGTCCTTGGCACATATATTCCATGCAAACGACACTATTACTATGGGAACTTTGGAGTGCGATATAGGCATCCAGCTCAACCAAAATCTCCACAATATTATCTGGAGCATGGAGAAAAAATAGAAAATGCCACAACAGTCATGCAGCGGAAAACACTACAATTAGAAAGTGGTGTTACTGGAATTAGCATTCTTTTTGAGCTTTATCATTTGTATAAATTTGATCCAGTGAATGGTATGGCAATAGACAGAATGCATCTAACATTCAATATGCTCAAGAGGGAGTTTATAACCAAAATATGGGCAGAGCTAGGGGATAATGCAGGTACACCCATAAATGACAGGGATCCAGCCCTTGGTGGTCTTACTGATCGAAAAGATTTTGGAAATGCACTAGAAGCCATACCTTGGCCCCGAGAAGAACGGGCAAAAGGAGTTGCAAAACTGAAAAGCCTAACAGATAAGTTAGGCAGTTGGAAATCAAATGAGTTCAAAAAGTAAGCAACAAAATAATGGGCAGTAGTTTTGAAAAAAATGCTAAATTTATATCATTGAATGTATCTATCACCTGACAGACATTTATTATATGTATAGTCAGCCATGCTATGTTTTGTGTTTATGCACACATCAAGCTATGCACAAAAGCTCAGAGCGCATGCTCAAGCAAGATTATTGGGTTTTTGTTTTGTTTTTTTTTCCATGAGACTTAACTATTTCTCACTATTGAGCCTGCACTGTGAGAAGTAGCTAATATAAGCTATCTAATAAGACATGAACTGATTTAATATTGTAAACATGTATATTTCCCCTTCAGATTCAGTGAAATTGCAAGAGAGGTTTTATCTGAGAAGATACCATCAAATGCATATGATTGTTTTATGCTTCTTTGTCAAGCTGTCCAAATGCTGTATTCTAAGGAACTCAAAATTTCTGGTTGGTCAGAAGAAAACATTGTAAGATTGAATAACCTACTATGGGCTCATGCAGTCATGGCAGAGGAATACTATGGACTAGAATTTTGCACTGACAATTTAGAATACTCGGCTCATGCAGCATCACAGATAAACCGACACTCCAGCTTAGACAACTATTCCTGTGAACTGTTTGAAAGAATGATACGACGGCACAAACAACAAAAACATAATTCTCGAGGTATTGAAAAAACTTATGCTTCTAGAGAGAGCATACGGGACTTTCTGTATTGGTACAAGCAGAAGAATGGGGCACTTTCAAGTTATGAAGAAAAACCCAAGTATCAATTCAAAATTGAGATATTACAGAACGGAACACCATTTTATTTGAAAGAAGCATCCCTACAGTCTGCAAATGACCTGTTGACAGACTTCAAAGACATCCCAGATGTAAGGATGAGGCATCATGCCATTAAATATGGAGTACTTCTTGGCAAGGTTTCACAAAAAGCTTGCTCAGTGGCTGTAATATCAGACATCCAACGGCACTTACACAGAGAGACAGGACTGCAGAATTTAGTGGTACCAAATATTCTGCAAACATCTAAAAATGTTGCACTGTTTGATCAATATAAAGAAGTCACCAAAGTCTCTCAACTGGATACCATCAAGATAAAAAGTACAAATACAGCAGAGGAGTGGATAATGAAGGTTGAAGAAATTATGCAGGTTGGTCCAGTTGAGCGCTTGTTCTATACCTATATTAATGGCACCTACCTAGTACCAGTATTCCGAAATGGTGAAGTTGATTATCACATGTGGACAAGCACTCCTAAGTTCATTACCCGAACATACCAGAGAAACAGTGTGCAACCACTTGCTTCATTTTGTAGAAAAGTAATGATGTACCCAGTACCAGGAAATGCAGGAAACCCAAATTACTTCCTTTGCATAGACTATAAAAATGCAGAACTAGTCAAGACCATCAAAGTTCCCATTTATCCTGATGTTGGTGAGACAGTTAGAGTTAAAGGAACAGGAAACCAAGAATGGTATGGAAAAGTAAACCATGTCTATGTCACAGAAAGGAAAGCCAGAGTACAATGGTACAGGGAAACCAGACGAAATGGCATTTGGACACTAACAAATGGCGAAGATGACATTTATGTCCGGTCTATTATAGGATTAACAACTACAGAAAGAATATTTGGTGGATTCAGGATGACTGACATTTAATTTAGGATGTTCACATTTAATTTAGGAAGATTAGAAACTCTTTCAACCATTGATAATATTGATAATATTACATGGGCGCGCGGAGATATGAGATTTATCTTCGAGAGTTGAAAAGATCTCTCATGAGTGAGCGCAGCAAACAAGTGAGAGATTTTCAACTTGAGAAGAGAAATTTTGTATCTCCAAGCGCCCTTGTAATATTCTGTTTAATATATAATCATCCATAAAATCAACTTCATAAGCTTTTTTAAAAAAACTTAAGGCGTAAGGTGATGATATTTTCACATGTGAAAATATCGGTTTTTTGAAATGGAGAAATATAATTATTTTGTGGATTATAGTACACTCAACAAAATAACTCGACTCTGATTGGTCGAGAGGAGTACAATTATAGCGTTAATTGTACTCCGTACAGTAAGTCGCTATGGCAATACGGCCAAAACAATGTCAAAGCAATTATTTTCTATCATTTTGTACTTAAAAAACATATAAATAAAATTTTAAAGCCGTAAGAACTAATCTTTTTTTATGCCTTTTAGTTGCGCAATGGACTGAAGTCGGCCGCCAAATAAACAAAGATGAACGGCGTCGCTTCGCATTTTTTACTGAAATTTTGTTGAGTGAACTATAAACAAAAAATCGCACGATCTTCTCATACAATTTGGAATTAATAGACACTCGTAAAGTTTTGGAAGTTCTTTAATTGCACTCACCTAAAGGCTCGTTCAATTACAACAACTTTCAAAACATTACTCGGGTCTATTAATTTCCAAATTGTACTCGAGATCGTGCGATTTCCTATACTAATTATATAATAAACCTTGTTAACCTAGTTAATGAGGTGTTATCAATGGTACAGTTGAATAGCTAACTATCATAAAACCATCATGGGAACTTGATGCTTTCAAGAAAAGATAAAACAGCTTTAAGGGAGATTCTTTTTTTACTATATGGACTTGTTAGTTTTTTTCCCAGGCTCAGAATATTGTTCTTATGATCTCCCAATTGATCAAGATGCTTTCTTAGATATTTCAAGGTACTACAAAATAGATACCCATAAGAATAAATGTCAGTTTCATAGCTTGGATATCCACCATTCACGATTTCAGGTGCAACATGAGGGTAATTGTTTCTGTATGTTTTCCTCTCTTGCTCTGTCAAAAGCTTAAGCTTCATTTGACCTGCAATACAATAACAAGTACTTGTGATTATTTTAATTCCCAACAAGGTTGTTAGGTGAAAAGATATTTGGTTAATCCATAAAGTCTTTTGCTTGTCATATATACATTTAGCTTTCAATTTTATTTTGATATTTCAGTTTGTGATGTACCTTTAATAACAATTATGAATTTTATAATTCTGTGTTCATGCATTGTAAAATGCAAACACTGAACCTGGCTGTGAAAAAGTACCCAACAGATTTGACGCACTTCAAGAGAATGACAGTAATGATGTTCCACCTTCAAACACATCAATAAAGTCGAACGGTGCAGAACAAAACAATAGCAATGAAGTAAACAATGAAAGCCATAAGCATACTGATGAAGAACAAAGTAAACAAGATTCGCATCCACAACAAGATGAAAAAGGACCGATCCTTATCCTAAGTGATTCCATGCTTAGAGGAGTAAGGCAAGACAAGTTTGCGCCAAATAGATATGTTAATAAACAGTACATCGCAGGCGGTACAAGAGAGCTTCTGAGACATTTGAACAACATAGAAGATAACACCAACTACGAGTTCATAATCATCCATACAGGAACAAATGACATTGGGAAACTGTACAATGAAAATGTAGTAGAAAATCTAAGTACAGCCATATCACAAGTAAAAAGTTTATGGCCTTCAAGTAAAATTGGGCTCTCAAGTATCATATATACCCCACGGGATGAACAGAAAAACATTGAGATCTTTAACATAAATACAGAGCTATATAATCGATGCAGCTATTCAGATGATGTGATATATATTGACAACACTAGAGTCGCTTGCAATCGAGATGGGACACTGAATGCAGAAGTCTTCTATGACCATATACATCTTAACAACCAGATTGGAGTTAGAAAGCTCGTCAGCAACTTAAAATTTAATTTGGGGCTCAAGAAAAGAAACATTTCATATAGCCGCAGACGCAGGCAAGAGCAACAAAGCACTAGAGTTCACCTTCAAGATTCACAGCCTGAGGTATCGTCACCATGGGACATCACGAAACCTATAGATTTAATCCAGAAGCCAACCTCTGAAAAGAATGATGAATTGATAAAGAACTTTCTGCAGGTCATAGCACAGTTGGTGCAGGGTCAGGTTTAGTAAATTATTTACTTATTGATATATATATACTTTTTTTTTTTCTATAGAATTTAAAACGTAGAATTTTTGCTTAGATTCGTTTCAAATGCCGGGGGCCTTAAGATTAGGACTCTGGAATTTGCATGGGCATTACAGCAAAAATCTTGGAAACAAATTGAAGCTAAAAGAGGTTAACAATATAATTAATAGTCATGATATTTTTGGCATTGTAGAAACACACGCCAGCCTTGATTCTGACTTGAAATTAGGAGACTATAAATACTATACAAAATGTCGTGACAAAACAGGAAATCGCCATGCTGGAGGAATAGCACTATATATAAACAATAGAATCAGCAAGGGCGTTTCCTATATACCGACGTCTAACCAAAATGTTATTTGGTGTAGAATAAGTAAAGACTTTTTCCATCTAACAAATGACATATACGTAGGCACAATTTACCTAAGCCCAAATAATTATGCAAAAGAGAATGATGAAGATATATTGCAGGATATAGAACTAGATATAATTAATTTTTCAACTAAAGGTGAAGTCATTCTACAAGGCGACTTTAATGCACGAACTGGGGAAATCCAGGAATACATAAATGATGATGACAGTAAGTACCTTAATTTACCTGATGATTATCTCATTGACAATCAAATGAAAAGGTACTCTAAAGACAAAGAGAACGTCGATAAAAGGGGTAAATGTCTAATAGATATTTGCACGGCTTGCAATTTACGAATCTTTAATGGAAGGGTTGTTGGTGACTTGACGGGCAAAAAGACTTGTTTTCGATACAACGGAAATAGTCTAGTTGACTATGTAATCGGGAGTACAAATCTACTTGAAAAAGCTCGATTTTTGAAGGTTAATCCACTAATGCCAGATCTATCCGATCATTGTCATATATCTTATGGAATAGAAATCCAACTTTACCCCAAAAACAGTGGAAACAAAGAAAGAGAAGAAAATAGGGAATTTTCGACAATTTCTAGCTTAAAGTGGCATACTGGAAATATCGATAAATTACAAAACATTTTAAGCACTACAGAAATGCAAGCAACGCTACGCGAATCAATAGAAAACGCAGATAATGTAGACTCAATGGTTAAGGCATTTACTGAAACCCTAACAAGCATAGGAACAGAAGCAGGTCTTTGTTCCCTAACTAAACAAACTAAAGCATTTAAAGAAAATACAGATTCACAAAAGTGGTTTGATTCAGAATGTGAAAACGAAAAGAAAAATCTTCGATCTCTTGGAAAACAAATTTGTAGGAATCCAAATAATGAACAACTTCGTAGGAATCTACATACCCATAAAAGGTCCTTTCGAAGCATGTGTAGACGTAAGAAAAACAAATATTTCAATTCAAAATTAATGAACCTTGACCTCAAAGATTCGAAATCCACCTGGAAGTCTTTGAAACAACTTTTTAATGTAGGCAAAGCAAAAAATGCAAACTCCTGTCGAGCAAACGAAAAGGACTTATTTAACCACTTCAAGACGCTTAATAGCTCCCAGACATCTGCAGTAAATACTACGGAGACCTTAGAACAGTCGCAAAGTCAAGGGAAATTAGATTTTTCCATTACAGATCAAGAAGTATATGAAGTTCTAAGTAACCTAAAGAAACATAAAGCTCCCGGCCCTGATAATATTCCAAATGAGCTATTGATAACGGGAAAGGAAGCACTAAAAGGACACCTAACGGTAATTTTCAATAAAATCCTAGACAACGGAAAGTTTCCCTCTTCATGGAATCTAGGATATATTGTTCCATTGCATAAAAAGGACGATCCAACGAAAGCTGAAAATTACCGTGGAATAACACTCCTTTCTGCAATTGGCAAAGTTTTTACGGCAATACTTAACAAACGGCTCTATGATTACCTAACTACGAATAATATAATTAAACAGGAACAGGGTGGGTTTAGAAAAAAGCACGGAACAACAGATAGTATTTTTATTCTGAAATCCGTAATCGATAAATATGTTAAAAGTAAGCCACGGAAGAAAAATAATTTCCTTTTTTCCTGCTTTGTAGATTTTCAAAAAGCGTTTGACTGCATCCCAAGGAAAAAATTAATGGCAAAACTTGAAAATGTTGGTATAAATGGAAATTTTCTAAGAGTGATACAATCGATGTACTCCACTGATCAATCAGCAATCAAAGTAAATGGACACATTTCTCCGACATTTTCCTGTTATATGGGTGTTAAACAAGGCTGTATGCTGAGCCCTACGTTATTTAATTTATATCTTCACGATCTGCCTGACTCATTAAATTCGTGTAACAACAATGATGTAATGTTGAATGGCAAACCGATTAGTACTCTTTTATATGCAGATGACCTGGTTCTGTTCTCTAAATCTGCTAAAGGGCTTCAGAAATATCTCGACAAGCTAGAGGCATTTTGTGAACAATCAGGCTTAACAGTTAATATAACAAAGACAAAAGTGATGGTTTTTAATAATACAGGGAAGACAATGAATAACTTCCAATTCTATTTGAACAAATCTAAACTAGAAAACGTTAAATCATATAAATATTTAGGATTAAATTTTACAACCTTTGGAAACTTTACGTTTGCAAAACAAGAATTTAAAAAAGCTGCATTAAAGGCACTATTTCAGATGAAAAAACAAATGGGTGAATTTTTCACATCCAATATCAAATTAACTATAAAACTGTTTGACTCGCTTGTTACACCAATACTTCTATACGCAAGTGAGATATGGGGTATCGAAACATTAAGCACCAAAGACCAAGAGCCCATGGAACTTGTTCATTTGAAATTTTGCAAAATGCTCCTCAAGGTGACAAAGAATGCTAGTAACCTTGCATGCAGAGCTGAGTTAGGAAGGTTTCCGCTAAAATGCAAAGCATGCAGTAGAAGCTTTAAATTCTGGCATAAAATTATAAAGTCGGAACTACACCCAAAAAAACTTTCAGCCGAAGTCTACCAAGATATTAAAAATGAAACTAAAAAAGCCTTTTGGAGCATAAAAATTAAAACTACTTTAGAACAACTCGGATTGGGGATAATTTGGATGAAACAAAATGAACTTTCTCCAAGATGGTATGAATATGGAAAAATAATAACCCAAAGAATATATGACATTGAGAGGCAAATTTTATGGAGTAATCTCCACAATGATGAAAGGAAAGACGACAGACATAAAAATAAACTCAGAGTCTTTCGTCAGTTCAAAACGGATTATAACTTTGAAGAATATTTAAGTCAAGTCGCCAATATTAAGCACAGAGTGGCGCTTACAAAATTAAGAATTAGTAACCATAAGCTTGAAGTAGAAACGGGGAGGTATAAGAGGCCTTATCTCATTTACGATGAAAGGATTTGCCCAGTGTGTAAGTCGGGAGTAGAAAACGAAAAACACTTTCTAGTTTGGTGTCCACTATATGACTCTCATAGAAACGACTTAAGAGAGTTCATAGAAAAAAACACCAGCATTAATTTCAACAATATGAGCGCTGACAGTCGTTTTATGTTCTTAATCAATTCAAAATCAGCGTCTCTACAAAGAGCCATATCAGCATACATTCATCAATGTATGCTGATACGTGAAAATGAATTAAGAAAATTACCTAATACATAGCATATATATATACCTATAATATATTTGGAATCAAACACTCATGTACTATTAGTATAAGGTGCCAAATAAAATTGTATTGTATATTGTATTGTACAAACTCTGTAACTTTGTTCTTTCTCGAACTTCCCCCACCCCTCGGAAATTCAAAATTCCTCTGTGGGTAGGGTATGGATAATTTCTGGAACCACAAATTGTTTCATCAGACCTAATTAGTACTGCTTAGTGTTAGAAACAACTACTAAATGGTATATCATAAATCCAGCCCTCTGAAAGCCTGAGCTAATAAGGGGTCTATTAGTATTAAGACCTCAGATCTAGTAGCAAAAAATGCCAAATTTGAAAACCAAAACAATGGCTGTTATTTATTATTTCACACTAATTTCAACATTGTTGCCATCCATATAGTAGAGTGGTTTTCATAAACCCGTGAAATACACTTTCATCTAATACACTTTTAATTAGTACACTCTAATACCATTGTATTCTTTTGTTGTCATTTGACTATTACACTTTATTAGATACACTTTGTTTCACGGGTTTACGAAAACCACTCTAAGAGTAGTTTTATTATTACTTGGAAATAAGGCAATAACAATTTATAGTCATGCGGAAACTGCTCTATACAAGCATGGTATCAACAATATGTTTCTGTCACTCATTACTAGCATACTGACTCTTACATGAAAACTAATAAACTTATAATCATGGAACAACTATGTGTGTTGTAAGGTAACAAAATATCATTCTTTCAAAGAATACAGTCTTTCAAAGAATACTAAAAATGAGCTAAAAATTAAAAATTGGAGTGATATGGTTAATATTAATCCTAAGTGGAAAAAACTTTCAAAAGAAAGGATGTACTTACCTGTCTTTATTACATTTATAGTCTTGGCCTTCCCAAAGTCAATAAGCAGGGCATGTTTGTTTCCCTCTGAGTATTCTATCACAACATTGTTACCTTTTAAATCATTATGAATTATTTCTTGCTGATGTACATGGTTTATTGCATATGCAATTTCATACAGTAGACGAAAACAATCATTAAATGAGACATCCTTGGTGTGCTGTAAACTTTGTGCAAAGCTTGAATATGTCTGAGGTTTACCATCACTAAGGCACAACCTTGTTAGTAGGGGATAAGGACCATTGACAGTTTGCACACCAATCAACAATGGGATATTGGGGTGACTTGGAATCTTCAGTAGTATATTAGCTTCTTGATGAACAGACTTGGAAGTCTGACTGCCTTTAAAGATTTTGATTGCAACAGGTAAATTCTGATATGTCCCTGAAACACACATTCCAAATGTACCTTCTCCAACTACTGTAAGCTGCATTTATTTATGGGCATCAATGCCTCCATACAAATATTAAGACTTGGGATACTGCTGCAATTCATTAAGCTCTTCTCTTGCATTTTTGATAACCAGTGTGTTATCGTTATTACATGCATGTAAATTGTGTTTGGTATTGTGTCCATGTTTGTTGATAGTACCACAATCTTCTCCTCTTCCCTTTACAAGTTTATAGCCAACTCCATAATAGTACCAGGAAGAGTGTATTTTTCTTCTTTGGATATCTGGGAAAGCCTTCCTTACAATATTCCCGCATTCTATTGGTGAGAGTGTGTTTTCTTCTGCCAATACCATTTCTCTAACTTCAGAGACTTTAATTCTACTTGACTTGTTACTTGCCTCAAGTTTTTCACGTAGCCTAAAATGAAAATTGTATTATTTCCTCTCAGGTTTCAATGTTATAAATAATGATACAAAAAGTATTTAGTCCTAAATCAATGTAATCCAAATAATGTACATCGCTGTATATCATCCAATAGTGAAGTAACCAAGTGGAATTCCCTTTAGCTTGCTCGCTTGGCTGGGGCATGGGGTAGACAAGGGCTAAAAACCAATAAATTTGATAGAAAAAATACAGTTGAAGCATGAAGTTCAACCTTAAATACTGACAAATACAATAGAACAATATGTGGTTCCTTGTCTATTTTGTCAATGGTTATGATCCACATACGACTAAATACCTACCATTTGTTCAGCATAATTTATGCACCTATCAGTGTAAGTCCCGGAGGAGGGTACTCAGGCAAGGGGTGGGGATTTGAACAAAATTCTTTAAAGAAATTCAAATGCCCCAGGGTGGGGTAAGAGTTGTCGATCAAATAAAATGAAAGAAATAGAGGGCTAAAGGAGATATTGTTGACTAAATTACAGAATATCTGAACAAATTCCCGACCCAAGGACAACTGTTTACAATAAATCCCCACGCCTTTCCCGAATCACCTCCCCCCCCCCCCCCCCCCCCCCCCCCGAGACTTATGTTGATAGGCGCATATTTAATACAATTGTTCTGCTATCTAAAAACAATGCGTGATTGTTATCGATTAAAATCGAATTTAATTTTAAACATAATCTCTCAAGTTGTCAAGAAGTTTCATTTATGATTCGATGTCATTTCATTCGATGAAGGGTTATTTTTTCATTTACCTTCATATTTTTTCATTTACCTTACCTTTGAATAATCTCATTTCTACGAAGCATTCTTATGGGATAATTTCCTCTGTCTGACTTTTTGTGGTTCATGATCTTCAAAGTCCGTATGGAATACAGTGGAACAATAACTGAAGACGACAATCTTGATTTTCCCCACATAAAGATGAGAAAAGCTTCGAAAACCACGTTTGTATCTTATTGTATCAGTGCTTCTCGTTCTCTCGTTACCACAGGAACACCATAACAGAATTAAAGTATGCATTTACAGAAGATATAACTAGCTAAAAACTAGTGTGAACAGGGTTTTTACAGGCCCCCTTTATTGCATTCACAGGGTTTTTACAGGCCCCCTTTATTGCATTTACAGGGTTTTTACAGGCCCCCTTTATTATATTTACAGTGTTTTTACATGTTTCTATGGAACTAAATTTACAGCAGGTTTCCAGACATTTTACAATGAGCAAAATAAATAGGAAAAATCAAAAATACATTTACAGGTTTGCAAATCTTTGAAAAATTTAATTTCCAACATAATTACAGGATCCTCTAATTTACATACAATGTAAATACCATGTAAATCAATTTACATAGTTTGTAAATTATTTTTTACATGAAATTTACAGACTCTGTAAATTAATTAACTTTTCCAGTGATAGGCTCGGTGTAGTCATAACACAAATCTCCAAAGTAATCATGGTCAAGCCTTCCAAGAAGTCCCTGTCCATCGTGAGCTGAGGTTTAATTAGCTTTCCGTTGTGAGATGATGTCCACCTTCGTCCACCAATGTTAACTTCCTAGAGTCCCCCAATCTTGCCCCACTGTTTCCGATTATCTACTATGATCTCATCAATACCCCGAGAAAATTTCTTTACTCTGTCCGTATTGTTTGCGGCTGCAGCACCCCCCTCTTTTTCATGAGATATTTAACTAGTGGTGTTATTTACGTTCGATAGTTTTTCGGACTGATTTAGTCGTATCTAGAACTCATAAAGACTAAGCCTATTTGGGAGAGGGGGGGGGGGGAGTTTCGATTTTAAGCAATAAATCTGCCTTCATACGAGTTTTTATTCTTATCCAGAAACACTAGAAATGACTGATAGTTTCCACTAATTATAATTTCATACAAAGGTCTTAGTGAAATGCCTTATAAGTCATTTCGTAGAATCTCAAAATATTTTGCTTGGAATCGCTGAAGTTTCTATAGTCTCCTAGCAACCGCTATCTGTGTCGTCGAGAGTGAGCGCTATAGCGGCTGCGTAGGTGAGGCTATGAAATTTTTTGCGTCAGAAAATGCAACAAATTTCGCGAAAAATTTCCACCATCCTGTTATCGCACTGATCAGTTGTTCTTGTGTCCCCATCATCAGTTCATCGCACTGATCAGTTGTTCTTGTGACCCCATCATCATTTCATCACAATGATCAGTTGTTCTTGTGTCCCCATCGTCATTTCATCGCATTGATCAGTTGTTCTTGTGACCCCATCATCATTTCATCACAATGATCAGTTGTTCTTGTGTCCCCATTGTCATTTCATCGCATCAATTGTTTTTACACATATTTGATATTTTCCCGCCCTTTTAATGAACAAGCGCAGTGCTTTTCACCCTTGTAAGACCATAAATGTTCAAAATCTTAAAACCAAAAATATGAGCAAAAATTATCGTTGTTTCGTTTCTATCATAATCATTTTTTGTAGCTTTTAAAACATATTGATAAATATTTAAAACTGCCTTCGCTAGCATTTGCTGTCTGACATAATAGAAAATGAGAGTAGCGTTTCTCTCGTAATTATTATATTTGTAGTTATTTATAGATATTGGTAAATAATTAACTGCCTTTTCATGCATTTATTGTCTCTAAAAGAAAGTGATAGTGGCAGTAACGTTGCTACTATAATGATCATACTGTAGTTATTAATAGATATTGATAAATAATTAAAACTGCCTTCGCTTGCAATTGCTGTCTATCAGAATCATTTTAACTGTCGATTTTATAAAACATTGATAGTTCAGTACCTTTGATTGTAAAAGAGTCAAACTAAATACATTCTTAGTCCAAATTGAAGCTTATAAAATTTCCTTAACCTATAATGCTTCAACACATTTAAATATGAATGTATTTATAGTAATTTAACATTTAAAAATTTTTAAACGATTTAATATTAAATAAAGTTGTTCAGTTAAAACCACCCGACAGTTTTTGTGGCTACTGCTTCGTATAGATATAGCTGGCTTTCATATGACATCATAAATTCCTGTCTCGTGCGGAATTTTCATCAGCTGAATCGTAAGTTTTAAATATAATTCTTTCTGGCTGACAGCACATGGTTATCAGTGTTTGACCACCATTAGTGTGGTGGAGCAAATGATGAGATCCAAAAACTTTCAGGAAAAATGGAGCTGGAAGCAAAAAAACGAAAACAAAGCAAAACAAAAAAAAAAAAGACATTTTCCAGTGTTTCTGCAGAAATGCAGAATTTCATTGAGAAAAAGGATTTGGAAAATACATCGCTTTTATTATCCGAGTGCGAGGTCCGTACCGTAAGTTATTGACCGAGTTTTTTTTCACTGCCTTATGCCCCTTGTGGCGCGCCGGCCATAAAAAAGTGGGGGGAAACGAGGATCCATAACTTACGGTACGGACCGAGAAAACGAGGTTAATAACATATCTATTATCTGGCAAGGCGTTGAGATTAAAAAGATGCGGTGCAACAGAAAGTAAAATTGACAGACGAATGTCAAACGAGAGTTGCATTGCAAGGGCTTCCCGTACGTAGCTTGAGTCACTCAGAAAGAGAGGTCTTAGTTCATTTTTGAATGGATTTAGCTATAATTTAAAGTTTTCTAAATTACTAGCTAACGAAAGAGAAGCTTTCTTTTGTAAAACGTGAATGCAAAGCAGAAAAGGCATCAAAAGAAAACTTCAAGAACTCAACATGAGCCAGAGAAGAAAACGGTCGTACTTCAAACTTCTTTTACACTTCACTGAGTTCCATCGAATTAATGAATTCAACTGCCAGTTCTTCACTTACATCTGACTCTACTGGTGAAATAGCATATTCCTTCATAGAATATACAAAAACACTCTAAACAGTTTCATTACTTGCAATATTTTCATCTTTAGAAATGATACTGTCTAATTGTTATTTCTGAAGCACTTTCCTTTAATGCTGATAGATTAGGCAAATCTACAGAGATTTTATGTAAGAGTTAATTACCAAGGTAATCAAGTATTTTATTTATCAATTGAGGTTTTCAATTAGATGTTGCTCATTATAAGTGCGAAGTCTATATATAGTTTTTAACCGGGTTAATAACTAACTTTATTATATACCAACTGTCAAAGCTCAATTTTCCTCAATTTTTATTGGTCGAGAGCGTGTCCCGTGAACGTGAAGAAATTCGACTGTTTCCTGGCGACCATTCTGGGAGGAGAGTATTATGTTATGGACCGGGAATAGCAAAACCGGAAGTCACGTGATTGGAAGGAGAAAAAAAACGGAAACCAGAAAGCAACACATTTGAGCGCGCGTTTGCAAAATTCATTCACACGCTTTCAATTCTTTCACGAAACAACAGATTAAACATGGAGTCTTCCCGATTTTCTTGCCGCGGTGAGGCGGAAACATCCAATTTACTAGAAGTCAAGGATTCTACATCGACAAAACAATCGACTAAACAAGCAGTCAAGATTTTACGAGAATTTTGTGAGGAAATATGCCAACTTTTGACAAAGAAGTGCATATTTATTAAGTAGTAGGCTTGCTTTGACTACGGCTACGCACAAGTTGTGTATTAAAAACATTAACAATCTAATTCATTTCTCCATTTTTGTTTTGTTCTTTTTGAAACTTGGTACGATAATAAAGCACTTATTTACTAGGACCTCGGGGAAGCAGCATGTTTTGTGGTCCCCTCGGCTCCGCCTCGTGAAACATCAGCGGTCTCGGGACCACAAAACATACTGTTTCCCTCGGTCCCAGTAAACAAGTGTTAAATATATTGACCTCGCATTTATAATGAGGGTTATAACAAAAATGAAGCTTTGTGAATAACAAAGAAAACCGTGTCAATTGAGAAATAAGAGCAATTAAAGGAGCTCTCTCTTAAATTATTGTAAACGTAAACCATGAACATCGTACCGGACGGGTGGAAAGATTGGAGATCTTAACTTCTTTCTATACTCTAGTCGACCAACTTGTAGCTCACTTATTTGCAGCGATCTTTCCTTCCCTTTTTCTCTTCGCAACCAAACGCAGTCTTTACTTGCACCTGTATGCATTCCATTCGCGATGACTGTGGCAAGTAGGACAAACAGAGCAATGTTTCTACAATAATCATCAGCTCTACAATAAAGGTAGTTGACTACATTTGTAAATATTAAACAGAAAATTTAAAATTTAAACTTCTTTAACCTGGAATTTAATGCTGATTTTTAAAATGCTGATTTGAAAAATGGGGTGTTCCGAGCTTGCTTTTGAGATAATCACTCCGGAATGACATGCGTTTGCACAATTTTGGAAGAAAGATAGCGAAAATCGAGTTCTGTGCAAAAAAATCATAAAACCGAAACTAAAACTTGAAGGTCAAAACGTGTACTTGGGTTCTTCAATATCAAATCGTGAAGATTATTCAGCGGTTTTTGAGCGAGCGCACATCGTGGGATGAAATCGAATGTTGAAAAGCAGTCAGCCACCTTAAAACAGACTTTTCATTAGTCAAATTCAAGCTTGGCCTTCATGTAAGCAGAAGTGATTTTCTAAATTGGTTGTCTAGATCCATCCTGGGCAGTCGGGAAACTTTTTCAAGTTATACTGCCGTGCACGGACGTCACTAAAACAGGGAATGACCTGGGAATTGGGAATGGAAGACTACAGTGCCTGAATATATATATTATCTTGTACGAACTTAATAGCGGGGATCAGTAAATGTCGAACAGAGATATGCAAAATGAAAAAAAAAAAATTTCCCAAAATATTTCCAAAGATAGGTTTTGTTGAAGTAAAAAATTTAGAATTGTTCACAGGATTTTTGGTTTTCGCGAACGACGGCATTTTCTGTACATCAGCATCACACCCGCTTTACGCCTGCCTCAGACCGGTAATAAGAAAAAATCCATAAAGAATGAGGAAAGAATATATTTTGCCACTAAACCCCGAATCCCGATTTGTATAGAGGAATAACGTCTTAGTAATTTTTCCTAGTTTCATTAATTGAGTTTAATTGAATTCTCAATATTTCCAGAATCTTTAAATATATTTGTGTTTCTGTTCCGTTTCTGCATGTCAAATTGAAAGCTAAATCGAAAGGCTGAAAATAGAGATTACTCCACGGAAAGTGCCACGAACGATTTTTATTCACGAGTTGCGCAGCACCAAAAAACGAACGAGTGAGCGCAGCGAACGAGTGAATTTTTTGGTGCGTAGCAACGAGTGAATAAAAATCGTTCAGGCACTTTCCGTGGTGAAATTTTTTTATTTCATACATACTAAGATTTTCTGGGTTTTTATGTACGTGCATCTACGGCCGCGCCGCAGGCAGGAAGCCATTCGAGTACGGTGGCCGATTGGAACAAAACGATATTACAAGTCTCAAAACAAGTTAACAAGTATCAAAACAAGTTAACATGTATCAAAACAAGTGAACAAGTATCAAAACAAGTTAACAAGTATCAAAACAGGTTAACAAGTATCAAAACAAGTTAACAAGTATCAAAACAAGTTAACAAGTATCAAAACAAGTTAACGAGTATCAAAACAAGTTAACAAGTAAAGCAAAGCAAAACAGTAAATTTCGAAATACTTTAACAAAGTTTAGAACAAAAAACACATACAAAAATTAAACGATGAAAAACTGAAACACTAATATAAGTAACAGTAATGATGAAAAGGTAAATTGTATACACCGTGAAAAAGATGAAAATACTTACTGACGTTTCGGACGCTAGTCATTCGTTGGAGTAAAAGAGAAAGAGGTGGTAGAAAGGAGTGTATATAAGATAGAATAAGACAAAAGAAACCAATGAGAACTAGGTAGGCAAGGAAACGAAAACAAACACAAACAATTAAAAGACAAAAGAAAGGGTTATAGTTGAAAGTAAAGCGTTCATTAATCCCGTTGGGACTAAGAGTGCCCAATAGGTGAATAAGCCGCATTTCTTTGGTCTTGCGACAATCATTGTTGCCGTAAATCAAAGAAAGACCGAAAACAATGAAGTCAGAAAGAGAATGGTTAGCTAGATTAAAATGGCAGGAAACTGGTTTGTTGGGATCGTTATCGCGAATAATGTAAAGATTATCATCTTTGCAATCATAACTTGTTAACTTGTTTTGATACTCGTTAACTTGTTTTGATACTTGTTAACTTGTTTTTATACTTGCTAACTTGTTTTGAGACTTGTAATATCGTTTTGTCCCAAACGGCCACCGTAATTCGAGTGCAATAACACACACTGACATTATGCAAAAAATACGACAATTTCTGTTTAACAATTTAGTTAGAAAAACGAATGAAGCAAACAAATGAAATAAAGTAAATATTTATACATAAATAAATAGATAAATATAGATAATATAGATAATATAGTTTATTTATGAAGTGTCCTTGAAATTATAATTTCTCAAGTTTGAAAATGAAGTCTATATACGAGCTTCAAGTGAAAACTTGTTTACAACAGACTAAAAGCTAGCTTAAATCTTGATGTAAAAATAACAGACACAAATTTGAATCAATTTACAATTCAATTTGTTCAATTTAATCTTCATCAGAACTGCTATATAATACACGAATTCTTTTCTGTGGACGGATTTCTTGGGATGGTATGGTTGGCGATTTATTCAGAGTGTTTATTGTGATTGAAAACTGTCCTCCTTGGATAACGGCTCCACTAAATAATGCTACTGACTGTTGACCTGTATTGCTGCTAGATTGCTGAGGCTGTGCTAGAGAACTAAATCCAGCATTTTCAATTGGATTTTGGACGGAAGTTGCGTTTGGCAGGCTCAAAATGTTTTCGTTGGATATATTTGCCAGCATATTCGACATGGATTGTTGTTGTTTCGTAGAAAGCGAACTGTAATTTTCTATACTTTTTAGATTTCTGTGGCCGGAAAGCTGTGCTATATGGGCCGGTTGAACTCCGTTGTCGCTTAATGTTTGAACCATAGTTTTTCTTCCACTATGATTTCTAAGTTTAGGATTTTCTATGCCAGCTTTTTCTGCCATCTCTTTCATCAACCCGCCCAGTTTGTTTACACCCACTTTGTTGCTTTTGAACCAAAGTTTGCTTGAGGAAGCGCTTCTGACTTTAACGTTATTTACGGCCAAATAAAAAGGACTGTCTCGTTCTTTCGTATTACCGGGCCTTATCTGTGCAAACAGTTTGTAAACTTTGACGGGATCTTTTTCACTGCCATCCGTGGCGAACATTTTTGGTGGAAACGGCCTGACATCAGTTGCGTTTGCGCCGGTACGTGTTTTCGTTTGCCTTTCGTTGTATTCTAGATACTCGACGCCACCCGCTGTTTTGTTCAAAGTCACATCGCCCCAGCACATACTGTGATGTTCCTGAATCCCACGAAGTCCGAAATGAAGAGTATTGTTCAGCCAAAGAGAGTTAAGAAGCGCCTCAGGACTTGAAATTCCAAGGAGACCTTTTTCATAGAGGACTTTCATCTCATCTTCTGTCAATGCCACTGATGCATTTGGCTTATTACCTTTGCCTCGTTTATTTAGCTCTTTTTGCTTAGACTGCAGGGTTTTACGGGTTTTTTCAAATGCCAAATCGTTGATAATACTGACTTGGTAGTTTTTGCGCTTTAAAAATCTTTCAAAGCTAGCAATCGATGAAAAAACTTACTGACGTTTCGGACGCTAGTCCTTCGTCGGAGTAAAACAGAAAGAAGTGGTAGAAAGGAGTGTATATATGATAGAATAAGACAAAAGAAACCAATGAGAGCAAGGTAGGCAAGGAAACAAAAACAAACAATCAAAAGACAAAAGGAAAGGTTAGTTGAAAATAAAGCGTTCATTAATCCCGTTGGGACTAAGAGTGCCCAATAGGTGAATAAGCCGCATTTCTTTGGTCTTGCGACAATCATTGTTGCCGTTAAGCAAAGAAAGACCGAAAACAATGAAGTCAGAAAGAGAATGGTTAGGCTCATAATTTTTTCCCTCTACTGTACGAACGGTAATTATGAACTCGCTCAGCAACTCATTGAGCTCAGCTGGAGGAATGTTTTCAACTTCCCTGTGCTCTTTCTTGGATTGAAGAAATACTTTAATCAATTTTACATCTCTGTTGGTCTTAGCTTGTGTGTTTTTGTTTTCTCGCTCATAGATAAAGTCGTCTACCGTTCCTTCTAAGAGTGCAAATCTCGGCATTTCCTCCGCCATGTTTGTCATTCAAGTGCAAACTCGCGCCCGCTGAGTATCTTTTGATTGATATTTCGGATGCAAAAATGAAGCACAATCGTTCACGCTTCTGATTGGACGAACGAGAGTGAAAAATAGTCGTTCTCTTTTCTGATTGGTTGAATGCATATTTGGTACGAATTTTATGCGGGCTTTTTATCGTAGATAAATCTTAGTACGTATGAAATAAAAGGCATTGCTACATGCCCTGACGCTTTAAAACTATTTTCCTTTGAAAGAACGATGTTTCTTCTTAAAGAAAAAGTAATAACATGTTTGGTCTACTGAAACAACGAATTTTCAGTGCCCTGTTTTTGAGCTTACCTGACGTTCAAAACAGACACTAAATTAACTAATAATAGATAATAAATATTTATCCGACAAAATACTAATTTCCCTTAGTCGAATTATTGTATGAAACGGTCTGAACCTAGGTGAACTGAATGTTAATCGAAGTATTATAATCATCTGGGTGGATGTAGTCCTGAGAAGGACTGTTTGATGTGACTGACGTTTCGACAACCTGAGCGGAAGTCATCTTCAGAGTCAAGTGAAGAATAAAGTCAGATCGCCTGGTTAGGGTCTTAATGGTCATAGACTTATGAATGGTGGGATTATATGAATACTGATCGAGTAACCTGTCAGTATTCATGACCCTAACCAGGCGAGCCCAGCTTGTATGTGATTCTGCAGACAGTCTAAGCAAGGAAACTCAACATCTTAGACGCACTTTTCATAAGAACAATTACAGTGATAAGTTTATTGATAGCAACGCTTATAAACCTAGTAGACCTAAAAATAACCCTGATGACAAGGTTAATACACCAAAAGCCTTCATTTCACTGCCATACATCAGAGGTACATCAGAAATCATATTACGCATTTTACAACCACATAACATCCGCGTGGCTCATCGACCTATATACGAAAGGTCCTGACTAAGGTCAAAGATCGTGACAGCCCAAACGATCGAGTCGGTGCATTTATAACATTTCATGTAATGGTTGTGAAGCAACATATATTGGAGAGACGGGTAGATAGTTTAATATCAGACGTAAAGAACATCAACTGAGTGCTGTTGTGAAACAGGATGAACACAATAATATTGCCAGGCATCATACCAAGGCTGGTCATACGATAGACTGGGACTCCAAGTGAATACCTTTCTTTTTGCAACAATAGGCGGCAGCCACGACTTGTACTGGAGATTTGGTCTACCAAGTTTGAGCGTCATCCACTAAACCGCTCAATTAACTTACCGGCTCCGTATAATATGCTTATTAGAAACAATAACTACGCCCACAACACCGAAACAGTGACTCGCACTCATTAGACCGATGCCGCCAATTACGCAAATCCAGGTCATTAGGCTATTGTTATCGTGACAGTATAAATATGACTATCAGGCAAACTTGACTTGACTTTTGAATATGTTTTAGCTTTTTAAAGTGAAAGACAAGGTTTTTATTCAATGACATAAGCTTATCTCTCAACTGCACAGATTTAGGCTCATAATTTGTATAATCATACTAGCTGGAAAAGCTCAATAAATGGCAAATATCTGGTGTAATTTTTATGTCATTCAATATTTAAATAAATTACCTATAGAAATATTATCAAACTAGTGACTGAAAGTCTCCTTTTTGTTTGCCGATAGGACCCCGCGATAGGAGGCGAACAAAGCTGCTTTTAACTTTAGTTATTGTTAGGGACCTGAATATGCAAATGTGTCCGGCTCGCTCACTACTAGAGTGCAAACAATTAATCCGTGAAACCCTAATTACTAAATAGTAGCAAAATAGTGCTAATTAAACAATAGAAAACAATGGAATTTGCCATACATCCATACATACATACATACATACATACATACCTACCATACATACATACATACATACATACATCCATACATACATACATACTCTACATACATACATCAACTACCTACAACATACATACATACATACATACAATACATACATACATACATACTATTCATACATATTACATACATACATACATACATACTACATACATACATACAATACATACATACATACATACATACATAATACATACATACATACATACATACTTTATTATCTTTCCCCATAAGGGCTTTTCAAAGACAATATATTACATTTAAAAAGTCAGCTAAATATCTAATTGCTAATTTATAAAATATTATTATTATTATTAAGAAGAAACATACATTACAATATCTTAAAGTAAAATAATAGTTATCTATAAACAATGAAGAAAGTATGAACATTCCAGAGATTTACTGTTCTATAATAAAATGTTCTTTGGCCACTGGCCGTCTTGAAGAGAGGAATATTCAGTTTTTGCGAATTTCTAGTAGTGCGATTGCTTATTTCTGCGCGTTTAACAAACTGCGACGAAAAATTTCAATTGTTTTAAGAAAGTCGTGATATGATCATATTTCCTAGCCCCGCATACAATTCGAAATGCAAAGTTTTGGACGGCCTGCAATTTTTGGAGGTTTCGCAATGACATTAGAACAATAATATAATTTACTGAACACTAGAGTGTTTATAACAGTTAAGAGTCTATTATGAGCTGCTTATATATACGCAAACTACAAGCTTAAGTAATAAGAAAAACTGAATTGGTTTTTTCCCCTCTTATTAATCTATTGATGCTTTATTTGTTACAGTTCAATCGGCAAAAATGGTAAAGAAAAAATTACGCTTTGGCGCCATCCCGATGCTCAATATGCCAAAGAAAAGCCATGACTTTGAAAAACGTCCCACGCCAAGACCAACTCGTGTGAGAATATTGCAAGAAGAGACATCATCTACGAAATATACATGCTACGAAAGCTTTTCCGAATTGTGCAAGCGCGTAAATTCACTGAAATCTTTGAATGATTGGATCATTAAAACATGTTCTGATAAAATAATTATCCAGAAAAATCGAGACCTTTATCTTCTCCACGAGATAGAGATAGTAATAGATGACAGCCTTGGATTCACTATTAAAACGTTTGGATGTTTCATACCAGAAGATCACTACTTGTATGTCAAGTATCTGCGGTCTATGAGGAACATTACAGTAGCAAGACCTTATAAAAGAGCTTGAAAGACATGATTTGTGCTGTGGGGTAAAAACTCTTGAGCTGTCAAGCAAACTCTTCCATCATGTCATACCTTTGAACGTAGATCCCATGGAATATGATCATTGCCTGCCCTTTCCTAATAAAGGATATTGGAGAGTGAAAGAGTGCCATTTCTTGTGTGTAGAAGGCAGTGAAACACCTATCTGTCCTGCATGCAATGACTATTTGGGTCATACTAAAAAGTGTGAAGCAGCTAAGAATCTTAGAGTGTCAAAGCCTGCTCATGTAAAAGCTCCAGTTTCTAAGACCAACCCAGAAAGACTGAAATTAACTATTCAGCAACAACGCTTAAAGTGTGCAGAACTGGAGAGAGAACTAAACGCAATGAAAACTGAAATAATGAAGTCAAATGTTGAAGTATATCATGAGCTAAGCAATGATTTGACTAGGATCCTTGAAGAAAGCTCTGACAAAATAACTCCATTTATGTCCTTGTTCTTGCAACAACAGAAGAAAATGATGTCTAGTAGTAGTACTGGTATTCGTTATCACCCAATGATCAGTCAGATTCTGCCTTTCGCTTGCTGCCAAGTCACCTTCGTGTTATGAAGAGCTGAGAGATAGTGGCATATTAAAACTGCCAAGTCAACGAAGACAGAAGGACTATAGAAATGCCATCAAACCTCAACGTTGATTTCAGGCAGAAGTTATTGAGGATTTGAAATTACAAACAAGCTCATACTTTGATGTACAAAGATATGTTGTCCTTCTCTTTGATGAGATGAAGGTTATGTGTAACCTTGTATTTGACAAATCTACTGGGGAACTCATAGGCTTTACTGACCTTGGCGATCCTGACATTAACTTTGGCTTGCTTGAAAAAGTAGATGAAATTGCTTCTCATGCTTTAGCCTTCCTAGTGAGAGGTGTCTGTACTGAGCTGAAGTTTTGCCTTGCTCATTTTGCAACTACTGGAGTTACCGCAGACCAGCTAATGCCCATTTTTTGGGATGCTATATGCATTCTTGAAACCAGTTGCAACCTATGGGTTATTGCAGCAACAGCAGATGGTGCTTCACCAAACCGAAGATTTTTTAGATTACATAAACCACTCGATGGGAATGCAAATACTGATGTCTGCTATCGTACTATTAATCTCTTTATGACAATGATATTATTCAATTTCCACAATGATATTATTATTGGAATTTAATAACTGGTAAATAATTTAACAGAAACAACTGCCAATTGAACAGAAACATTGCACATATAATAAATAGCACATTTTTATAGTCTTTCTCCTTTTAGAGACTGTAGAAAGAGGAGGTTTATTTATGACAAGCATAGTCAAAAAAAAAGTATCATTGGTTTACAAAAAAAAGTTGATATTTAATAAACACACTTTAAAATATGTGATAGTTTTGTCTGAGTTCATGAACTTATTATATTATTTGTAGGACAGAGATAGTGAGACTACTGGTGTGTACTGACAATATATAGACAGTGTAGTGTTTCAAGCATAATTTCTTAAGGACTTCGTTGGACTTCTTGTTCTTTGTGAGCTCTGCTTATTTCTTTGCGAAGGGCTTTGGTCTTTGTCATCTTAGAGGAGATTTTGTGCTTTTGGACAATGTCTTTAGCAAGAGAAAATGATCGAACTTTAACATACAAGTTTAATATGCTGTAAAGGACATCTTTCCCTATGCTATCTTCTATTACTAGTTCAGAATTAGATACAATTGAATTATAGCTAGATATAACTTTCTCGTCATGAACACATTTGTGCACTATGCTTGCAATGTTGATGTTTTGTGGACAAGCATTTGAGGTAAATATTCTAAAATACTTCTCAGCTTTAAGAAATATAGTTTCAGCATCAGTTGTTATAGACCACAGTCCTCCACGATCCAAACATGCAGTCAAAGTTTGAGAACTTTTATCAGAGTCATCACCTAGTTTTCCAGATTTTAAGACTGACATGGCCTGCTGACATTCAGACTGTCCACAATTCTTGGATTTCATTATTTTCTTATGGAGATTATGCAAGACATAGCCTCCAATGTATTGCAAACCATGCACTTCTTTATCAGACAAAGATGATGTATCTTCCTCAATCTGGCCATTAGCTTCTTTGCTGAGAGATAATAAACGATCAGCAAGTTTCGTTGATAACAGTGTAGCTGCACTGCGTGATAATCCAGGGAAATACTTTGTTGCATTTAGTGGAACTTGTGCATAATATCTACAATAAAACTTTTCAGAATACCTATTCTTTATCAATCCATTGTAGATTCCTTTTATAACAGAAAATTCTTCCGATTCTTCAGCAGGCTTATTAAAGCTGTAAGCTTTTATCTCATCCCTCATAGATTCGCTATAGATCAAGTTATCTAACAACTTGAGCTTCACGTCGTCGACCAAGACAACAAGGACATCAGTAGTCATTGAGGTGTTTGTACTCGATTCTTTCTCATGTTGTCTTGGAATTGGTTCTGAAGCTGTTGGGATTGACTTATCGTGCTTCATAGTTATATGTCGTTTAGGTCCTCGTATGCTCTTATGAACCATTTCATTTTTCGGTCCGTAACGTAAGTTATGGACCGCAAATTAACCAATCATAGCGTGTGAAATTACCTTGCCATATAATAATACATTTTATTTGACGATTATTCGCCGAAGGCGAAGTGATTATCGGTGAAATATCACTGAGCCTGAAGCGAAGAATTGATTTGGTATAATTTTAGACCTGAATATCAGAGAAAAGACGAAATTCGGATTAAAAAAGCACTTTAGTATTAATACCTCATTGAAAAACTTTAAGAAATGAATTCCTCATAATCACTGATCGAGCAGTGGTTATTGTCATCGTCATCATTATTGTCATCATCGTCATAATCACAATAATGATCATCACAATCATGATCTTCATCATCATCATCATCATTATCGTCATCATCACCGGTAGTATCACTGTATTTTCGACATAACTAGCTAAAAACTAGTGTGAGCTGCGTCGGTGTTTCTAATGAAACAGTAATGATGAAAAGGTAAATTATACACCGTGAAAAGATGAAAAAACTTACTGACGTTTCGGACGCTAGTCCTTCGTCGAAGGACTAGCGTCCGAAACGTCAGTAAGTTTTTTCATCTTTTCACGGTGTATAATTTACCTTTTCATCATTACTGTATTTTCGACATTCATCATTCATTCATACAATTAAAACATAATAAAACATTTTTTTTTTAATGTAATAAATGATTGTCTGTATGTATCTTCAGCTATTTTCTGGTAACAAAGATCGATACACTGTGGTTAAGAATACGTTAAACGATACTCGAACTCTTGGCAGGCTCATTAGATTCATACCGACGAAAGGCTACAGATGGAAAGTACTACGTGTAGAAGTGTATGGCTTTAGGAAAGGTATTAATTTAAATAATTTTTTAATATTTTTTTTTAATACTTCTATAGCGCTAAATACCTTACATATATAAACCAATGCGTTGAGATAAAGTCTTATTTATGTGGTAGAAAAAAGGGAATATAGTGAGGAAGGGAGCGAATTGAAAAGGAGAATATTTTTGAGCGAGCTGAAAATATGAGTAACGGTATCGTAGCTTGCGAAGCCTTCCTCCGATTGGGAAGTTAGGGTAAAGGAGGGCCGCTTCACAGGCTACAGTATCGGAAATGATATTGAATATTTTAAGAACAGAACTACACTTTTGAGTTTAGCATATTACATGTTTCGGCAGTGACCTCTGCCATCATCAGTGGATGTATGGATGGATATTGAATATTTCGTTTTCTGTTGACCTCTAATGAGATTTATGTTTAAGATCTAGAAAGCTTTAAGTCAAACACTCAGAACGAATGGGATGGCTGGTTAAAAGGACGTGATGTAAAAGTGCAATGGGAAGTACTGGATGAAAACTACTATGAAAAGGTTGCAAATACTATAAAGGCGTCGACAAGATCAGAAGGTAGGTCTTGTTATTGGTTACTGCTTAATAAATTCAAATAAATGTGTAAAGGGTATATCTTTTTGGAATATGGGGTAGAATATTAGAATTATGACGAATGAATGTCACAGTCACTATTTCTGATTAGCTGATGACGGAGAAAGAGCCTTGTTTACAATAACTTTAAACTATTTTGCGCGCTGGTTGGCTTTTTTTATAATTAAGTAAAAAAACGGACGGACTATTAATTAAGGAGGCTCTGGGTAGTTTTGGCCTGGCACACCTAGCCGCATTGAAACGGCTACAACTTCGTCTTGAATAACTCGATCTGCAAGCATTTTTCACACAATATCAGAAAAGGATTAAAGTTTTCAAAAATGATTAATTAGTTTAAAGCGGCCTTTACATTGTGGCGTAATGATGACATCATAGAAATCGTTTATCGCTTATTTTCTCCAAAATTAGACCTAAACTTTCAAAGCGACTTGCACCAGTCGATAGTATTCATCAAGGCACCCGACAAATTGCAAAATGAAAAAATGTATGAGAGCGTTTTCCAAATATTGCGCGATGAATATTTTCATGAACTTTTACTATTATTTCCAGCGTGTCAATTTTATACCCTCAAAATGAGGACTTTAATTTAGTGGATTCAATATTTCTACTAGCTAGAATATAGGTACGGATATAGACACTGTCCTTATTGAGTATGAATCAAATTGTGACTTTCTTCCTAACGTTATGGATTTTTTGATATGAAGGTAACCCCCTTTGTTGTCAAAAGCGATAGAAAATATCGATTATATAAAGAACATATCGGCATTCAAAAAATCGTCGAACGATTTTTTTTCTAAATGAAGTCACTAAAAGATGTATGTTTTACGAATAGTCTACTTTAATTTCGTATTCATTGAAGGGTTGTAAGGCAGTCAAATAAAAATAAGTACGCTCACAACTAACAGCACACGACAAGGAATAACACGGAAGTCAAGCGTGAATAATCAACAAGCAGCCGTGAGCGAAAATAGTTGTGAGCGTACTTATTTTTAGAGGAAATGTGAGTACCCTGTACAGTTCTTCAAATGTTCAAAAACCTAATTACAACACAAAAGACAATAAATTGCTTTCCTTCCCCTCAAATTAATTAATTATGGGAATACTGACATGTCTTTAAAGCAAGGAGGGGAAGTACGTGGGTATAACCATGTACAATACACTGTTTTTCAATTCATATATGATAATTTTACAGTATGCAATCTTACATTATTTTGTTCCTCATATTTGAGTTTCATAACAAAAATCTCACCAAATTATTACAATATTCATTAGGTAATTCAAATTGACTCTGAAGAAGAAGGAGAAGATAGTGAAGTAAGTAAGTAAATGTTTTTTACTTATGAAGTTTTTAAGGGGTAAGGTGTTGTGACATCTGGAACCGAAAAACTAAAGGTTTGAGGGGTAAGGTGTTGTGACATCTGGAACCGAGAACTAAAGGTTTGAGGGGTAAGGTGTTGTGACATCTGGAACCGAAAAACTAAAGGTTGAGGGGTAAGGTGTTGTGACATCTGGAACCGAAAAACTAAAGGTTTGAGGGGTAAGGTGTTGTGACATCTGGAACCGAGGACTGAAGGTTTGAGGGGTAAAGGTGTTTGTGACATCTGGAACCGAGAACTGAAGGTTGAGGGGTAAGGTGTTGTGACATCTGGAACCGAGAACTGAAGGTTTGAGGGGTAAGGTGTTGTGACATCTGGAACCGAAAAACTAAAGGTTTGAGGGGTAAGGTGTTGTGACATCTGGAACCGAAAAACTAAAGGTTTTGAGGGGTAAGGTGTTGTGACATCTGGAACCGAAAAACTAAAGGTTTGAGGGGTAAGGTGTTGTGACATCTGGAACCGAGGACTGAAGGTTTGAGGGGGTAAGGTGTTGTGACATCTGGAACCGAGAACTAAAGGTTTGAGGGGTAAGGTGTTGTGACATCTGGAACCGAGAACTAAAGGTTTGAGGGGTAAGGTGTTGTGACATCTGGAACCGAAAAACTAAAGGTTTGAGGGGTAAGGTGTTGTGACATCTGGAACCGAAAAACTAAAGGTTTGAGGGGTAAGGTGTTGTGACATCTGGAACCGAAAAACTAAAGGTTTGAGGGGTAAGGTTTTGTGACATCTGGAACCGAGAACTAAAGGTTTGAGGGGTAAGGTGTTGTGACATCTGGAACCGATGACTAAAGGTTTGAGGGGTAAGGTGTTGTGACATCTGGAACCAAAAACTAAAGGTTTGAGGGGTAAGGTGTTGTGACATCTGGAACCGAGAACTTCAATATGTGGTTTTTGATATCCATATTTCAAAAATCAGTACTTGTGCAAAAATGAATAAGTAATATACAGTATTCATTACAATGCTTTGACATTGCTCCTTATGCTGTAGATATTGCTTATTTTATTTTTAAGATATGCTTCCCTCCCTTTTTGCCTTTCGTTTTCAGGTTCAGTTTGGAGGACTTGTCTCTCCTTCGTCAACAGGAGATCAATCAACATTAATTGAAGGTTAATATTTGAAGTATTGCTTTTATACATCTCTGGTATTGATACATCTGCTCAGATCAACTTTTTGTGTGATTTGCCAAAGAATAGTAGTAGAGATATTACTGTTATACAAAACTGTAATGACTGAACTTTAAATCTTAAAAAAAACAATGTTTAGATTGAAAGAAAAAATTCCTGTGTTTAGGATTAAACATTTTGTTTGTGATTTTTTTATAGAAAATGATACTCCACAAACAAGGGAAGGAAGGAAGGAAAAGGAAGACAAGGACAAAAGGAAAATGGAGGGAAAATGAGAAAAGGGAAAGGGAAGAGAGGGAGAAAAGGGAAAGAGAAGAGAAGGAGAACAGGAAAAGAGAAGAGAGGGAGAAGAGGGAAAGGGAGGAAAGGGAGAAGAGGGAAAGGGAAGAAAGGGAGAAGAACGAAAGGGAACAGAGGGAAAGGGAGGAGAGGGAGAAGAACGAAAGGGAACAGAGGGAAAGGGAGGAGAGGGAGAAGAACGAAAGGGAACAGATGGAAGAGAGAGAGGGAGAAGAGGGAAAGGGAGGAAAGGGACGAAGAACGAAAGGGAACAGAGGGAACGGGAGGAGAGGGAAAAGAGGGAAAGGGAAGAGAGTGAGAATAACGAAAGGGAACAAAGGGAAAGGAACAGAGGGAGAAGAACGAAAGGGAAACAGAGGGAAAGAGAAGAGAGGAGAAGAGGGAAAGGGAAGAAAGGAGAAGAACGAAAGGGAACAGAGGGAAAGAGAAGAGAGGGAGAAGAGGGAAAGAGAAGAAAGGGAGAAGAACGAAAGGGAACAGAGGAAAGGGAAGAGAGGGAGAAGAAATGAAAGGGAACAGAGGGAAAGGGAAGAGGAGGGAAAGAGAAGAGAGGGAGAAGAGGGAAAGGGAGGAGAGGGAAAAGAGGGAAAGGGAACAGAGGGAGAAGAGGGAAAGGGAACAGAGGGAGAAGAGGGAAAGGGAAGGGAGTGAGAAGAACGAAAGGGAACAAAGGGAAAGGGAACAGAGGGAAAGGGTGGAGAGGGAGAAGAACGAAATGGAACAGAGGGAAAGGGAAGAGAGGGAGAAGAGGGAGAGGGAACAGAGGGAAAGGGAAGAGAGGGAGAAGAGGGAAAGGGAGGAGAGGGAGAAGAGGGAACAAAGGGAAAGGGATGAAAAAATGACGAGCGATAGAAAGAAACAGAAGAATCTAAGAAGAAGAATGAAGGAAAAGGAACTCAAAAATTCAAAAAGGGCTAGATTGGAATGAATGGATGGAAAAGTGATCATGTGACAATTTAGCTATTTTGGAATTTTTGAGTTCCTTTTCCTTCACTTTTCAGCTCAGGAAAGGTTAGAGTGCACGCACTAAACCTATGAAACAAAAACAATTTTTTATTAATACACAGTGATAACTGTGTAATTGTTTATTTCTGGAATATCAATAGTATTGTTCATGGGTTTAGTATGTGAACTCCACGACTGAATTACTAAATCTCAAAGAGTCCATGTATATAGTTGTTTGTTTATATAAAGGTAGTGTTAGCGAGCAAGGAGCTGAACAAGCCTACCTTGATGACTGAGTCTGGCAAGCTCATATATCAGGATGTTTTTTTGCCCTATAGCCAATTATTCAGTGAATTAAAGAAAGGGTTATGATTTTAAAATACATCGGAAACAAGGATAATTGTATTTGATTGTTATTTAATTGTAATTGTAGTCCTTTCATATGATAAAGGAAAGTAGTTCCTAAATTTCAATAATATTATTCATGGGACAGTGTGATTTCCACACTGTTTGAACATTGCTGTGATCATGAAATACTCTGAAACTATATATTTAAGTCAATAAAGATTTTTAAACCGATTATTGAAGTTTCGAAAATTTTAATGCTACGAATGGGTATAAGGGAAAATGATCAGGGGTGGCACACAAAGATGATATATAAAGATATGGGATTGGGAGGATTATGAGGCTTGGACATGGAGCATTACGAACATTTCAAATTGGGAACTAAATAAATTTTGAAGTGGGCATGGAATTTATTCTCCCTTCACAATGGTCAAGTGCAGCAGTAGGGTGACTTACTTTCCATTTCATTGCCTATCGCTAACATATTTCCAAAACTTTAAGTACCATCATTCAGTGTTAACCACTCCACTACTGGTTTGTAGTTTTCTTTGGTAAACTTGCTCTAATAACCATGTACATAAACAGTGAACCCAATATACGGATCAAAAGAAATGAGAAAAGTATGTCATTATTATCTTTTGTTTGTTTGTTTGTTTTTCCTTATTTTTCTTTTTCTTCTTTTCTTTTTCTTTTTCTTTTCTTTTTCTTTTCTTTTTCTTTTTCTTTTTCTTTTCCTTTTCCTTTTTTTTTTCTTTTTCTTTTTCTTTTCTTATTTCTATTTCTTTTTCTCTTCCTTTTTCTTTTTCTTTTTCTTTTTCTTTTTCTTTTCTTTTTCTTTTCCTTTTTCTTATTCTTTTTCTTTTCCTTTTTCTTATTCTTTTTCTTTTCCTTTTTCTTTTTCTTTTTCTTTTTCTTTTTTTTTCTTTTTCTTATTCTTTTTTCCTTTTTTTTCTTTTTTTTTCTTCTACTATTTTTTTGTTGTTACAAAGTTGAAAATAAGAATAAAACTCGTTAACTATGCAATAAAAACAATCACCAGGCACCGCATGGGGGGGGGGGGGGGGTTGCAGCCCCTCTTTTTCCAAATATCCACTAATTAATGTTTTTACACATTTTATTAAACATCAAACAAATTAAATAATTACAAGTACATTAATTTGCTGTGTTTTTTCCTTAATTTAAAAAAATTGTACTTACGACATTTTTACTTTTTGAGGTATTGAACCTAAATTTTACAAGATTCAGAAACATAATTGAGAATAAAACAAAAAAGAAAACAATATCGTATTTTAAGGCCTTAATGATTTTTTCCCATTTTCTTAGATGTTTTTGTGTTCTATTTTTCGATTTTGGTTTCTTGCTTTCTATAGTTTCATAATGTTTTAAAATATTTTAAAATAATGATAGTGATGTATACTACCCTTTTCTCTCGCGCTATACAATGACAACTTATGTATCAAAATTATAAAATTATAAATAATATTGTAATATCGTCTACTGTCAATATTAGATTGAATTTACCAGAGACAGGTAGACAGTTTCAATACAATCCACAAAGAGACGGTCGATATAATCCTTATATATTAGATTAATTGATTTTGCGTAGATCCACTTAAATTATCTATTGAGAGCACAGTTCTCTTCAATTTTATTGACTTTTAGATTTGAAAAGTCTAGGGAATAACGTGCGCCTGGGGAAGAGGGAACTCTCCTGTAGTTGCTGTACTTTGGTGTTAAAGTTTGGGAACCGAAACACAGCGACCGCTAAGGAATAGTACCATAGGGTGTGTGTTTGTGTGTGTGTGTGTGTTGGGGGGGGGGGGGGGGGGGCACAAAATCAGATATCCTGAAGACAATTTGTGTGTGACCCACTAAAATACCCCTACACGGTTGCTAAAAAAATACATGACCCTTTTCCATTTTCGAGGGGGAAAATTGGAGGAAAAAAAACATCCAAATTCGTCCGATCTCTTTAATGGCACACCCCTTGCAAGGAGCTCAAAAATAATTTTTTTCCAGCCCACATATATATCCACTTTATGCCCAGCCCCTTGGATCCATCGGATGTATTACTTATATATGTTAAACCCTTATAGTTGCACTAACAGCTAAGCGTGATTACATATTAATTAACGAGTAAAGATTTCACACTGAAAGCACTGCTTTCCCTGAATCTTTTTTTGAACCGATATATTTTCATTTTTAATATGATAGAGCTGAAATTCATTTAAACTATAAATGAAATGGAATGGGAAACATACCAGTCGCGATAATAATTTAGACATTTTTTCAGACTTTTTCAATTATTATGTAATGATAAAACTAGAAAGCTGAAGGATAATTTTTTTTCTTTCGTATTGTGGTGTAAGATTAAAGCAGTAATATTTTTCTTTCTAAAGGGTGAATTCTCACTCTTAGGAATTCCTTCGGGCATATGGCCTCGAGCATAGCATTTCACTAAGGAAAAAGAAATAATCTATTTATAAGAGAAACAAATATTGAGAATAAAGTTAATTTAAGTTCCCTTAAAAAAAGGTTTCTCTGTTCGAAAAATTTGTAATCTTGAAAGCTTTTAAGCAGTTTATATTGCTTTTGAAAGTAATGATAATCTTGTCAACTTTAGCCGATAACGGGTAGTTTCATTCTTACCATGAAAAACGTACATCGTTATTCCTGCAACAGAAGTTGATGATAAAAAAATAGTTATGAGATTAACCTTCTGAATGCATGTATGGTCGGAAACTCTTACATGTAACCTCAGTTTTTGAGTATCCCTAATTTAATTGTCAAGCGACTGTACAACGTCCTATATTTTGTATTTCCATTTCTTGTTAATTTCCCTCCCTCCAGCTTTTTTTCCTTTTTATCCTACCCTCTTGAACTCCCAAATAGTAAGCATCGGAACATCATTTTGCACATTTCCAACCTGTTGAATTCTCTTATGTTTTAAGTACTTTGAATCAACTTTTGAAAAACTGTCATATTAAGAGTAGAAGTAATGAAATTGGACTATGTGCACTGCTCTCGATCAGGCAATCAGAGTCCAGTATTTGTTCCAATAGTATTTTTGAGGTGCTTTTTTTTCGAGAAATGACATATCTATATCGGCAAACGTGGGTTTTTATTCTTTCTCACTAAGATGCCTGGACATGCAGTTAGTTGGCTCTGACTCGTTTGTCCATTTTAATCGTCTTATCCAGTAAACTTGTCGTTAGCGACTTTGTCAATACTACGTATGTACATATGAACTCAGTTTTAGCTGCAAGTTCGACGACTTTAACTGTGTGTTGGATCGACTGAACAACTTTGGTCGTTTTGAATTATTTACTATTCATGTATATATGAGTTTATTATTGGATAACGAATTTATTAGCAATAGTAATAATAATAATGATAATGACTTTATTTATGTCTCTATTTCTTCTAGCCGTGAACAAGTACCCTACTAATCGGAGAGACAAAGATCTTTAATTTCGATCGATAACATCATAAGAAGTATAAAAGAGTTTAAAAAGCGAAAAGAAGAAACTCAGGAGAACAAATCTGATACCAAATCTGTGAAAATGGGAATGAAATTCGACCCCCTCCTCCTCTCTCTCACAAAAGAGTGAAAATACGATCATCCTCATTTCAATAAACCGTATAAAAACAATGACCAATCCCTGCATCCTTCCGATATAGAGCTTGCTCATTGTGGGAATTAATCTCATCCTTAGGTCCTGTAAGGGTGGTAGTACAATGGCCGTTTCTCCTTTTTTTAACAATCCCAGTTTAGAAATCAAGCTCACTTTCTACGGTGTTTAATAAAACACCTTTTGCTGTTCATTAACTGGAAATAAACATTCATTTGTGCCAATAGTTGATTATCTTCATAATTATTCAAATAAATTCTAAATGACACAAATTCATGCAAGTTTTTATGATTCAATATAGTATCAATGTTTTACAATTAACTGATAAATGTATTTGGCTTAAAATATGTATATAAAGGTAAACGAAAATGTTTTACTTTCCTCCCCATTTAACGAGATTCAAAGAACATTCCCTAAATACAGAAAATCATCAAACCCCTCTTATCCAAATTTTATAATGAACCGATTGGCAGCATTGAACTCCCTTGAGTCACTTGATATATAGTTAATATTAATTATTTTTGATGTGACCAAGAATACTCGCGTTATCGCTATCAACTTCATCGTGTTTTTCTTGATAACCGAAGTCGAGAAGTAAACTGAAGCGACTTTATTCAGATGTATGTCGGAGTAAAAGAGAAAGAGGTGATAGAGAGGCGTGTATATAAGATAGAATAAGGCAAAAGAAACCAATGAGAACAAGGTAAACAAAAACAAACAATTAAAAGACAAAAGAAAAGGTTAAACAGTAATGATGAAAAGGTAAATTATACTCCGTGAAAAAAGATGAAAAGACTTACTGACGTTTCGGACGCTAGTCCTTCGTCGGAGTAAAAGAGGAAAAGAAAAGGTTAGTTGAAAGCAAGGCGTTCATTAATCCCGTTGGGACTAAGAGTGCCCAATAGATGAATAAGCCGCATTTCTTTGGTCTTGCGACAATCATTATTGCCGTTAATCAAAGAAAGACCGAAAACAATGAAGTCAGAAAGAGAATGATTAGCTAGATTAAAATGCCGGGAAACTGGTTTGGTGCGATCGTTACTGCGAATATCGTAAAGATGATTGCAAATGCGATCACCAAGACGGCGGCCAGTCTCTCCCACATAAAAAGATTACAGCGGGTACATTTAATACAATATACAACATTAGAAGTAGTACAAACAAAATGGTCAGTGATGTTAACAGTGGATTTAGGACCAACAACAGAAGTGTGAGAAGCTATGTGAGGACAAGTGTAACAACGTTTACGAGAACAGCGAAAAATACCAGGTTCTTTGTTAGAGATAAGAACTCCCTTGACCAAGAAAGAAAGAAGACTACGATCACGTTTATAAGAAAAAAGTAAGAGAGAGGTAATCCTTCGAAGTCTGGAAACATTTCCCATATGAAAACTTTTTGATTTCTTAAGCGATTGAAGAAGTATGAATTGAATCATCTACTCTTTAAAAGATCTTCATACTTCAGTTCGTTCATATAGGACTTTGAATAACATTCAATGGCAAAGACATGCGATTTCTCAAATTATTTTTTTCGGATTTTGCGAGTGGAACTCTAGTTCTACGAAAGCCATATGAAAACATCTTAAGTTAACTGCATCTTCATGCCAGAAATAAGCTTTTTAATAACAACTACGGTTAGACGCATCCTCCGAAACTAATAAAATAGATAGTCGATAAGCCCATGCTGTAAGGGTTTATAATTAAAGAGTGCCCATGGCATTGGTCCTCAGTCTGCTAATTTCCACAACTGGATAGAAGCTATATGAAAAAAGAAAATGAAACACGCCACTATTCAATGAGCAAACTTGACACTTAATTGAGCTCCTTTTATAGATATCTAATTTTATGCCAAGTTTGATTACTCTCTCTCTTTCTCCACTAGAAAAAAAAAGAAAACAAAAAAATTAACGGTTTTTTACTAAAGGAATGTCATTCGCCCAATCAAATAACACGTGGTTGGTTTGAATTACAAATGCGAAAATCTCCCCAAAGCATGACGGTTAGTCAGTTATTAGCCATTCTTCTTTAAAACTGCTTTGGATGTTCATCTACTTCACGAATCATGAACCTTGACTACTTTTCCGAAGTTAAACAGAGATCGAAAATAAATGTTATCCGCTGGTTACAGAGAAGAGCTCTTCTTGCTGATCCTCTTTTTTGTGGTGACTGTAATCAACACATGCCGATGATACGCAGAAATGGTACGCATATCGATGGCTTTGTTTGGTGAGTATATTGGGATCCTATCAAGTTTTGTTTTTTTATACGCAGAAAGAGGAATTTACTCATTGATAACTGCACTTTCGTTTGATTTCAAAAGTAAGATATTTACGCAGCCCCTGAATACAGCTTTTTAACTTTCATAAATTGAGACGCATGCAAATAAAATATTAAGTGACTTTGGGAGACTAACGTTTGCCGATTTCCTAAATAGTTATTTTTATTCAAGAATGGAAAAGCCTTTCGATAGCTTTATCTAAGACTTAAGAAATGAATAGTTTGCTGCTGCAGGGAAAAGTCAACTACGAAACGCGCGCCAAACGTAATTCATGGGTTAAATTGTTAAGGGAGTTATTTTGATGAGTAGATAATGCGTGAATAGACAGTCATTGTCAGTTTCGCCTTACGTTTTTGGAAGGCGTCTTGAATTGCAAAGTGATCACTTCAGTAATCATTATTAAACTATTCGAAAGTACAGCAAACATCATCCTTTAAAGTATATTTTTAACGACCCTATAAGTTCTATTCTTGAAAAAAAAAACCACTGTAATAACAGCTATAGACTAATTTTAGCGTCCTTGACAACGCGTGGTTCTTATACCCCTGGGGCTGCAAAGACGCTTTAGAGCTCAACTAGCTTCAAATACTCGTAAGATAGCGATAATTAGAAAATGGGCCGCAATGTCTCGCGAACAAAAATTACGTTGCAATTTGTCCCACGTTACACCGCCTTTAATTACAAGTTTGCAGTAAACTTAATACTGTTCCAGGAGGAAGGACAAAAGGGTCATCCTCCATTTAAACATTTTATTGGTTCCAGTTTGTAAATAGATAAATTCAGTTACAGTTCAGTTATAAATCGGCATCGAGAATGTCCATATGTATCATCCTAGAAAAACCACGTCAGGACATACCACACTCTTCAAACAGATCGCAGATCGCATACAACTGATTGGCATGCACTACACTCCAAAAAATGGTAAATGGTTGTTTCTGATCCCTACAGAAACGTTGGTTCGATTCCAACAGACCATCTTATAAGGAGTGCTGAAACTGATCCAACCTTGCAGACAATTCGAACACACAACTACTATTCAAGTATGCTGCAACAGATTGATTGACCTACTGATATCTGCATGTAGTGTCGTAATAAAATTTGTGAAACTTCTGAAAAGAAAATAAGCAAAAAGCATACTGCACATGTATGTAAGTTGAATGTGTGTAGAGAAGGGGGACATTGTAAAGTACACAATTTTCGGTTTATTTATAAATAATAATAAAAAGAAAACACTAAAATTGACTACGATTCCACGACTCCTACGACCCCCACGATTCCACGGCTCCCACGATTCTACGACTCCCACGATTCCACGATACTACGGTTTCCACGACTGGGATGCGTCCTCCCCATCGTGGATTCGTAGGCACCGTGCTACGACATCGTAGTCGTGCCACGTCTACGGTAGAAATGCCTCGAAGACCAGAATGCTTGAGTGATCCCGGTAGAACTGCCTCGAAGACCAGAATGCTTGAGTGATCCCTACTACTACTACTACTACTACTACTACTACTACTACTACTACTACTACTACTACTACTACTACTACTACTACTACTAATACTACTACTACTACTACTACTACTACTACTACTACTACTACGACTGTGACCCTTATTACCATTACCATCATCATCATCATCATCATCATCATCATCATCATCATCATCATTATCATTATCATTATCATTATCATCATCATCATCATCATCATCATCATCATCATCATTATCATTATCATTATCACTATCGTTATCATTATCATATTGATGATTATTATTATTATTATTATCGTTATCGTATTCGTTATTAATTTAGTATCGTTAATGATGTTCATCATAAGGTACAGCATGCCTTTTAATATTCCTTTTTTTTTTCGTTTATTCTCTTACCTTTTTTTAGAAATGGAACTAAAAAATTGTTCCACATTTGCGTCACGTGGATGTCTAATTTTGGGGTGTGGCAGACGTATATGGACGGTGCTGCAATAGATATTGTGCATGGAGTGTTGGATAAACAAGAACTGTATAGTAAGAGTGACATATTGGTTAAAATAAGATTTATTATTATTAGTGTTGCGATGGTGTGAACAAAGCAATGAGCCATAGAGATTGCATTTTTCTGTCTCAGCTAAGCTTAGTGGGACATAGGAAACCCATATATTACGTATGACTGACCGACACAGGAAACCCATAATACATATGAATGACCGACACAGGAAACGCATTATACCTAACACAGTTAAATATTCAAAATGAAGTCGAACTTTATTCCTAAATAGTTGATGGTCGACACTACGCCATGTGTTTAGCTCTCCAAATACTCATCATTCTTCTTAACTTCTTTTCAGGAGGTAACACAATATCAGTGGCTTTTGATTCCCAATATCAGAAAACAGAGGTTAAATACAGCAGACTAAACATATGGAGCAATGTGTTGTCTGAGTAATATATACTCTATATGTCGTACAAATGTGGAACAGAGTCTGGGAACCTCTTAGGATGGAAAGACTACTTGTATGTGCTGCCAAGGAACTCTAGTAGCTTTAGGGTTTACGAGTCAACTTGTCGAGGAAAGCAAGGTATGTACATGTCGTATTATCAGTTGGACGGAATAGATACTGATACGGTTTAATAAATATTCTTTTAAATATTAGGAAACGTTATGAGTTTAATTGGTCCATCGAGTCGCGAGACACCTATTAGTTTGGCAAGAATAGAGAGCCCGCAATACGAGAGGTCATCAGAATCTCCGGGGAGATGTTTGAAGTTCAAATATAAAATATGGGGACCTGGAGCAAAGTTGATAATAATTTATCAAGAAATTGATAACAAAGAATACAATAGGAGACCGATATGGATGGTCAAAGACAGTGAGGACAGTAGATGGAGGGATGGACAAGTAACACTGACAGCAGTAACGGCATATAAGGTTAGATAAACTACAGACAATTATTTTTCCTGGAAATATGTTCCAACTTATTTAAGACTTGTTTCTTTTTTATTCGATCTGTTCCAGTCTAACGCTGCGTTTACACGGCAGCGAACGAATGTTGAGGCAAAACGTTTGCTGTTTAGTGGTTCTGTTCATATAGGCCTTTTCTGAGTTCGATAAACAGGATGCATTGTGGTCCAGCTGAGGTACAAGCAACACCATATAAGGCTAGACGCTAGACCACAATGCACCATAATCGCTATCTCAGAAAAGGTCTATGAAATTGAGCTATCCGAACAAAAAAATCGTATGCCTAACCGTGCAAATTTGGGACCTAAAATAAGAGGTCGAATTTTAAACTTGAATGGATTAAAATTATTTTAGTTATTGATACCGTGTAAACAACTTGTCCGGGGATCTGTTATACGTTGATGGTCAAAACAGTCATTAATTGTTCGAACATAATAATGGTCATGTAAAACTTTGTTTCTCCGGTATGATGTTCGTCGTATGTCTTAACCTCGATGGGACACGCGGTAGAGTAGTCGTTTATAACACCTACTAAGGTAATTGTTTTTTTAAGCTTGCTATCGAAGGTGAAATCACAAACAAGCCAGGGTTGCTGTCGATAGGGGCCTTACACACCACCGAGGGCTACTGTTCTGATATTATACCACCATCAGCAAGAGAAGGTGAGATATCTTTAAGAATCGGAAAAGCTAATCTGCCGCTTGTTAGCTATGCCACTAATACAACTGTCTTCTTTTACAGGGAACAAACTCAATAAAGAGCTCGTCTTACATTTTTGACGTTCAGTATGAAAAAAGATTGAAATAAAAACTTAAATTTACAGACTTTGATTTTGTTCCACATGTTCAACACACAGCCTGCAATGAGTTTCTGACCAACAAGACAGGCTACATCGTCTCGCCCTATTATCCTGGTTACTATGACAACAATGTCAGATGTACTTCGACAATCAAGGCGAGCAAAGGTCACGTGATTCGTTTGGAATTTAAAGCATTTGAAATGGAGTTGAGCCCGCGATGTTCAGCTGACTTCGTAGAAGTGTATGATGGAGAGGAAGCCTTGTCGACTTTCCGTGTTGGTCGGTACTGTGGATCAAGGTAAAGGGAACAAAGAGATAACTTAAAACTGATTGACAATTTTACACTTTTTTAATTTCATCCTGCGGAATTGGTCTTTCATTAGTAAGGTTGTGCATTTTTATTAGCTTTAATTTGTTTTCTTGCATGACACGGCACTCTAGACTTTCGCAAAGTCTTTCGTCCCCTTACTAGCTCACTATCGCTGAATAAAGCACATTCAGCTCAACCAGTATTACACACACTGGAGCCACGCCCTAGACGAAGGACTTTTCCAACTTGTTTCCTACCAATATTAGCAACCAAAAAACGCTGAAAATTTAGCGCGTGCTACAAAATTGCTCGCCATTATGGGCGCGAAACGCAAATGCAAATCCTGCAAGTGGAACAAGTCGACCTCTCTCGACTTCCACAAATTGCTGTGTGCGTCTCGAGAAGTCTAGCGGCACCTTAAAATCGTTAAATCGTCCTTAATGACACACGCTTAGACAGCAACAACAACAATAACAACTTTATTTGTACATGAATACAATATTTACAATATTCTAGTTTGAATTAAATTAAATTATAATGCACTAGGTAATCCGAAATAAAAATAAATAAATCTATCTAAGGAAGGTTACATCCATCCATCACTTTGAATTTTTTGTCACCAAATGCTTTTTGTACAACTTCAGCTTTTATTCTGATGATTGGTTTTTGATCATTTTCAGATATCCACAAATAATCGAGTCGCAGTCAGACACGATCAAGATAATATTCAGTTCTAATAAAAACGTTACGCGATCCGGATTCAAAGCTTATTATCAGATAATAAAAGGTACAAAGACAGACAGCAGACTCTTATTCAGTACTGAGTTGTTCGCGTCTTGCAATAACATTTTGTCCTTACAACATGACCTTTTATGTCAAACAGCTTCTAAGCTTCTAATAGAGGTCAAGATAAAGGGGACTTCAATTTCAGTTATACCTACCTTGATTAATGACTAAAAAATTATTTGAATATTTATCTTCAAACGTTGCTCTTCCCCAGATACAGAAGGTGACGGCTGTGTTCAAGGTATGAATCATACTGCACTGTCATGAGCGTGGCATTACTGTTATGATCTTAATTTTAGTAAAGTCATGGAATAGAGGGGTGGAGGGTGGAACTAACGATTTTGTTATTGTTAACGGTTTTTCCACACAGACTGTCCCATTTCATGTACCTGTGGAAGGGAAACAAATGGTAGTGGAATTATAGTAACTTCGCTTCAATTGAGGTCCATTCCAGACAGATTGCCTAAGAACACTAAAGCCATGTAAGTATCGCGTCTTTGAATGTAACACTTGGGTTGGTTATGCAAATAACAACATACATGATTTCAGTGCAGTGGCCTTTGATAGGACACTTGGTTTGGCGTTAATTTCCAAGTGGTATATACCAAGGGGAATATGTTTAAATTGAGCTCCGTCCTAATTACTTTTTTGTACTTACATTTACTTTAACGAATTTTCATTGTATCGGGTTAAGTAATTCATTTGAAAGAATTTACAACTCTTTTTTTTTTCGTATTGATAGCTTATTTTCAGGAAATAAGATTTACCAGGTGAAAAGTAATGCATTCGTCAAACTAAGTTATCTGTCATTGATGTAAGTAAAACTATGATGAACGAGTATAATCGTTGGATGATAAGATATAATGAAATCCAGCTGAACCACAGGGGATAGAGAAAAAACCTTGGTCTGCGTGCTCAAATTGCTTTTTTTTATCTGGATGGCGTCACGCTCCACGCTCAATCCTAAAGATTTAAGATTCTTAATGCGCATTGCATTTCTACGAGCATCCGCAGTGAGAGTACGGAGGCGAGTCGTTGTCGCATAAAACGGTTTTTTATCTGTCCTGTGATATAAGCAGATCAAAATTATTAAGACGTATTTGAAGGCATGTTATATAATATGCGTTTATGATGTCCTTATTCATATTAGTACGTCATTCGATTTTTCAGTTATATATAGTATACTCAAAAAATGTCGAAATTAAGCATTTTCGTATCTTTCCCAATTTTCTCTGCTGGCCGTCTGTTCGCGTCATAGCGACTGAGTTCTGTATATTTTTTCGGAATGAGTTTCCTTACGGAATGCGTAAAAATACGGAATTAAGGATTTGATTGAACCACTCTCGACCAATCAGAATCGAATAACTTTGTTTAGAGTCGTCTAATCCCTTCAAATAGCGCTCGCAAATACTCGCATTAATTATTACGAATCTACGCGTTATATAATTGCAGTCATTGTTTTGCGCGCGCATTTAAAGCCAATTAAGTAAAAAAAGCCTAGCTCTCGAAAATGCTTCGTCCCATAGACCATATGAAAAAGGGCGTGTCCCTTGAGATACCTTAGTTCATCAGTTATAGAAGACAACAATGCTTTCATTAGGAAGAGTATATAGAAATTAGTGCTCTTCCAAAATTGTAGTAACATTAACTGATAAAAAGTTACATCTGTTTGAAATTAGAAAGGTTTGTATGGAAGCAGCAACCAAGGGCCTACCAGCTTCGCTATCATGTTTGTGGTACATTTCAAATGCTTCTAACTCTACAGCAATTTAATATATGACAACAAAACTTTCCGAAATTACTAATTTACTTTCTTGTAATGAAAATATATTTTCGAAATCATTAATTGTTCGTGGAGCTTGTTCCCAGACTTACGCTCGTTTTTCATATGGTCTATTCATCATTTAAGCGAGTCAGTCATCGGTATCTGTTTTGTTTCTGTTTCTTTTCAGTGAGTTGAGCTTTAATCATATATTTGTGGTCGAAGAAATGTCTTTTGTAAACTTACCATCGTTAAAGACATTGTAAGTATATTGAAGTGCGTGCTGTATTGTCATTTCAACAAGGTGGTAGTTGTAAGCACAAGAGAAGTAAGATGCTGTTTTCAAACTGTGTCATAGACCAAGTACCAATTTGTCTCAAAAGAAACTTTTTTTACAAAAAAGGCAAACCTATCAGCGCTGCATTCGAGTCGACAAACATTTTTAAAAGCGCTTTTTTGAGTCGTTATCAAACTTATGAATACTTCATAGCCTTTGATCCACTTGTAGCGACCATACACATAACGTGCATTGACCTTTATACCCGATAAAAACTTCTTCATTATTATTCTTTATATAAAGAATACTAGCGAGGATGACTTTATCAGAGATAAAGATGCAACCAAGTTTAGATGAAGTCTCATCAAGGAAAAAGGGGTTACCACGTGCGACCTACATCTGGTGGCCCGCATCTCGTGGCCCCCTGGCCACAACTCGGGAAAGAAGCATGCTATGGTAACGAAACTTGGCAGCATTGGTAAAACTTGTGTCGTCAATCATCTTACCAAGTTTCGTTACCATAGCATGCTTTGCTCTTGAGTTATGGCCAAGGGGCCAACTGATGCGAATGGGGCCACGCGATGCGGTCCATGCCAGATGTAGGTCGCTCGTGCTAACCTTACTTGTCATTAATTAATTCTCATTGGAATAAAAATATATATCGAATGGCTATTGCTTTCTGCTGCTTTCTGATTGGTTCCACTACTCAAAGTTGGAATGCATTGTTTTTATTCTAGAATTTGATTGGTTCTCGATGTTTAAGGGGTCCCGCTCATAGTAGTTGCACTGTAAACGCCAGCGTCGCATTCTCTTTACATATCAAAAGTGCTACATATAAACGCAACATTATGGTATATAGTTATAACATCATAGTTCTTCAAGAGCTGCATGTATATACCAATTCAAGAAGTGAACGAAGTTATAGCTCAGCAGCACGCCTTTGAATCTTTGAGGCCGAGGATCCAAATCATATTCTGAAGAAAAAAAATCACATTTTACTTTCAGACGACTTAATGGGAATTTCATTAAAGAAGTTTTGAAAAACATGTTTGTTGGTTTGAAGAAACTTGAAGCAATGTAAGTATAAAACAATGTGGCTCTTAATAATGTAAAAGGGATCTTCTAACAATTACAAAATATATTCCATACAGAGATCTTGGGGACAATTTAATTTCCAATATCTGGTCGGATGCTTTTTCTGGTTTTCCAGGTCTTCGTGCTCTGTAAGTCTTTCATAATCGCAGTTATAAAATAAACAAATTGCTTGTGTCGTGGAGGCAGAATCTCAACAATCTCGTATTTTTATGCTTTTCAATATTTTTATGTTTTAGGAGCCTTCGTAGTAACCAAATAAAGGGACTCGATGAATGGTCATTTCAAAATAACACAAATTTGACATATCTGTAAGTGCTGTCGAGACTTTTAAAGTGCTGAAAATAAGCTGCCTGACAAATGACTAGATGCGATGAAAGAAATGAATGCGAAAAGAAGATTAGATGGAAAATTTCGAATGAGGGGGAAGGACAAGGAAAGAAAAGTAAGGAAGGAGATAAGGAACAAACGACGAAAAAAAGAAATATGAATAGAAAATTGTTATAAATGATTCTTTTCCTTATCAGAAATACCAATACTTTAGCTATTGCATACGTATTTTCCCAGATATCTTCAAGATAATCTGCTTAAGTCGATTCCTGCTGGAATTTTCCGTCACCAAAAGTACCTTGAGATCATGTAAGTAACTGATATATTCTCTCGAGAAAATCATTGTCAATATTTGTAATTCACGCGTCAGGAAGTTCACTGACTTTAAAAAGAAAATTCAGATCGATTTCTTTAGTTAGCTCTCTAAACAGCCGCAAGAAAAGCTTTAATCAAGTTAGAAAAATGATATTTTGCTCGTATTTAGAAAGCTTGCTAAACAAACCAAGTACATAATTCGTTTAAAAGTCAGTACACTCGTAAGGAAATCCGAGAACAATGTCCAAACTTCTTGGTAACCGAAACCCGCCTAATGCAACATCACTTTAACTACGCGATGGCTAGCGCTGAAAAGGTGAGTTGTGATATTGATTATTTTTCATTATTGTTATTCCTTTTTGCAGGCTTCTTCATGAAAACAGAATTCAACGAATTGACAAATTATCTTTCGAAGGCCTTGAAAATCTTCGAAAACTGTAAGTTATCACCCTATTAATGGTCTAGAGAACTAAAGAATAAACGTATGAATGAGTGTAAGAGAATCAAGGGCTGCATAGCTTGGTTCTAGCCTTTTACCTCTGAGGTCTCGGATTCAATTTTTATGCTCGTCGTTACATGTAATTAAAGTTCGTTAGGTCTGTATCTAAACAAACAACCGGATTAACAACCAACCCACAAACCCAATCAACCCGCCAATTTAAACAAACGAAAGAAATAACTAACCAACTAACCAACCAACTAACCAACCAACTAAGCATTTAAACTATCTATTCTATAAATTATTATAGGTCATTGAATAACAATTCCATCGACCAGAAAACCATTCCAACAGACGCATTCAAGAACCTGCGTAAACTAAAATATCTGTGAGTAGCAATTTGTTAATTAAGGAGGCTTAAAACGGTTTTATTTAGAGCGCGCGCTCTTGAACCGATAACGTAGGCATTTCAATTAAACTTGCAAAAACAAAATTTTGTTCTTTATGTCTGTTTCATAAATTTTCTATATATTTTAATCATTATTAGTCTATTAAATTCTATCCTTTTCTCGAGGCTTTAAATATTTCTGTTACACGGTACCGTTATAGGTCAACAGACAGCTTCATCATGTGCTGCTATGCAACCAAGTCTATTCCAGACCTTAACTGTGTCTCCCCTGGCAACGAGTTCTCCAGCTGTGACGACATGCTCAAAAACACCGTAGTAAAAGTCTGCATTTGGGTGGAAGGTGTTCTCGCTACCTTTGGCAATCTGACTGTCATAACATGGTGGATATTCATTTCAAGAAAACGACCAAAAACACGAGGAATAAAGATAAACAGTGTCCAGTCCTTGCTATTTTGCCATCTCGCGCTTGCTGATTTTCTCATGGGAGTATATCTTCTGCTCATCGGAACTTACAATGAAATATGGAAGGGAGAATACTTTCTGCATGACGTAGAGTGGAGAGCTGGCATCAAGTGTAAAATAGCAGGTGCCATTTCTACTTTGTCTAGCGAGGTTTCAGTCATGGTTTTGGTTGCCATAACAGCCGATAGGATAAACACAATCCTTTTCCAGTTCTCAGGGAGACGCACTAATCTGAAACTTGCTCATGTTCTCTGCCTGTTTATTTGGGTCGCTGGCTTCACCATGTCCTTTACTCCCCTTTTAGTTCCAAGTTACTTCAACGACAAGGTATCAGGCTTCAGTTTTTATGGCCGTTCAACTGTCTGTCTGCCGCTACAGTTGTCCAACGACCGCCCTGCGGGCTGGGAGTATTCAATTGCTGTTTTCATTGCCTTCAATGGCGCAGCTTTCCTTTTCATCCTTGTTGGTTACACCGCCATTTTCATAAAAGTTCGAGAATCTGCTCGAAAAGTTCGTTCATCATCAAGTTTTGACTCTGCATTAGGAAAGCGGGTTGTGTTTGTGATTCTGACGGATTTCTTTTGCTGGATGCCTGTCATGGTTCTTGGCGTGATCTTTCTTTTCCATGACTTCAACGAACCTTCTGTGTATGTCTGGGTAGCAGTATTCGTACTTCCCGTCAACTCAGCCATCAATCCAGTACTGTACACCTTCTCGTCCTCTCAAACAATCAACAACATAAAATCAATCAGGAAAAGATTGTTGAAAGATAAAGGTAATGTTGTCCTGGGTGGATTGGGTGGATTGGGAGGGACAGGGTGAAAGAAAAGGTAGGATTTTGTTAATAGCTCTGTCCTTTTAATTATTGAACCCTGAAACAACCTTTTGACTGATTTCAACCTGCACATAGCTAACTCACGCATCCAACTGAAATTTAGCGTGTTCGGTTGTTAGAAATGTTACAAAAGATTCGGTTGTTACGAAAGAAACAAAATGGAAAAAAACCCTAGGCTTATGCAACAAGCTAAAGCCAGATATTAAGACAAGGACAAAGTTTTTACCAAGACTGGTAGTGTGAGAGACTGGAAGCGAGAGCGAGTGTGGACTGGGCGCGAGTTAGAGAGACAACGTAGAGAAAACGTTTTGACTAGAGATACGAACCAAGTTATATTAAAGTAGTTCATTTTAAAGATTTATGTGGATGGACTTGGTTAACAATTTGGTGACCCCGACGTGACTAAAGTATTGTGGAGTCAAGCTAACAATTAAGACCTGATAAGACCCGGAAAATGGAGGAAAATCAGCTAGAAGTGCAATCGCTATTCTACTCGTCGAGTGTTGACGCCATTGAGCGTGCTTGCAAATTCTTCAAAGTGAAATTTGAAGGCGTCAAATCCCTTGTAGTCGTTAAAGGACTGTGTAGTTCACTAGAGAAGGAGCTAATGGAGTTAAAACCAGAAGAAAGAGCTTCGTATTTGAAAGATGTGAAGGGTTTAATCGAGGAGAAACCAGCAACTTCAAATGACAACAAGTCTAAAGTTAAGTCTGAAGAGGGAGCCCCTGGTCATGCAGGAAATTTTCAAGACCCCATGCAGAAGCTTTTGTCTTCTTGTGCGTTACGCAGACAATTCAAGATCAGTGGTCAGATCGGAGAACCAGAACAAAAGGATAAATTGAGCTTTACCTCGTTGGTACGACAGATATTGAATGGCCAGACACAAGGTTATACAGAGGAAGAGATCGTGGATGGAGTCATCAGAGCAATAACCCCAGGTATGGTGTTGAGAAATTATTTAGAAACTTACAAAGAACTGTCTCTTGATCGCTTGAAAAAGATTTTACGTAGCCATTATGGGGTCAAAAACACCACAGAGTTGTACCAGAGCTTAGCTGCAATATGTCAGGGCCCAAGGGAGTCACCTCAAGCTTTTCTCATGAATGCTTTGGAACTTCGGCAGCAGATACTCTTTTCATGCTATGAAGGGGGAGGGGGAGATGATGATGGCCTAAGTTATGACCCAGAACATATCCAGCGTCTGTTTCTGAGATCTGTAGAAACAGGCCTACAGGATGAGAGTATCCGCGCCAAGATTCGTCCCTTTCTTAAAGACCCCAAAGTCACAGATGAGTTGCTCATTCAGCAAATGAGCATTGCAGTATCAGCGGAAAGTGAGAGGAGTAAGAAGTTGAAGAGCCAAAATAAACCTAAAGGAAACCCCACCTCTGTAGCAGTAGTCTCTGAGGAGTCACCTAAAAATAGCAAACCCAAGAAGGACCCCTCACAAGATATTATGGCTGCTATAAATGCATTGAAAGCTGAAATAGAGTCAATAAAGGGTGACCTGAAGAATAGCCCAAAGGGGGAGGGTGATAACAAGCCCCAAAGAAGGACCCCACCCAGATGCTCTGCTTGCCGAGAAGAGGGAAAAGACAAGTGCCCCCACTGCTTCAAGTGTGGAAGTTCATCTCACTTTGCCAGAAGTTGTTACAAGGGAAACAGGGAGCGGCTACCCCCGAGAGACAGGAGGTAGCCGGGACCACAGTAAAGTCTCAACTCATCGAGCGCATTAAACAGTTAGAGGAAGAGAGCTCCAATCCCCAGAACGTTATTGATGCAGCTGTACACACCACCCACCTCACCCCAGGTGAGCACAGAAAAGTCGTTGGGTTGGTTGGGAGGAAGTGCATGGTTAAATGCTTGTTTAATGATGTCCAACAAGAAGCTTTGTGGGACACAGGTGCCCAGGTGTCGATTTTAAGTGATTCATTTCTTAAGGTACACTTGAAGGATACAAAGGTACAACCAATAACTAACCTAATTGACCAAGAGATTGACCTGACTGCAGCTAATGGCACCAAGATTCCCTACAGGGGGTGGGTGGAGGTAAATGTCAAGTTAGCTTCTTCAAAGCCTGACTCAGTGGGAGAAGTCATTGTTCCCTTCTTGGTGACAAGCGAAATGTTACAGTCTCCGATAATAGGATACAATGTGATAGAAGAACTGTTGGATGGGGATCAGAACCCCAACCAATTGGAAGCTGTGAAAAATAGCTTTCCAGGGAAAAGCGAGAAAGATGTTAATGCGCTCGTAGACCTCATTCACTGTGGAACTTCTGATTATTTGTGTTGTGTAAAGACCGGGAAGAAAGCTGTTGTTATTCCCAAGTTGAAAACTGTTAACATTAGTTGTTGTGTCAAGACTGGACCAGTTGATAATACTGCCCCAGTTATGTTTGAACCTACAGAACAAACTGAGTGGCCTGAAGGCCTTGAACTGCAGGACAGTCTGTTGTATGTGAAGAAAGGTAATACTTCCAGAGTCAAGATACCAGTACATAACATGTCCAATCACGACATCGTTCTTTGCAGTCGTACAAATCTAGGAAACCTACAACTCGTAAAGTCTGTAACGTCAGTAGAAGTAAAGCTAGAAGAGGAACAAGTTGTAATGTCTCCGTCGTCGCAGCCAGAAGCCAAAAGGGAATTATCAATGCCCTCAACAAAAGACAACACTCAGTCGACTGGACCTCTGCCAGCAGTAGACCTCAGTAGTCTAAATCAGGAACAACGTGAAATAGCGGCACAGATGTTGCGAGAGGAACAAGAGTCATTCTCCTCAAGTGATGAAGATATTGGGTGCATACCTGATCTTGAAATGCAGTTAACTCTTACTGATAAAGGACCCGTTCAGAAGCGTTATACATCTGTACCTCGTCCATTATATCCTGAAGTAAAGCAATACATCGAAGACCTACTGAACCAGAACATGATAACCAAGTCACAGTCGCCATACTCCTCACCGGTTGTCTGTGTTCGAAAAAGGGACGGTTCGTTACGACTCTGTGTGGACTACCGAGAGCTAAACAGGAAAACACTAGCAGACCGACACCCTATTCCTAGAGTACAAGAGTCATTGGACAATCTCGGTGGGAACTCCTGGTTTAGTGTACTAGATCAGGGAAGGGCGTACCACCAGGGGTATATCCATGAAGAGAGCAGACTGTATACAGCGTTTATTACACCCTGGGGCCTTTATGAGTGGGTGAGGATACCATTCGGCCTCAAAAATGCCCCTGCGAACTTTCAACGGTTCATGGAGCGATGCCTAGATGGTCTGCGTGACAAAATTGCCATACCCTACCTTGATGACGTAATAGTCTTTAGCCGTACTTTTGAGGAACATGTGGAACATCTTAGAACTGTGCTACGTAGGCTGAGAGAGCATGGTGTAAAGCTCAAGCCGAAGAAATGTGACATGTTTAAGTCTGAAGTGAAATTTTTGGGAAGGATCGTGTCTAAAGATGGATACCGGATGGACCCCAATAACGTTAAAGCCGTACTAAAGTTAAAGGAACTCCAACCCAGGACCATCGGGGAGGTCCGTCAGGTTGCAGGATTGCTGAGTTACTACCGACGATACATTAAGGACTTTGCTCGATTAGCAAAACCCCTATACGATCTGATAACGTTGGGAAAAGAAAGTACACTCAAGAAGAGCACAGGGCAAAGATCGTCTAAGGAACCTGTTTGTTGGACAAGTGAGCATCAATCTGTTCTTGAAACATTAATAGACAAGATCACCAACTCACCCATTATGGCGTATCCAGACTTCACGAAACCATACATTTTAACGACAGATGCTAGCCAGGATGGGCTAGGAGCCGTTTTGTACCAAAGACAGGAAGGGATGACTAGAGTGATCGCGTATGGATCTCGTGGTCTTACGAAAGCCGAAAAGAACTACAGCATGCATGCTGGCAAACTTGAGTTCCTTGCACTCAAATGGGCTATTACGGAACAGTTCAGGGACTATCTTTATCATTCGCAAGAATTCAATGTGTATACAGACAACAATCCATTAACATACATCTTGAGTACAGCAAAGCTCAACGCAACTTGTCTACGATGGGTGAATGAATTAGCAGATTTTAACTTCAAGATAAAATATCGCCCTGGCAAGTCAAACGCAGACGCCGACACCTTGTCAAGAATGCCCTTACACATTGATAACTATATGAACACCTGTTCTGAAACAATCTGCCAAGACACATTCAGCACTGTGATTACAACCACGCAGGATACTAGCCACCCAACCAGTGCTTGGCTGTCCTCACTTACCGTTGCACCATGTCTAGAGGAGGAATGCTTGGATAGTGACTTTCAGTCTGTCTCTGCCAAAGAACTTGCGTTCGCTCAACGCCAGGATACTACAATTGGTCGAGTTCTTCATTTTAAGGACACTAATACCCGTCCAAACCAAAAGCAAAGACAGGAAGAAACTACCACAGTCAAGCAAATGCTGCGAGAGTGGGACAAGCTCCAGGTTGGTAACGATGGTATTCTATACCGTAAATCTGAATCAAGAAACCAAATAGTGTTACCAAAAAAGTTCCGACGGTCAGTTTATGCCAAACTCCATGATGAAATGGGACATTTGGGTGCAGAGAGAACACTTGACATGGCTAGAGAAAGATTTTATTGGCCCTTTATGCAGTCTGACATCACTCACTATGTAACAAGAGTCTGCAGGTGTTTGAAACAGAGAAAACCAACTACGAGTACACGGGCCCCTCTGCAGCCCATCAACACAACAATGCCGTTTGAACTTGTATCACTGGATTACCTTCATCTTGACAAAGGTGTTGGTGGATATGAATATGTGTTGGTGATTATCGATCATTTCACCCGATATGCCCAGGTTTACCCAACCAGGGATAAGACAGCTAAGACTACCGCACGGAAACTATTTGGCGACTACATCTTAAGGTTTGGATTTTCCCAAGCAATCCATCACGACCAGGGAGGAGAATTTGAAAACCAACTATTCTATCATCTAGAGGAGCTAAGTGGAGTACGGCATTCCAGAACAACTCCCTATCACCCTGAAGGAAACGGTCAAGTCGAGAGATTCAATAGGACACTGCTGTCAATGCTCCGCTCACTACCGGAAACACAGAAATCCCGCTGGCCTGAGCACTTGAACAAGGTCGTACACGCCTATAATTCTACGCGTCACGATTCTACCGGCTTTTCTCCATTCTTCTTGTTGTTTGGACGAATACCTAGACTACCTATCGATATAATGTTCGGTCTGAAGCCACCGCCAGGATACTGTAACTATCCAGAGTACGTAAAAAAATGGAGAGAAGTGATGGTTGAGGCATACGCTTTAGCGGGTGCGCAAGCTAACAAGAGCGCTGCAGCTGGAAAGAGACAGTACGACAAGAAAATAAAGTTCAACAAGCTAGAAGAGGGAGATCGAGTGTTGGTGCGCAACCTCTCTGAAAGAGGTGGTACAGGAAAGTTGCGGTCTCACTGGGAGGATCATGTTCATGTTATTAAACACCAGAGAAAAGGACTGCCTGTGTATGAAGTAATGCGTGAAGATGGTCAAGGGAGAGTCAGAGTGTTACACAGGAATTTGTTACTTCCCTGTTCTTACCTACCGGTAGACCAGAAACTGTCTAGCAAAAAGTGCAGCACTAAGCAACAGACTCAGAGGACAAGAACACGCAAAAAGTCAAAGGAACACAAGAACAAATTACTTCCACCTGGGAAAGGATGGGACAATGAGTCAGAATCAGACAACGACCAACCTGAGTTCCCAGGATTCTCACCCTTTGACCTCGAGGGTTTAAAGACACCAGATGAACAACCATCAAGTACCGAGCGACCAACTACCACAGATGCTGAAGACGGAAACCAGGATTTAATTCAAGAGCAATCCTTCATGGATCCCCATGAGATGACGCAGCAAGAAGGATTAAGAAGATCCACAAGGCAACCGCAACCACGTAAGATCTTCACATATGATAAGTTGGGTCAGCCATCATACAGCTACCAAGCCAACAGTATTAGCCTTGGACCGCACCAGTGGCCATACTACGCTGCTCCCAGCTACCATAATGCCAACTTTAATTGCTTACCCGGATTTCCGCAAGGAATCCTTCAAGCCTACTATGGACAACAACCATATCAAGGTTACATCCCACAGTATTTTGGTTTTGCCCAATAAGTCCCTAACGCATTCAAGAACTGTGTCTCTAGAATGTACACCCATTGATGGTATTTACCGCTTTATTATAACTATTGTATAAACAAGACAAAGAAAAAAACACTGTTAAAAGAAATCAAGTAAACATTAGGATCACAGGATCACTGTTAAAAAGCCATAGAAACTGTCAAGAAGTAGGAAGACAAGAGAGGAGTTGTTGCTGGCGCCACAGTTGTGAACATTGTTTGATGAACTTTAGCTGATGGGTCTGATCACCCCATTGGTTAAGCAGGACTGTTACTATAGTACACCTGTTATTGTAGTAGCAAGAAAACAAAATGTAATTTGAATAGGATAGGTTCCTTGGCATTGTTGAGGACAACAATTAAAAATCTAGGGGTGTATGTGAGAGACTGGAAGCGAGAGCGAGTGTGGACTGGGAGCGAGTTAGAGAGACAACGTAGAGAAAACGTTTTGACTAGAGATACGAACCAAGTTATATTAAAGTAGTTCATTTTAAAGATTTATGTGGATGGACTTGGTTAACAGTAGCTAGAGAAGCAGAGGACCAAAGGAATATTAATAACATTTATACAAAATAATTGCATGAATGGGCGCTCTGAAATCGGGGTATACAAGGTATAACGTTAAAGTAAAGAAATAATACTCAAGGTAATAATATGATAATTGGTGTAGTTATTGCTTCTGCTGATTTTGTTGCAGACGTTATCACTTAACTCTCATAGTTTCTTTGTTTTTTTGTGCTATTTTTTCAACTTCTTCTATCTTTCAGCTGTATGCTTACTTCGCTAACTGCTATGTTATTTTTTTATATTTTTATTTGATTATTTATTGCATATTGTTATGTATCACTGTAGTTGCTTGTGACACGTATGTCTCTGTACTGTTATATGAACACCCAGGGAGCTGTAGAGCTCCATAAAAGCAAGCTTAGAAAAAATCTTAGAAACAAAAGACGTAGCTCGTAGAGGCAGTACCGACTTTCCTACTTGCGAAAACGCTCCTCGACTCGCAAAAGGATGTTGTGCCCTTAAGATAGTGAAACATAATCGTATAGAAAGATGGTGGCCGCATCGTAGAGAAGGCACCAATCCGCTATGTTTCCAGGGAACCGATGAAGTGCAGCACGGGAGACATGTTTCGACGAAGCGGTGACGAGCAGTTAACGACGAAAAAAGTTCAGAGCCCTGTTGATCGAGTATGCTGTTGTTGCTTCTTCTAACGACCGAACGACCTTCGTAAGACAAACCCGATACATAGACGATTAGAGGCTGAGGAATATTTAAAGAAAATACTGATTGACAGGATCATCGAGCCATCTCTAGCGCTTGGACATCACAGCTTGTCCTGGTCAAGAAGCAATACGGGTTCGCACGGTTCTTTCGTCGATTACTAGAAGTTAATCCAAGTTACTATCAAATACCCCTACATATCATCAATTGCAAACTCGTGCTTTGACGCCCTGACGGTGTTTCCTATGGTTCTGTACACTGGACCAATTAAGCAGTTTCTGGAGCTAGCGCTAGCACAAAGGGAAAGTAAAACACTATAGATGTCTTAAGCCCATTTTTAACTCTCCGACAGCTCAAAGAAGTAAGTGCTTGTGGTAGCTGATAACTGTACCAATTGGATTGAAGCCTATATGCGATCTCAATCCAGGTAGCTGTAACAGTAGGAACAAAGATGGTGGAAGAGTTTGTTGCAAGATTTGTGTACTCTTACAGATACAAGCCGACTAAGGTCGAAACTTCGCGTATTATATTCAAACGAATGTACAATCCTCTTGGAATTACCTGAGCACTAGCCCAAAACGTGTTGGATAGTGTTACAGTCACCAAAAACTTCGGACATGGTTCTCGGATTTGCGTACGAATGTACTGACTTTTTAACTAATTATTTACTCGGTTTGTTCAGTTAGCTCTCTAAATACGAGAGCCAAATATCATTTCTCTAGCTTGATTGAATCTTTTCTTACTGCTGTTTAGAAAAGAGAGAAGCGGTTGCACCACAATTATGTTAATGCTTGTGAGGGGGACAGAAACGCCAGGGAACCTTCTTATGGGCCATCCCTAAGAAGACACTAGAAGGAATGACGACGAGTCTAATTATGCAGAGAAAACGAAGGCGATAATAGAGACCTTCCATAAAATTTGAATTTTGACAACACTTGAAGAATCAGACTGAGCGCCAAAAGCGATATTATGACCATTGGGATGTACACCATAACCATTTCAATCGATCGGATACGAAATGGCTTCCTAGTAACCCAAACAGAAATCAGAAACTACACAATGGTGTTTCAGTATGAGGGACTGTTAACCGGACGATGTAAACTATCGCATTCAGAAAGCAGGTAAAACCCGCATCAAGGCTGGACGACATCGTATCTGCTGGGGGAAAAACACAGACAACGCCATGCGTGTTGGAGTCAGAGATGAACTGCTAGCTGATAATGCGACCTGTGATCGAACAGAATATGCTGGCCACGAAGAAACATAGACATAACCAACCGTTTTATATAACTTTCACAAAATATTTTGAAACAATTTTGCTCGAGCACGTCTCTCGTAAAAACACGGTAGCCAGCCAATCCGCATATATTTATTAGAAGTGTTAGTACCGCACGAAGAAATTTCAGTTATATATTCTATATTCTATTCTATATTCTATATATTCTATATTCTATTCTATATTATATAAGTCTTTGTGTAAGTTTTCGTTACGGTCACGCTTCTAGTTTTGTCGCCTTTCTTTATTTCGTATTCAAATTTCTAGTACTTTTGCTTAATCTTTTTCATTAATATATACTCTCATTGTTTTGAAGTATTCTTTATTTTTGATAATCTAAGTTTCTTAAAGCCGGGGAGGGTTTTGAATTCAGCAGGGAAGAGTGGGGCTGATGAATTAATTAAATGAAAACTGCGGACAGGTCATTATTGTGTGCACCGAGATGGGACAGTAGGTCATTATTTGTTGAAATAATGACCTCCTGTTTCATCTCGGTGGGCATAATGACCTGACTGCAATTTCATTTTAAAATGTAGTTTACAAACAAAACATACAACAACAACAAAAAAACGTCTTTTAATGACATTTCATTGTTTAGGATATTTGGCATTATAATTGGCCATCATTATGCGCATGAACAGTACTTACTTAATTGTTATAAATTGTAATATTACAATTGCCACCACTTACATTCAGACATATTTTCCCCGTATTACTTTCAATCTCCGAAAAGTTGGACTGCACGGCTGGAACTGCCGTTCTTTCACTACATTTGGTCCCTTGGCTAGCTTGCACAATACTGGAAACCTTAGCTAATTGATTGTCTGATACCCTTTTGTAGCTTTGCAAAGACTCTGATCTATGGCCAGTTACCCCCTTAATTAATTTGTCATCAACATTTTCTTGGAACAATCTAGTCGCAGCTGTTGCTCATAAAGAATGATTTGTGAAAAAACCATCTACCCCAGTTTCCTTCCTTGCGGGATATCGTTCGCCTCCTTCCTTTCTAACTTCAGCGATGAATTGGCTAACAACGTCACTCAGGTTTTCGTCTTGCGTAATATCCAACAACTCTGTCGTCTTCTCCACTATTTCAGCAACCATAGACTTCTCACCTTTAGAAAAGTCACCACTCTTTCGCCACATTGCCCAATTTTGCTATAAACGGAAAGCCCAAATGGCTTTACTCTTTGTATTAGTTGGAATCGATTCCTCTGCTAGTTCTACTAAATTCCTCTCTTGCATTTTCTTGAAACGACTTTGCTGAGGCTCTTCGACTTGCTTCTCTTCAATAGCTAAAAATAAAGAAGTAATTCATTTAGTTTAAAACATATGTACAAGCAGTTTAACGTCAAGACAATAGCATCACATGAAATAATCAACAGAATCATCATACTTTTAAACAAACTCACTTTTTACAGTTAAAGACGAGTTCTTGTTTTCAAAACTGTCCACCAATTGCGATAGGATTGCATCATCGTCCTTGTCGACCGCTAACATTTCGCAACAGCACTCTTCATACGTCTCCATCTCAGCAAAGTGAACCGTGAAGTGAACTCAATGAAATGCACATGTGAAAAGCCAAAGTTCGATTTTATAGTCAATTAATAGGAACGTTAATATGCAAAAGCTCAAAGCGTTTCATTGGTGTTTTGCGATCAGTAGTGGAATTCCAACATATAATTTGAAGCTTTGTATACAAGTTCAATAGAACTCCTATACAAAGCGCATGGATTATTATGCTCACTTGAAACCAATAAGATTTCCGATTTATTGTGTGCTTTGTATATAGAAGATCTAATGGAACAACGGGTTTAAAAAAGACACTCTAAACATAAACCATTAATTAGCCTGCTTATTGTAAAACACGAACAAAACAGTTTTGACAATTCGGTTTCTTTTCTTCGAAAACAATGAGAGTATATATTAAATAGGATAATGGTCTCGCTCTTCGGATTACTGAAATAATCCTCAGAGCTCGACCATTATCCAATACATAATGTTCAGTTCTCAGTTGGATTTCTATCGGACAAGACCATACTATTTATTTTCTGTGCCTCATTTTGTTCTGTAAGTATATTTCTAGGCAACCTTCCTATTTTGTAGCCTTATTTAGTGCTTCAACAGTTTGTATTTATTTTGTTTTGTAGAAACCGTTATCGTTAGTATACTATCAGTCAAGGACATAAACTAAATTCAGTGTAACGCGTTTTGAACTGAGGTTACAAGTAGTAAATGAAAAAATATAACCAATTTGAAGCATAACCTATATATTTTTTAAATACTTTCATCTAAAGAGAGCAATCGCTTCGAGAAAAAAGTTTTGCCCAGGAAAAGAAAACCCGGTCAAAGCAGTCAAGCTGAAACTTCTTTCACTCTTCTGAAAGCTAAGCGGACCACGAAACCACTGAGGTGAGTACAAAACACGTATATCCACGATGTAAAACATTGATAATGAAATAAGGCTTTGCATAGTTGTTTTTACTATTGTTATTTGTTTGTTTTGCTTCTGTTTCCCTCACCCCAATATCCAATCCAGGCTCGTGGATGCAGTAGTAGAAGATATTGGATCAATAATACAGTTGTGCGAAGGGTGGCTGGATAGCGCTTTCCGAACATAGTTAATAGAGGGGAATGGTTAGGAAACTTATTGTTATCAGGTCTTTGTTCGCTTTTGATGTTGAACCGGTCTTGACCGTGCTCAATGTTTGATTTATGCCCGTCCGAAATTGCAAAATAAGTAAACATAAGCTTTGCCAACGGGATTATTGTAAGGAATATTCAAATATCTCTTATAAATCTTTAAGTATTTTGAACTAGCAGCCAAAAGAAAGATTTTTGTCTGTTCAGTCAGCCATTGCCAACAATGGTAAAACAATGGTAAAACAAAGGATTGTGCACGGTCACGCTTGAAAAAAGTAAACAAAGACATATAACAATAGGTTTCATAACCATTCCCCTCTATTAACTATGTTCCGATAGATAAATCTAGTCCAGTGGATAACATTTATAAGTCGGATAGTGTTAGTGATAGTCCACCTTTCTTTCATTTTGTAATTTAAATCAGATAGATCATTTTGTAATGTCATTTTGTAATTTAAATCAGTTAGATCGGCCACCAGCTATTCTGTCTAACTTTTATCTACTTCAAATCCTAATGTACGTAGTTTTTCCTCAATGTAATTTATTTGTATATATGGTAATAAACTCGTTGTTGTGTTATTGTTACGACCGCGCCCAAAAGTTTTGGGTCGGTGTCCACTGGTAGAACAAAGCTTGGAATTGGATAAAATAACAAAAACAAAGAAAGCATGGATTATGGTGAACAATGTGTATTATTCTACATGTGAGCTGCGTTCTTTGTTTCATCTTACCATTCATTGTTTGTTCATACACTCCCAGGCTTCGCTCTGCCTGTTGTGTGTTACCCATAGTTTTATCCAATGTGTACAACCACCTTGCATGAACGTTGTCATACGACAGTAGAACATTAGTAATTTAGTGAGAAAGGCATATCAAACAATTGTTGTCGTTCGCGGGCTTCCTGTGGTGACAAACCACGCTTCCCTCCCCTACACATTTCCAGTCCTTTTTCGGCCAAAACAAAGATGGCTGATAGTGATGTTTTCATTCTATTTACTGTAAGTTTGAGCAGTTTTGAGCAAGAAATTCGCCTATTTAGTGAAGAAAATTATTTTCCAAATATGGTAAGTACATTCCTTATGTGGTAAAAGAAACGGCTCCAGTGGAACGACAACTTTTCTATGTAGAAAGTTTGATATGAATTCATTAAAAGACAAAAGAAAAAGTTCAGCTTCATTGAGCTTCTTTTGTTTTTTAATATAATTCCTATCCCACTAAATCACTAATGTTCTATTTTCGTATGACAACGTTCTTGCTAGTAGGTGTATTTCAAAAAAAGCTTTATATATGTTTCTTTAACCGCAGAATAAAGTGAACATGAATGAATCTGACAAAACACCTGATAACAAAATATTGATAACCGAGTATCAATTATTGGTGGAGGCTGATGATGATGAAGGAAAACAGAATTTAACAAGGCTGGTGATTTTAAAGAATACAATGCCGTAGATTAAACCGTTCCTTGTATAAGCATTTAAAACTATTTCAGTTTGATTAACACGGGTTAAAACGCACTGCTTCTTTCAGGAGTTTGTGCGGACAATAGCATTGAACCCTCTATCGTACTAGGTTATGCGGAGAGAAGAAAACTTGGATAAAAACTTCCTGTCTTCGAATCAAGGGATAGACCTAACAAACTATATTCACATGTGATGCCGAGTCTGGGAGTCAAACCCAAGACTCCAGGGGGAAGGGGTGTATGCACTACCCCTACACCACTCTTGATTTACTAATGTTTGTGATGCTACGTCAATAAATCATTTCCTATTCCCCAGAAGGGAGGGGTGTGTGCACTTCCCCTACACCACCCTTGATTTACTAATGTTTGTGATGCTACATCAATAAATCATTTCCTAGACCCCAGAGGGGAGGGGCGAGTACACTACCGCTATCCTTGATTCCAAACTCAGCAAAAAAATGCATCGAGCCCTTGTCCGCACTGATTTCTCCCAGAAATTAATAGCAATTTTAAAGACGAAAAAGATAATGACTCTTGTAGATTTTTGTTTGTTGTTGTTTTTGTTTTTTTTGTTCATTGTTTTGTTGTTTTTTTGTTTCGTAACATCGAGAGCAATCAGGCGTTAAATCCGAATCATTGAGTTTTTGGTTGTTTTGATCCAAAATAGACAATATCTCTTAAACACAAAAAAAAAATTATAGAAAAACTAAGATTTATTGATTTATTATTATCGAATTCTTTCATTAATTTTTTTCTCTCAAAATGTTGTAAAGTTCGTGACCATTTTGAGAAATTAACTCGCGAATAGTGTCAGTAAGAAAGCGAGACAGGCGTTTCCGTCAGAATCATTCTATTGGTAGTTTTTAATAGATACTAATGAATAATTAAACTGAATTTACTTTCAGTATCCCTTGTCTCTTATCAATCAAAAAAAGCGAGAGTTGGGCTGCCGCACTATCTTGAGAAGCAATGTATGTAGCCTAGACAAGACGCCCTATAGCTTTCACTGGGTCGCCTGTATGCGAAAGGGTTATTTGCAGGTTAGAAAATATCTGTAATAAATCGACTTATTTCAAACCGGAATAAATGCGTTATTCCAATAGACTGTAATAATATAATAGTAATAATGACGGGTTCTCGACTGGATTAACCTTAGTAAATTCTGTCCTGAGTATAAAAAGGGGTTGTGGTCTTGGGAATACATTAAGGATTTAAATTAGTGCAAATATGCCAGGGCCGTAACTAGGGGGGAGCACAGGGTGCAAGTGCACCCCCCACAAAAGGTTAAGGTCCGCTCATCCATCTCCTTTTTTCACTTTAGGTTCTGCTTTCTTTTGGTTATCTTTTTTTACTTTTTTTTTTTTTTTGGTTTGCTTTCTTTTGGTTACCTTGTTTTGGTTCTGCTTTGTTTTGGTTACCTTTTTTTTGGTTCTGCTTTCTTAAAAAAAACGATCACTGGTCCGATTTTATTCGATGTGCCAAATTACCGCTGTGTTTCTTGATTACAGACTCATTTACTCAGGCTTAGCCTCGACGTTATGCAAAATATTCACGTCTTACAGTCAAGGTCCGTCAAGTTTCAAAGTATTCTTATTGTTGAAGTTGTGCATTCTTTACTTTACCGTTGGTATTTGTGAATATTTAGACACTGATTCCAGGCTAAGACGGAGTAAATGAGTCTGTAATCAAGAAACACAGCGGTAATTTGGTACTCGAAAAGGGTCTATTGAAATATTAACGATAATGAAATGTCGTGAGGCTTTACAGCATTCTGTTTATCCAGGTTTATAAAAATCACTTGAAAACTCAGGGTTATCAAATATTTGAAAATGTACTATTAAATAGAGGCACAAAGAAACGGAAGAAATTATTTATTGTAATTGTTTTGACGTCTATACGTAGAGAAACTTGTCTTGCTACGATTATAGTTCAAGAGTGCTACAATAAGTGTAATGAGAAAAATCATTCAAGGTAGAGTGACCTTGCTGCGCGTGTTTTTGTTTGTCGAAATCTGTGTCATATTAGTAGTTATTATACAGTTGTGATAGTACGTGCGCTCCGAATTGTCGGAAACTGTGCTTTAATTATGATAGTAAACTGATTACAGTGCTGGCGCCATTCACGCGCTCAAAATGCTGCTAGATCCTGCGACCTTCTTTCTTTTTGCGTAAGTAAACTCAATACCGAAATAAAGCAGTTATAAAGCACTTAGAAGTGCCGTAACCACTCAAAAAGTGTGAGAATCGATCGCCTACTGCTACGGATATTATATGGCTAATGCTTACGTTAATTGTTGAAGGGAGCGATATGTTTACGTGAGAGCTGCACACATGGAGCCTGCTTTGAAATACGCGTCAGAAAACAACCTTGAAAAAATGCTTGCGCCGTTAAGTTATCCACACAGTAAATCGGATAGGGCGGTTTTGGCACCAAAAATGGGGCCAAAACTTTGACCCTATAGTGGCCTCCTTAATATAGGGCTATTTTGGCCAAGATGGATTTTCCCCCTGATTTCCCCCTGATAGACACATACCAAAATGGCTTCTGTGTGGCCTAGCCTGGGCTAAAATAGCTCTACCTGAAAAAGCCAAAATGGCTCTCTGGGGCCAAATTGGTCCTCTCAAATTTACTGTGCAATGCTTAATAGAAACCGAACTCCGTTTGTCGCCTAACGCTCGTGCGCTCGTAACACTAAAAAAGTGGTCACCTAATGTGTCTGCTTCTCTTTATACCTCTTATATGCACTCTCCACTGCTGTATTACTGAAAGGATCACGCGATTATATTTCTAAAGTAAACAAAAGGATGCATAAAATATTTTAAAAGGAAGTTATTAATGTTTAATACGCCGTTTATTGTTTATTGCGCGAACTTGAAAAAATGTCACACCACTGGGCACAATTTACTGTGAGGTTGTGACACGAAAGCTTCTAAAAGAAAAGTAGCACTGCTAATTAACATCATTTTCCATTAATCATGGATACCAATTTGTCGATTCTTAACCTGGAAAATAAAAATTGAATAAGAATAAATATATAATAAAAATGAGAATAAATATGATGTACATTTTGGATGATGCCTTACTCATTAATTGTAAATGTATTATATACATATAATTTGTAAATAAATAAATAAAAAAAATTTTTAATTTAAAAAAATGATGTACATTTTTGATATTACGAATTCCAAAATTGATGTTTAACGTTTTATATTTAACACTCTACATTTCTTGGTGGTACTCAAGTCAGCTCGTTACAGCCTGCTGCGATCAAATAATTCTTTGCTGCTAAAGGTTTCTGCCATCTAATATAAAGTTACGCTAGGTGATCGGTTAGTTGCTATGGCAGCTTCCAAGCTTTGGAACACTCTTCCAGGAGATCGGCGACGTTAACAGTCTGTTAAGACATTGAAGCGCCTACTAAAGACTTATCTATTTAAATTAGCATATGGAAAATAGTTTTCATTATTTTGATATTTTAAGCTTTGAACACTCTTCTAAGAGGCCTTGAGTCATTTACAATCTAAAGGCTCATGTATTTATATTATCATACGAACAATAGTTTTTATTATTTTAATATATAGCACTCCATTTCATTCCATTCCATTTCATTCCATTCCATTTCATTCCATTCCATTTCATCAGTTCGTTTCATTTCATTTCATTCCATTCCATTTCATCATTTCATTCCATTCCATCATTCCATTCCATCATTCCATTCCATCATTCCATTCCATCATTCCATTCCATCATTCCATTCCATTCCATTCCATCATTCCATTCCATCATTCCATTCCATCATTCCATTCCATTCCATCATTCCATCATTCTGTTCCATTCCATTCCACCATTCCATTCCATTCCACCATTCCACCATTCCACCATTCCACCATTCCATTCCATTCCACCATTCCATTCCATTCCACCATTCCATTCCATTCCCCCATTCCATTCCATTCCACCATTCCATTCCATTCCATTCCACCATTCCATTCCATTCCATTCCACCATTCCATTCCTCTTTCTTTCTTTTCTTTTCTGATATACTGTTATATGCTGTTAAAACCCATCTCTCACTTCTGCTAATCTTGTTATAGTAAGATCTACTGCTATATTTTGTGTTATTCTATTTCACTGTTTATCTTTTCTATTAGACTCTTGTTCATTCATACCTCTATATATCTTAAAAAATAAATTGAAACCATCCTAGTCATTCGTTATTCGTATATATAATTCATTTTTATTTCCTTGTCTTTATAGCTAAGAATAAGGCAGTTCAAATGTCATAAGCCCTGTGGTTTCTTTTTGGATTGTCTTCCCTATTGAACAACACCAATCTCTTGTAAAAACTTTTTTTTAACCTATTTACGTATCTGATTATTTATTTCTCGTAAATTATGGCTTACGATGTATTGTGCAATATCTCATTGCATGTTATTATGTTTTTAAGTAACACCTCATAGTAATACTAGTTAATACGTTTGTAATAATTCAATACAATCTCTTCTGTATATATTGTTGTTCAATATGGGTTTATTTAACAATAAAAAAAATACTAAATTATTTATACAATTACAATGCAATTATTTTATTTTTCACTAGATCAGTGAGTCTCTTTTAAACAGATTTAGCTTTTATTTAATTTTAGAAAATGGCTTTTGTTTATACTTTTTCTCCTTATGCAGTTATACTTTTTAAAAAGGCATTATAGCGCAGTGTCACGAAGCTACCGCTCATCAAACAATGAATAAACAAATTTCCAAAAGTAAATTTCTTATGTCATAATGCACAAAACTAATGTTTCTTTTTTTCGTACTTTTACTCGCCTGCACTAACAAGCAATTTTTTTAACCATCGATTGCCTTATTCGAATTCATGTCACTTATCATTCCAAACCATAATCTTCAATTATAGAAAATATACTACATTCCATACCCCGCTTTGCGCATTCCACATTCCATATTGCATATTCTAAATTCCATATATCATAAATACTTACATTTCGTCGCATCAAGTTTTTCCTTAGCGTCTTTCCCATACCTCTCCCAGCTTGTTGCTACTCGTAGAACATTTTCGGTCCAGAACTGGGTCAACGCCTGCTTTAGTTTACCCATATAACGATCACAGAGAGTAGATGCCTTTTCCATAACTTCATAACTTCTTTTTCTCCTTCGTCTCTTTTGTACAGTACAAACATTATCTTTCATCATCTGGCTACACTCGATGGTACACTTGCCTCCTGTACATTTACTGGTTGCCAGAAAACCATTGCGAGTTGCTGAATCAGGTCCTCCACCTGCCCTTCCCTTTACTCCAAAATACATGTTTTCTTCGTACTGTCGGATGTAGATCCATTCAAAGGCCCATTTGACGTAGCGAACGTAATAGTCTGACTTTCGAGCTATCAGGGCTAAGGTATGCTTGTAGATTTCACAAGATTCATCTCCAACTTTATCTTTGTAACTGTTGGCAAGCACCTCTAAGGCTACAAGATGCATAGTGGCATAATCACGGAATGGGATGAGTCCAATTTCAAGCTTTTTCACTTCGTCGTAGGTGGGAGCCTGGAAATAGCCTTTGCCCTTATACTTTTCCATCCACTGCCAGGTAGCAACATATCTGAAATGAAAATGTGGGTCGTACATTTGCTTGCCATTTGATTGTCTCGCTTCGAAGAGTTGTTGTAAAGGCTGAAAATGAAAACGAGCACTTGCGATGTCTTCCTCTGCATCTACTTGACATTGATTTGGGTCTCGTCCTGGTCGATGGTTCGCGCATTTAGACCATTTATCAAACAGCTCTTTGTAATTTCTGGTCATAATCAGTCTCTCAAGTTGCAAATCTTTTACATCGGCATAGTCTTGCAATTGATTCATTCTTTCATTCACCTCATCAGTCAGAAATTCTACTGATTTAAAAGCCTTATCCAGGATGTCGTCAGGGCTAGGACTACTGGAAGCATATCCTAAACCAACAGCAATAATCCCCAAGGCTGCAGAAACCTGGGGCGATCCCTTGAGTGTTACACCTACAGCATCGATGACGCCCAATGTAGCAGCCGTAACACCTCCACCTTGGTTGAAATAGTTAAGCGTAGTGTCCAGGACAGTCGTTTCAAATTTGGCAGGTGGTACTGCGGATATCTTCTTTATTCCATGAAGAATTCCACCGGGCTTGTAACCACGGAATTCACATTGCTCACTATGCCTAACGGCCTCAGCATTTGGATGTAGAAGGGCGAGAAAAAACATTGTCGTTCCAAGGAAAAGAACAATCATTCCATAAGTGGGCGCCATTTTTTTTTTCTTTTAGCAAGGAAATAATCTGATAATTAAAAAAATAAATATTAGTTTTACGACTCGTCATCACATTGTCAAAGTAGTATGCGGATCCACACTACTTTGACAATGTGATGTCGCAATTTAAGTTTCGTTCGAAATCTCTGCTTGTTCTTTCTTTAAAAATCGGAATGGAGGTTTTGAACGGTACAGATAAAAAGCGGCCGTCACATGAGTACATATTCACATATGTTCAAGAAGAATTTAAACAGTAAGAACAGACGAACAATAAAGAAAGTGCAAGTTAACTGACAAGAGTCTTATATTAAAGTGCTACTACGACGAAAATCGCTCAAACTTGGATTCCACAGCTAAAAATTCCTAAGAATACTCTTTAAAGGTCCAATAATCACTGTATGAAGTGTTTTCTCGATATTCAGTACGAAAGTATGATATTTTTACGATTATTTTTTGGAGTCTGTGACGTCATACACTCAACATCGAACATCGCTCCATACATTTCTTTGTAGTTTATGATCAAAATATCAGTAGTAAAGGGAGAAAGAAATACCCAAACACCCCAAAATATAAATTATAGTCACAGGTTATGTGAAATAAGCACATTAGCCACCCTTTGGGCTTAATAGGAATAAAATAAATTAAGGATTTATATACAAAGAAATATATGTAGCAATGTTTGATGTTGAGTGTATGACGTCACAGACTCCAAAAAATAATCGTAAAAATATCATACTTTCGTACTGAATATCGAGAAAACACTTCATACAGTGATTATTGGACCTTTAAAGAGTATTTTTAGGAAGTTTCAGCCAAATCCAAGTTTGAGCGATTTTCGTCGTAGTAGCACTTTAAGCAAATTGTAAACATGGCACGGCTTTGAATGATCTGACAACAAAGTATTTGTAAATAAATTATTTCAGTTTATCACTCATTAATTAGAAAAATGATCCCAAGAACTGATAAGGATAAAAAACAGGGAGAAAGAGAGTTTTGACAGTAATAATAGAGACAAAGATCTATAAAAAAGAGCAAGTTTAAGCTTTACGTTAATACTTCGAGTCGAGTTCGCAAACATGAATGAAAACCATGCCGCGGGTTGACTGTCATTTTGTTCAGTAAAGTTTTCAGTGTCTTTCTTAACTTTTTTTTCAATACTATAATATTAGCTAGTAGGTTTATGCTAAAACAATTAGACTACTCGTTCTCGTTTTCTATGCGCGCACCCCATCTACTATCGTATCAACGGACAACAAACTGATCATTGCAGCAGAGTTAAACAACCTTAGCAGGATTTAAAGAGATACCGTTCAAAACCTCCATTCCCATTTTTAAAGAAAGAACAAGCATAAATAATTAGATATTTATTCAGTATATTTAATGATATGCAAAACGGAAAAATCGCTTTATTTATTGTTTGTTTCAATCAATGACAGTCAAAATATTTTTTCTTGTCTATTAGATCGTACAGATTATAAATCAGTTGGTTTTAAGCGTTGGAAATGGTTATTTTTCATTATGCATCTCATTAGATATTTGTATAAATGTATACTACAACGTTTCTGCAATCGAGTGTATGTATACATAGTGTTTTTAATGCCTGATGAATCTATGTTTTTAAATTTAAAAGTATATTGATCGTCGATTATCACAAACAGCCGAAGCAATGTTCTTGTATCTAACTGCGAAGGTACAACTGATCTACTCAATAGATGTCGCTCGAGACTAACGCGAATTCGCTCCAATAAATAATTAGTAATTTACAGGCTTGAATAAAGTCAAAAGAAATATTATTTCTAAACGAATTCCTATAAAATATTCGCTTTCATGTGAATCTAATTGTAAGCGCCGTGAACCATCAAGGTCAAGATAAGTAGTAACGCATAACGCAACGTTTTTCCAATTCATCACAGAATTCGCTTCCAAACTCAACAAAATAACAAAGAACTAAACAAATTAGGTATTAAAAGGAAAATAAAGCGACGAATAATCACCTTACAGGCTAAATTGAGTATTTATAATATGAAATCGAGCGAATACTTTGAAACCTTCGAATGTCAACAGGTATAAGATAACAGGGAGCCCAATCTCTGAAAAGTTCAATTAGTATCCACGGTATCCACGAGTTCGCCAAAGGGAGGTTTGATTTCATCTTTTCATAATTACTGTTTCATTAGAAACACCGACGCAGCTCACACTAGTTTTTAGCTAGTTATCTCTACACATCGTTTGATATGTCAACTCTTTCAATGCAAAAGAGTGTAGTAAAAGTAGTATCTGCTATTCCGCAACTTAATTTTTGATGCAGTAGCGCCACATGCTGTTTTGAGCGCCTATTTCTTAACGGATTACAAAAATTAATTTTTCTTACACAATTTGTGAGCTTCATCAAAATAGGTTAATACAACATTTTGTCCATCATATGCCATCAGATAGCTATGTAGTATGCAATGTAAAGTGTGGATAGGTAAGCCAAAGTCGTATTCTATTTTTGCTTTTTAATATGTTTTTTTCCTCGTGAAATGTTTACAGTAGAAAAGTTTTACAACTAACAAAGAAAACCGTGTATGTAAGTATGAAGTACTATCTCGATGGATCTCATTGTCCTTGGCAAAGCTACCACAGCGTGACCTTGAATGAACTTGACATGATAAATATATCATCTGTAGAAAAACTCGCAGATATTAGATTTATCGTGTCGAGCTTACACGATATCAAGGATTGGCCGAGGGCTCTCGACCAATCAGAACTGAGATGCTTAGTAAAATGTATAATAACATTTAGTATCCAACCTTTTTTTGAAATAGCTGTATATATACTTTTGAAGTAATGAATGCTGTTATCATATTACGATATATTAGAGATGATTTATTATATTTGAAAAAATACTTCGATTTTTTAAAAAGTATCCTCGGTAAGAAGCAAATCGAATTTGATGTTTATCCAATAGAGAAATCGTAACTGAGGCGTCACGTCGAAAGACCCTTGAACCCCAAGAGAAATACGGGATATTTAATATTCCATTTTACAGTTCCGTTCAGTTACCACAAACAATAGTTCCATGCCGAGGTAGGAGTTGCCGCAGATCATAAAAAAGTATAGAATACTAATAAAATAAGAAACGATACAGACAGTAATTCTTATATATATATATATATATATATATATATATATAGGTATAACCTTATTATCAAGTGTGTTTAATGGCACTAAATCTTGACTATTTATATTCTAAACAAAATTTGCATTTTACAATAAAAGGGCTTGGCCTTGAGGATCAGATTTTGAATGAATAAAATGCGTTTCATGAACAACTAGTATTCGCAAAGTAAAAGCTCTTTTCAATGTAATTTTCAAGGATAATTTTCATCATTTATTTCATTTTTCTGATAAAATAAACTAACCATTTTTTTCCAAAAAAAAGTTATAGATCAAATAAGATTTTTATAAATCATTGTGTTTGGTCAGTGTTTATAGAGTATTCATGTTCATTGCATTGATTATTGGTCAGGGCAATGGGTTCATTAATTGACGTTTCCCTAGTGCAGCACTTGGAGTGCTACTTTTCAAAACAAAATCAATACCGATCTGAGGGCAAAATGATTCCTCTTTATTTTTGGCATGTAATGAAATCTCGTATATGTTTTGCCTATGCACACATCACAACTATCTTTTAAAGAAGCAAAACAATTGCTTACCTTTGAGTTCTTGGTCTTTCCTCTTCTCGAAGCCAACTGAAGTTCAACCCCACTTTTCCCTGCTAAATATCAAATCTCTCCCTTAATTATGTAAAATAAGGCATGACGAATAACAATGCAAACCGTGTCAACCATGAAGTAACTCAGTAATGATAAAAGGGTAAACTTTACCCAACGAAAAGAAATAACTCATGCAATGAAACTTAGCAGAGCGATAAAGCTACATGTACCGCCAACAGCATTCGACCATTCGAAATGTAGTGATATGAATATGGAAGTACGCAAGATTGTCTATTGGTTTGCACGATATCATGGCGTTTCGAGTATTCGGATTGGAGCTCATATGAATATGAAAATACGCAATTTGCAGGATATCGATGCTGTTTGTTTGCTATTTCCCTAGGGGTCTTTCATTTATGTATTCATTTTACTTGTCAGCTATATTGCTTGAGTATTAATTCAATATTATCCAACCGATACATGTTTGCACGACATGCTGCTATAATGACCTTCGGAATAGAGAATGCTCTATTCAAAAGCCCTATGGCGCTGTAAAACTGTTCCACCAGAATAGATTTCAATAAAAGAAGCGATCTATCAATATATCACATTTCTAGACGATTCATTGCTATCAACTTCGTGAATTCTTGATTAATAAAAATCAAAAAATGACTACAACAGTTGAAAGGTCTTCATTAAAAGATCCTTTCTTCGACACAATGCACCTTTCTGAGCTATTAATAATAATAATAATAAACTTTGTTTATAGAGGATAACACTTGACAGTAATTCAACTGATAAACGCGTAGTCCTCTTTTAACGTCTCTAGTTAATTAGGGACGGGACCGCCATTAACGTGATCATCCGAGCCACGTGAAGGTCTAACCATTTGCAGATGTAATTACAAAGGCAGTACCTTCTCCTCAGTTATTTTAAGACCCTGAGTGTTGGTCCGGCCGAGGCTTGAATCACGACCTCCCGCACAACAGACCGACGCTCTTACCAACTGAGCTAATCAGTTGGCGGTGAAGAATTAAACCAAACCAGAGATTAAATTCAAAGAAGTAAAGTTTACAATATGAACGGCCGGGTTTATTGCCATATAAGATGTCATGTTAACCAAATTTTATCTTAAATTACGCTGCTTTTGAAATTTATTCTCCAGACTCAGTATGTTCATTAAGAATTCATATTAGAAATTCATTTATGTACAGTAGGTTACCAGAGTACAAGTATTTGCTATGTGAACATATTTTTGTTTTACTCGATAAGTATCATTGCGTGAGTAGATAGATAGATAGTATCTCATGCAACGCTCACTCCCCCAAGGGAGGTTTATTTAATATGGCGAGGGGGGCATGAAGATTTCAAGTGGGGCTTGAATGAAGATGTTAAGGGGGGCTTTTAATTTTTGAGATGGTCAACAAGGGGGAGACTATTACACTTCCTATTTCAATACTGCATGGTATCTGCATAAAAATAAATTTAAAAAAATCCATATGAACATGTCATCAATTTTAATTGTGGAAAACCCAACAATATCAGTCACCTAGTAGAAGAGTTCATCTTTAAAAACATCGTCTGCAATTCTTTTTTTTTGTATCTTTAGGACCAATTTGTAAGCGTGCCCTCTCTTCTACAGCCACACTGCTTTGACTAAACCGACTGCTTAGTAATATAAACGTGTTTATAACAGAGCTGTTTAATGAAATCAATTTCTTCTGTGCGTCGTTTATTGATGGCTCAACTTTGCAATGGGAGAAATATAGGAAATTTGATGGTTTGAATGATGTTGAAATCAGCGAACGTGCTTTATCAGATTATGAAGAAAATGAAAGGAAGAGGATGGAGAATACTTTTATTTTACAAGGTTTACCTACCACAGTTTCATTCAGCAAATACCGTTCAACAGAAACAATCAGTCCCGGGGTATTATTACATCATGAAAATTATGACATTTTATGAAAATCACTATCACACGGGAGAGTTGTACTTTGAAGCATTAAAGAGGGTTGCCTGGAGAGAGAACAAGTGACCTGTGGCGAATGTGTGAATGCGGAGTGCATTGGACCCAAATGTTCTAGAATTCCTGCTCCTTAGCCAGATCCAAACAACAAAGGGCGTTACCTTCCACTTTCCGAGACCCAAACAACAGTCAATGGAAAGATCAGGGAAACCGATGGCTTTGCACCGGTTTGATTTCTTTAAGTATTAAAGTTTTATGATTTAGATTTTTCATGCTCCTCCCCCCCCCCCCCCCCCCCCCCCCCTCTGCGATATTAAAAGAACCTCACTAAGTAGCTACTTATCACGAATTCACGAAGTTGATAGCAATGAATCGTCTAGCAATGGGATATATTGATAGATCTCCGCTTCTTTTATTGAAATCTATTCTGGTGGAACAGATTCTACAGCGCCATAGGGCTTTTGAATAGAGCATTCTCTATTCCCACGGAAATTATAGGAGCATGTCGTGCAAACATGTATCGGTTGGCTTGAAATGGTGATAGAATTCCTCTTACGCATCATGATTATAGAGCTTAGCTTATGATGTCTTACAATGTAAACATTCCTTCATGCTTTGCCATTTATTCCCACTCTATTTAGATTTGAACTAACATTGAATTAATCAGAACTTGCGAAATAGGTAAATTACTAGCCTTAGATGAAACGACTGAAGACGAGTGCCATACAAGCCTTTCACAACTTCAAGTCGCGTAAAAAATGAGCCAGCTCAACTAGAAATTTACCGTAATTTACCTATTACTCGTGTTCTTATACGATTTCCGAGCCCATCCCACACGGCTTACCGCCTCGTCTTTCATATTGAATTAATACTCAAGCAATATAGCTGACAAGTAAAAAAATACATAAATGCAGTAAATGCCAGCAATCTGACTAGCTAGTGAAGATTGGGAAAATAAGTCGCAGATGTCTTTCTACCCTGACAAGTGTAATGTGCTTCGAGTCACACGGCATAGTAAGCCTCTCATCTATGATCACGTCCTACACAACCAGACCCTTAAGGAAAAAGATTTAGTTAAGTACCTTATGAATGAACATATCATGATCACGTCCTACACAACCAGACCCTTAAGGAAAAAGATGCAGTTAAGTACCTTATGAATGAACATATAATATGCTCTGTAGTCAAGAAAGCAAATTTATCCATAGGCTTTCTGAGACGGAACTTGCAAATTCACCAAAAACACATCAAAGCTAACGCATACAAAACTCTTGTTCGTCCTCAAATTGAGTATGCGTCTACTGTGTGGGGACCCTTTCACCCAAGTGACCAAAATAAGATCGAAATGGTACAGAGAAGAGCAGCCAGATTTTCTTGTAACAACTACACCCGTGAAGCAAGTGTCACCGCAATGTTGGAAGAGTTTGGTTGGCGCAGTCTTAAGCAGCGCAGAGCTAGCCAGAGATGTACAGTTGATGTAGATCTCTGTAATGAACTGATACCTCTGATAAGAAACTCAAGGACTAATCACAACAGATTCTTCAAAATTCCTCTCGAGAAAAAAAACATATACAATTGGAACAATCTACCCGCTGAATTAGTCAAAGACCCAAATGTTAATGTATTTAAAAGTGGTGTCTGTAAACTAGAACACTAACTTTGATCCTGACCCACTCGAGCAGTTAAGCCTCGAAGAGAGCGGCATGCTTATACTGTGGTAAATGTAAATGTACTTGGGCTCAGTCTAAAGGCATAAAAGAGCAAGGTGCCGAAATGTTTATAAATACCCTTCAGCAACTAGCAAATCAACTCCATCGATATCCTTCAAAACAATAAAAAATCTTGCGTATTTCCATATTCTTATCACTACAATTCGAATTGTTGAATGCTGTTCGTACATGTGGCTTTATCGCTCTGCTAAGTTTAATTGCATGAGTTACTGCATGGTTGACACAGTTTGAAGTGTTATTCGTGATTATATATATATATATTAAGGGGAGGGATTGGTTATTTGGCGGGGGAATTTTTATTTAACAACTAGCGAATTCCTGTTGTTATATCACCACAATTCGAATTGTTGAATGCTGTTTGCATGTCAGTTATACAACATTTTTAGCTGAAACAGAAAAAAATCAATAACATTTCAAAACAATATGACTAAAAAGCACTGTAGCGAGAGTATCTCTGAAACACATTGTAGTTCAATAACAGTTAATAAAAATAATTAATTAAAATTTTCTTTTTCGAAATCAAAGGCAAGTACAGATGGGATATTACTCTCACAGTCGCTTCTTTAAAGGACGTCGTTGTCGTTGTTGTGGAAGGCAAGGATAGTTTATGAGTGGTATTATCGCTCTGATAAGTTGAATTGCATGAGTTGTTTCATGGTTGACACGGTTTGCATCTTTATTCATGATGCTTTATTCTACATATGTTAAGGAGAGAAAATGATATTTTGTGAAAACGTAATCAGATGAAAAGGTAAATTATACACCGTTAAGAGATGAAAAAACTTTACTGACTTTACTTCGTCCCTCTTTTACTCCGACGAAGGACTAGTGTCCGAAACGTCAGTACATTTTTTCATCTTTTCACGGTGTATAATTTACCTTTTCATCATTACTGTTTCATTAGGAACACCGACGCAGCTCACACTAGTTTTTAGCTAGTTATAACTTCGTTTGTGAAAAAGGTGAGGTGTTGAAATTCACTTCGATGGCTTCGAAAAGAGGTATGCTACGATTGCTTAGCCAAAGCATTTTGTGGAAAATATATTTTTAACTTGAGTTTTTGGAATACGTATGTCTCTGATACAATAGAATGTAAGGAAAATCAAACAATATGATATTAGATATCTTGAAAATCATTAGATATATGTGTAAATGTATACTACAACCTTTCTAGAATCAAGTGTGTATATAATATATATACTCAACTGAAGAATCGTTGTCGGGATCAGAAACATAGAACATAGAAGCTGAGACCGAAATGGCACATGGGAAATACGTTAATTAGATGCATGCTGTGACCGGCGACCCGTGGCATCATCCACTGTTTTTAATACACGTTTGGCATTCTAAACCGACTGCATGGATGGCGCAAATGAATAAATTATAATATAATTATGTTATTTCCCATGTGCCATTTCGGTCTCAGCTTTTATGTTCTATTCTTCAATTGAGTGTATATAGAATAGGGATCCTAGAATAGTGATGGATGTAGTAAATGATGTAGTAAGATGTAGTAAGGCATATAGGATTTTCTTTTCATATGACGACTTAGAGATAAAGAGTGCTCAACTTTGATGAGGGAGCAAAGCAATAATGATAATCAAGTAGATCAAATCCCTGTATCCAAATATGCTCGATACCGTAAAGTAGAGCTTATATATCTTTAGATATTTAGATACCGCCTAAACAGCTGAGCTCCCGATACGCAAGGTGAGAGTAAGATCGGGGAAAAAACCAGTCCTTCAATTGTGTTGTATTTGAGATGAAGATAATTTCTCCCATAATAAAAACCATGCAGTGAAATCGAATCGAAGTGTACTACATTGTTTTCTTTGCGCCAGTATACTCTTCCACTTAGGAATTTCGTACCCAGCTCACCACCACCCCCAGGGGCTAGTTTTGTTCTTTGAAGATTTTTCGACAAAGTTTTCCATGGCCGACTTTTTTAAGCTTTGAATTCCTGGTTAATTTTACTTAAAAAAACGAAAGATGACTACAGATAATCTAATACAATACCAGGTTTAGTGAAATTTACTTTGGATGTCTTTCATTTGAATCGAAATTTTGGAGATTTCAGACAAATCAAGATTATTTTAACCCTAAGATCGATGATTTGATTGTGATTGACGACCAAATGACAGAGACGTCCAATGATAAGAGAATCATCAACTTATTCACCAACGGATCTCATCATCGAAACCTGAGTGTGATTTTTCTTATGCAAAATCTTTACTTTCAAGGAAAAATTATGCGCACCTTGAGTCTGAATGCTGCATACCTCGTTCTTTTTAAACACCCAAGAAATAAACTAAAAATTATGACTTTGGGAAAGCAGATGTATCCAGGCAAGACAGAACAGTTCATTCAAAAGTACGAGGCCGCTGTACAACGCCCTTATGGATATCTTTTCGTGGATCTGAAGCCAAACAAACCAGAAGAATTCAGACTCCGAACTAATGTTCTCCCCAGTGATCAGACTGCTTTCCAGCCGAATGCTACGACAGCATTATCACAGTATGGTGGAGAATATGATGCCACTATGGCATCCATGGCTAACTATTTCGAACGTCAAAGTTACTTACAACCACCCCTACTCAAAACAATACAGAATTTAAAGGAACAAATGGATAACATTCTTATGGAACCTAATATTCCCACGTAACTTAATATCAAAGAATACACTAGACTCTACAATCTAAGAACCCTTCCTTTCTAGAGCGGTTAACGTCGAAAATTAGGACCCCTTCTTTCGAACTTAGTGAAGCGAAATCCTCAAATTTGACCGAGGTTCCCCCTACTCCATTAAAACCCACTACTAGTTTTAATCAACCCTCTCCTACTGCATTCTTTAGCACTCCCAAAGACCCTACCACCCCCACCAAATGTCTTACCCACTCCACCACCAAGCAAAGAAAAACCAGTCAAGTGGATAAGTTATCAAGATGCTCATAAATATAAATATGTAGTAAAGCCTCCACGACGTTCAGAACGATTGAGAGCAATCGCGAAGTCCTTGTCCAAGTGGGAAATTGTCTAAGCAGTTGTAACCGTGTTCAAAAGTAATAACTAAACTGTAAACCAATAAAGTTTATATATGCAAAATAAAGAAATTTGAGAAAAAACACTTGTGGTCAATATTTACTGCATTCAGCGAACCTTGACAATATGATACGCATAATATGATGAACAATAAAGCAAGTTTAACAAATTCACGTCTGATGATAATCATTGTCTGCATGATCTTCTACCCGACCAAAGAAACTGCAGAATCGAGGTCATAATTTACGATTTTGGCCGACTTAGAAAATTTCGAGTATGACTAAAATATTGCCAAGCATTTGTCTCAAATGGAAATAAATGTAATCAAACTTGTCATGATGCATGACGTTTATTCATTATTTGCATACATCGCAGCGACAGTTGCACTAAGGTAAATCCAACTGGCAATCAGGCAGATGAGAAGATAATGAGAACAAAAAAGCAATCCGTAGACATACAATAAATTAGGAGTAACAAAACGAGCTGTCACGGAAATGGAATGCGACGAGAGAAAAAATTCCCTTCTGTCTTGAATAATAATCATGACGTCACCCTCTATCAATCTAAGAATAGAAGTTGATCTCAAAACGCCTACGAATCCAAAATCCAAGATCTGAAGGTAGAAAATCCGCATCTAATCGATTGTCCGCAATGGATCCGCATGATTTTGATGTAGAACCGCCACTCCGGAACGGCTCTGGAGCTGGATCGATCGAATCTGCATGGTCCGGCGGGGCCCGTGGCGCAGAACTTTAAAAGTACCCCCCTTTCAGAATGTACCCCTAAAAATGTACCCCCTTACGGGCCCAGCCCGACGGGGCCCATGATGTAGGACTCCTATTTGTATACTACTTATCAAGTAATTAAAAGCTGCAAAATATCAAAGTTCCTTTCACTAGTGTTGATAAGAACACTACCGTAAGTCATTAGTATAAGTAAGATAAAAGAGACACACGTGAAATGCAGTTCCATTGTTTAAACGTTTAAGTGAAATTTCCTTTTTTGGTAATCTAGTTTTCAATATACCCAAGAGAATATACCGAATACAAATATATAAGCAAATACAAAGAAATTAACATAGTAGTAAGTCGTGATCAAGTAGTTAACATCAAGACTGAACTGAAAAAGTTAGAGAAGAAACTGAGAAGAATTGTAAGTACATTTTCGTTTAAATATTCGTTCGTAGTTAATAGAACAAGAATCAGAAATACTAAGATAACTTATATTTATATTTATTTTCGTAGTTTGACTTAATAAAGTGCAGAAATTAAAGCTACATGTGTCAGCGTATCCTTATCGGCACAGATCCGATACAAGTGTTCACATTTCAATGTTCCAGTTTCTGTACTTGTTAGTCTCTATTAGTACCTTTTGTGGGGGTTTGACTATTCGATTCTGCCACTGCTGTTCTTTAGCTTCCTCCCTTGTCTCTTGCTTTTCGTCCGGTAAGCTTGTAAGTTGTCTGCGGTTTCTTCTTAATTGACCATTAGGGGTGTTTACAGTGTAACTCCTTGTCTGCGGGTTTGAAGCAACTGTTCCATAAGTCACTTATCCAAAAATGTACCCCTAAAAATGTACCCTCTAAAGGGCCCAGCCCGACGGGTCCCGTGATGTAGAACTCCTATTTGTATACTACTTTGATAGTTGTGATTATATTGCATGATTTTGTGGTACGTTACATGTAAACAAATAACGGAGAGATGTGATGTAATGGGATTCCTGTGGTAGCCTCGCTTCCAGGAATATAGCATGCTTCATGCATGTTTATAGTTTCATACTTGGTTCTTAAACTCATAAATATTTAATGAGGAGAAAACAAAGCAAATCACTAATGTGACTGTGGTTTGGAAATGTGTTCTTAATTTGCATTAAATTTCGTAAACTTTTTCTTTGATTTTCACTAAGAAATATTCATGAGTTTGAGAAGTAATTTGAAACAATTGAGAAAGTTCTTCCTCCAATTTCCAAACACCTCAAAGTCAGTTTAAAAAATTGGCTGCGCATCGTTTTTTCAACTTACTTTTCGGTGTTTGGAAATCGGAGGAAGAACTCTCTCGCGTGTTTGAAATATTACTTTATCATCCGTAAACATCAATCTTAGGAAAAGACTCCATACCGCTATAGAGTTGTTGTAACCTTTCATAACGCAAACATAACAACTAGATTTGGCTTTCAATTTATAAAAAATTAAAATTATCTGTAATATAGAGAGTAATAACAGAGGGTATAACGAGTTGTAAAGGGCGTCCGGATCCATCGACCCCCTCCCCTGGATCCACCCTTGAGTTACGCGAGCGATTTCGGTATCGGTTAGTTTAACATGTGAGGAACCCATCAGGACTAAAATACGAAGACCATCAGATTCTTGGCTTTCCTAGAGGACTTTGATGTCGTTACAGGGTCAACTTCACGCCCAGTCTGCTCACCAATGTTAAACTGGGCCATTACTGTGTTTCCGTTAAACGTTTTTGACCGTTTTTTAATTTAACTCCCCAGCCCATTTTGTGATCGAACCGAGCTAGTGCTTAGAGGGTCCTGAAGGGGTAAAATGAGCGGTGCTAGTATTTGCCTTTTTTGGGCTGGGAAAATAGGATATCATGCACTTGGATTCATAAACAAAAGACAATCAGAAATGGGAGTAGGATTAAGATTTGAGCAAAATATAGACTGGGATTAAGAGATTTGAACAGGAAATTATTGGGTAACATTTGAGCAAGATTGATTTTTTGACATCTCAAATGTAGACTTACGCTAGGGAATTTATAGTATGTACGCCTTCTATATGACAATGTAGACAAGATCAAAAATGACCTGAGGATTGTTTGATGTTTTACCTTTAACGGCCCAAAAGTGTAAGATAATGTGCTTAGGAACAGTGTTTGTATATTGGTCTGTAGAAATTCCATAATTTAATCTTCTGATCATTTCGTTCGGTATTTTTGTTCAACGTATGTCAACTTAGCTATCGTTTCGCTAGTCTACGATTGAGATATCAAAAAACTAATCTTGCTTAAATTTGCTCAGTCTGATTTTTTTCATGCATAAGTGGAACCCTATATAAACATTTCAAAAAACATAAACAAGGTTTTGGAAAACATAGTGATATAGCCAAAATGCCCGCCTTGCGCCCTGCTATATGAAATCTAGTGTAAACACCATATGCAGTCGCTAATTAAAATTGTTCTTTGAGTACAAAAACTAGTGAATTCTTCGTAATGAAAACTCTTATCACGTTTCGAGTATTCTCTAACACAAATAAAATTGTTTTATTGGCTAAAAACAAAGATAAACAAGCCCAAATTTACTTTCGAAAGATTTTCTTGTCAGCCGAACTTCTTCCGCAAACGGTCCGCCATTCTTGACAGTTAGAGTAGTGCCCAGTTCTACTCTCCGCATCACGGATCGGCCAATAGATGTGTGCCTGTTTCAACGCCCACCCTCCTCCCGCCCTGACTCAACAGTCCAGATTGCGTGACGACACTAATAGCGGCTGTGTTGGAAATTAATTATAATTATATTTGTTCCAAAAGCCGGGTCGTTCCCTGTGCCGGTGTCAGGCGCAATGCAACCTGTGACGTCAGTACTCGCTACCGGATCGACCAATCAGATCCACTTCAGGCGCATCACCAACCAAACTAATGGACAAGTTCAATGCAAATGAACTCAAGCTTATTTCGGAGTTTTTTCCATCTCTGAATCCGCTACTTCCCTGGCAACCCTCTGTACCCGTTTTTACAATTTTGAATCAATTTTATTGCCTCATCTATCTAGTACTACTTTTTCTTGGGATTGTCAGCTCACTAGATACACTGTGCTGACGAGGCCCAATACAGGCCGAAACAGCTGTCCATAGTTCTAGTTTGGCTGGCTCATTTTTTACGCGACTTTAAATTGTGAAAGGCTTGTATGGCAGGCTTCTTCAGTCGTTTCATCTAAGGCTCGTAATTTACCTATTATATACGTATGTTCTTATTTGATATCCGAGCCCATCCCACATGGCGCATTGCCTCATCTATCAAATATTCGGAAGTGCACTCTGAGAAGACATGAAATGGGCGTTCTGCTCGGAATCACACATGTCATTTACAAAATCCGCTATTATTCTATCATGTTGACTATCAGGGAATGCCATATCGCTCGCTATCATCTCTGCCACACTAGAGTTCATTCTTCGCAGCAGGTTCAGCGCAAAAGCATATTATTCATCCGCCAAAGGTATGTGTAAAATGATGGCTAGTAATACTAGCGTGGACTGCGTCGGTGTTTCTAATGAAACAAGTTATCGTAGAATTATGAGTTGAACACCGTAGTGAAAATGGAAACTGACGTTTCGGACGTTAGTCCTTCGTCGGAGTTATGATTGACTCCGACGAAGGACTAACGTCCGAAACGTCAGTTTCCATTTTCACTACGGTGTTCAACTTATAATTCTACGATAATTTGGTATGTGTAAAAGTTTAACAAACTGCCCGCACAGGTCTCGCATCACATCCATATTGATATTCTGCTTGGCATCGTTAAAAGAAAAAGGTCCATATGTCATGATCGCTTGTCATGCAGCAGGTATGGTTCTCTGGGTAATCATTCTCACATCCAACACACTCTTCGTGTAATTTCTTCATCATCTCTCCTCGGCATAGTTCCACGTACAAAAATTCTAGTACTTCTCGGAGTTTGGTGTGTGCCACTATCTCTACCTCATCAGTGACATTCATAACTACCGCATTGTCGACACACAATACACTTCGAGCCATGGTACTTGACATCTCGATGTAAACCGTCACCTTCTTCGCGTATATACCACAAGGGACAGTAAAATGTATCTCGCACAAGGCAATAAACCAGAGGTATGATGGTGAGAAGTGCCATTAGCAGACACATACAACGACGCATAACTAAAAACAGCCAAGAAATCCAACTCCTTTATACTCTCCGAGATCTCAAAACAAATATAAAAATGACGTCACCTTCTATCCATCTAAACAAAGAAGATGATCTCAAAACCCCTATGAATCCGAAACCCAAGATCCGAGGGTGACCGAGTGGAAAAACCAAATTTAATAAGTCTGAAGCGAGATGACGTTTTACCCCCGACTATATATATATATATTTAAATTCTTTCATATTAAGATTTTTGATTCCTTAGAGAATACAGGAACAATAGTCATAATTAAAGAACAAAAGCAGTGTGAAAAGGATTATGGTTTAGAGACTGTGGTAAAACGTCATCTCACTTCAGGCTTAAGGCTATCCGCAATAATCCGCATAATCCTGATGCAGAACACTACTACTACCTACTATCGACTACTCTGTGGTCTCGGATTCGTTTCTCCGCTTTCAAAATTTTTCTTCCTGTCAAAGATTTGAATGCTAAATTGATATCTAAATTTCGCGAGCGTGCCGTGCCCAGACTTTGATCAGCCCAGAGATTGTTTAGAATTTCATCTGTGAGATAGCTGTGGAGCTACACGCGGCCTGGGTTTGAACAGCCCAGAAGCGATACAGAAGTTGTGCTTCCTCAAAACGTTTTAGTAATGAATTGTCTCAATATAAAACAAAAATAAAATTATCATAAATTGGTAGATTTATGGAATAAAAACTTTTTAAATAATGATAATTTTTTTAAATTATAAAAGATTAAAAACATTTATATTAAAAAAGGGTAATGCGCGTTCTATGACCAACTGATAGGTTGTTTAAGGGTTTAATGTTATTTACTAATTTGTTCGGTTGAGCGAGCCAAGTTCGAAAATAATTTTATTTGAAAATTTCTGATATTCAATTTTTGTTTTGAAAAGAATTAATAAATTTAGGGAAAATTGAAAAATCTGACTCGTGGTTGACTCGTGACTCGTACTTGACTCGGGCTCGAACTTGGCTCGCTCAACTGAACGACTCTGATTTAGTCGTCCCCTGGCGTACTTCGATCAGCCCTGAGGCTGCTTCAGTGTTTGATCAGTGAGTTATTAGACGCGTATAGTGTTTAGTTTAGTTATTACTCATTTTTCTGCATTTTTTGACCTACGTTTGATGAGTACCTTGCTCAATATTTAGAAAATTTGAAGAAGATCTATGAGAGCGTTGATGAGTAATTTGATGTTGAAGTTTTCAATAAGATCATATGGAAACTTTGGAAAAACAAAATTATTCAGTATGTTCGGGGAAAGATAGTTTTGAGTTTCCGATTCTATCTAAAGCTGCTGGTAAATCATTTTATTTATGGCAAGAATTCTTACATTCTGATATTGAACACTGCGAACGCTATAGCTATTTGGTTACGATACAAAATTACGATACAAAAATATAATAATATATTCTAAAGCGCTTTACATCCATGGCTAGAAAATAAAGAAAAAAATATTACGAAAACGGAAACAAGAAATCATTGCAATAAGAAAAAATCTCCTTTTTGGAATGATAAGCAGACATCCATTGTCTGATCTGGGGGGGGGGGGGGGGGGTTATCCGCCAGAATTTGGGTAGGGGTGTTCCGCTGGGATTCTGAAAGGAGTACCCTTGTTATGTCAAAAAAACTCAAATATGTAGACCCTGTTTATGACAAAAGATATATTTTATTGCACTGAGTTCCTGTTTCAATTTCATGTCATCTCGTGTATTGTTTTTTTACGACCATAATAACCACATTGGAAAAAATTGCCCATACATTTGGAATTTTTGCTCTTTTGCAATTTTTCCCCTCTATTTCTTCCAAAGCAAAAGGTTGTTCTTAAAAGTAAGTTATATTTGAAGTTAGCATTGGGGAATGCCCGAGAGCGTTGTTGTCGACCGATATTGAATTAATTATTTCTAGCGGGGTGAGCTCTTTAGGTACACCTCACTTTAAAAAAATGTTTTCTCTAAAATTTGGATAGGACGAGCTGTAGAAATTTCACTACCATTTAGATAAAGCTCTGGTCTATTGATGTAGGAAGTTTAAAGAAAAAACTTGGAGCCGTTTTGAAGAAAAAGGCGAAAATGTGATTTTTAGCAAAACTCTCATTTTTGAGGTTTACAACGACAATTAGTAAAAAAACATTTATTCAATGAGTTTTAAAGATTTGATGATGATTTTTCGTAAGGCTCATCCGCAATACTTGGAAATAAGTATGTGAAAACTTCAAGGCAATCCATATGCCAAATTTTGGATCGAATTTTTAAGCGGCGTCATAAATTTTTTCTGCCCAAGACTTTCCATCCAAATTTATACACAGGCTGCAATTATGGTACTAGGTGGTAAGATTATGAAAATTTCAGAAAAATCGAACCTCGGGATGGGGAGAAAAAAAGCCAAAAACTAAAAATAGCACTGTTTAATTTTCGGCCGTAATAGGCTAAACATTAAAATAATCTTAAAATAAAATACACTGTTAGAATCTAGGATAATCCAAGCACATTATATGAAAAATACAACTAAATTGACGCAATAGTTTTGGGAAGGGAGCGAGAAGAAAATTGTCCGACATTTGCTCTGAATTAGTTTGGTTCCACCTTAAGACAACTGACTATGTCATGTCTTTTTTGTTACTTTTTGCTTTGTAATAATTCTTCTAGCTTTATGTTCATGATATTTAGTGCTATATCAAGGATAAAAACAGAAGTTCTGAACAAGCTCCTTGGCTTCCCCAACAAAACATTAGTCAGTTTGAGATCGTAAATATTAGGAGAAGATATAGAAGTAAGTTATAGTGCTTGGGAACGAGGTTATTCCGGGCGAAAGCCCTTGGAATTAAATTCGGAAAAATTAATTTCCGACCTCGCTGGATATCGAACCCACGACCTTCGGATTTGTACTACCGATGCTCTTCCAGCTGAGCTAGAGGTCAGACTGAGAGCAGGACAAGGTTAAATAGATGTTAGGTCGCGGTAATTATGATGCAAAGATGAGAATATATGGAACGCGTGGCAATAATGAAATTAGTAGAGTGTCCTCATCAATATTATCAAGTTGTGGGATGCCATATATCTAAGGGCTGTATTCATTTTGCTAAATGATTTCCTCCTAAGTAATTAAATATAACACTCTGCCCTGTTCTGTTGCCGAGCATTAGCGTTTATCAGCTTTTTTCTTATTATATTTTTTCTTCCGTGAAACTGATGAATTCTGTTTCGATCCAATCATATAGGTAGCATAATACTTTTTCATAGCTTTATCCATGTTATCCAACAAATCTTTAATGTTTCTTTCAATACCAGTAGTAATAAAGTGCAGTGTTACTGAGTAGAATTTATGATGACAGCTCAGTTTGTGGTTTCCGACTTCTTTTACAAAACAAGCTATCATCATGTTATTTGTTAACACTTTTGTAGTATTTCAATGGCCTCAGTCACTACGTTTGGTTTGCCGGCCCATAATAGTCTCCGTGCGTGTCATTTAGCTGTCAGAGTTTTGGACCTAATCCAATCATATGCCGTTTCCATCATAAGCAATGGGAAAATGTAAAACATTTCACCATGCGGAGTATTTCAAAGAGTTGCGGTGAATCTTCTCTGTGTAGACTATATTATACCTTTTCGCATGACGCCATTTTTTGGAAAAAAAAAATTATTGAGCTAAAAAGCTTTTGTGATTGGGCGGCAAATCAAGGCAACTTGCCAGTCTCAGCTGCCTGTGAGCATAAGATGAGAAAACTTGTGAGTTTATCTATGTAACTAACAGTTGATGCATATACATTTTGTGAAGCAAGCTTCTGATATGTTGTAGCTTCGTGCGCATCTGAGGACATGTTTTTGGTATCAGCTATTATTTAAACTAGGTCCCACAAACAAACAGTGCGTACTTTACAACTTTAAAGATAGAAGTCTGAAATCATCCGTTTTCATTTATTAATGCTCTGATTTAAAGTATTATTTCTTGGATTCGGTAATATTTTTGAAGCACCAAAATATGTAAATTTTTGAAGCACCAAAAGATGTAAATTTTGAGTAGATTGGTGACGGCGCACAGGTCAAAGACAAGCCTTGTATCTTTTCGTTTGAATTGAGACTTTCGCATTGTCTTTAAGCTATGACATAAGAGCTAAATACATTTACCATAAATGTCATAGAGCAGAATGAAGGTTTAAAAAGTATCCTACATTCAACATAGCGCGTACAGTAATGCTCATGTGCCAAAATATTTTACACCAAGTACTCTGCTCTCTGCGATACTCTGTCATTGTTTATATCTATTGTCGGATCTCTCGTTCGTTCGGCGAGACGTTATATGTACATATATGCTTTTCCCCAAAACACTACGATGTTTCAAAGCAAGAACCACTAAAATCTCAAAAAAACTTAATTACGATGTGTTTCGTCCAAGAGAATTTTAAAACAAATGTTTCCGTCGAAATTTGCGTAACACTTTGCAACGTGAAAGCGTACCGCGAGATCGCTCGTCTGCCAAGACCAAAATTCTTTTCAGCAATGCCACACAATAAGTAGATAACGGGCCGAAACATCATCGCTTTCGAAGCCGTATAGGCTTGTTGCAACTCACATCAATATTTGCATTGTCGCGATGATGTATGGGGGGTGGGGAGGGGGGTGATAGTTATTTCATTTCAAAAGGGAGAGGGCTGAGAAGTTATTTTTCGTTTAGCACAGGGGGGTTTAGCTTCAATTTAAGCCCAATTGGAGAATTTTAGAACCCCCCTACCGATAATCATTGCACAGTCCCTAAATCCCTCTATTTTCCTTGGTCACTGTCCGTCTGTCTGTCCGTGTCGATTGGTCGAGGAAGATTGGTTACGAGTCAAACGTCCTTGGGGAGGGGGCTGGGGAGGGAGGGACGAATGAAAAATAGAGGGACTGCCATCGTAACACTTCAAGGATCGTGTTGTAATTTCCCGTTGATCCAGCAAAGTAAAATTCTGATTGGTCCTCCCCAGCCCCCTCCCCCTTACTTTTGACTCGTAACCAATCTTCCTCGACCAATCGACACGGACAGACAGATGGACAGTGACCAAGGAAAATAGAGGGACTTAGCTCAGTCTAAATAGAATTCAATCTAAACCATATAATACAGTCCGTGAATAGTTAAAATAACTGAATCCACTTCGGTTTTTGTCTAGATAGTCATTATTTGGAGAAAAGATCCATAAACCGTGTTTTTGAGACATAATTTGTATAAGCTCGCATGAGGGAGCGTGAGCTTGAAATCGTAGCTGACCAAATGTTAACAGATTTTTTCCGATTTTCGGTCAATCCGAAAGTAGAAACCCTGAATATGACAGGAAACATAGGAAGAACTTGGAACCTGAGTGAAATTGCATACCCTGTTTATCTCAAGAGGCTCGAAACATCATACCCTGTTCAGCGGATAATCCCCGTATAGTCCATATATGGGAGTACCACCCCCCCCCCCACGGGGTAGCGACCTACATTGTAACAAGGCAACCCGAATAAATTGTTTGCGTCCGCCTATTTGCATGGTAGTGCGCCAAGAAAACCCAATCAAGCCGACTTAATAGACCTTATTCGTGGTGTCACAATGTTTTACTAATTGAGCGTGACAAACCTCCAGAAAATTCATTCATTTTCTTTTGCTTTATTCTTCGAAAATTTCACATAACGAATAAGGTCTATTAAGGGTTCAATCACAGTTACCCAAAGTAGGTTTCTGTGGTGTCATGTAATAAGAAACTGTATGCGGATACTTAAAAAGCTCAATAAAATCTTCAAAATGTGAAATAAAGTAAAAACAAATGAGCTGACAAATGAAATGTTGTATGTCTTTCGTCATATTTAATAGATTTTGGGTTTAACCAGTTTTATCGCTAAAAATATTCTTATAACATGACACCACAGAAACCTTGCTTGGGCTACCTGTGGAGTGACTTGACATTGTTGGGATACCTGTGTGTGATTACCATCCCAGCATACTTAGCGTCACCATGAACGCGTTGCTTCGCAGTGGACATGATAACAGGTAAGATGGAACAGTTTTTCTCTGATTTACTGCCATAAATCTCCGTTTAAAAGGTATGAAAAGCTTCTTGATCATCAATTCTACCAATCCTATGCATCTGTGATCGATATTTTATGAATTAAGCTAGTTTTAAGGCAGTGTTACCGCCTATGTTTGACCAAATCTTGAGTTGGTCTTTGGACTTCAACCGAAAATGAAAACGATCCTAAGACCTCGCAATGAAAGAAAGAGCTACAAAAGCCTTGTAAGGTTTAACTCCAAACAATTTTTTTCTTGATAAATACACGTTCTTTATGTTCTTAGTTATGATTTATCATATTTTTAGCGTAGTTTTCTGCTGAGATACCAGTGTTGTTGCGCTTAGCAATCAAAATGGGGCTGTTCGTTCGTGTAGAGGGATTTACGGTCGTTCCCCAATTCGCCCGATGACGATCCGCCCGATATTTGAAGTCCATTCGCCCGATAACTAAAGTTGTTCAAAATGATAGTGCTTAGTGAAAGCTTTAGGAACATTAAAAAAAATTTTTAAGAACATTTAGAAATTTTACCGGATTTTAAGAAGTCGAGTCCATTGATAAGATATATTTCAGCTATTTCGAGGTGGCAAATTCACCGATTTAAAGTAAGTCAAACATTGACGATATCATCTTAATTTTCTACTGAAAGTGTTCGTTGTCATAAATCAAATATTGAGGATATGTCATTGAATTTCTACTGAATGTATTCGCTTTTATATATTTCATGGCATTTCTTAAACCGCGAACTTTTTATAATTACTTGATCGTCTGGACGCCATTTTGTTTTTTTCGCAAAAACTAAAATGAGACCACAGGTAGCCCAAGCCGACACAACTGAATTTGATGCATTTCATTTCTTATAGGTAAGAATAAAATTTATTATTAATCTTTTTTTTAAATTACAGAAATTATATGTTCACAACTAATACAACTGTTTGGAAAATATTTGGAAAATGAAAAGAATGTGTTTGTAAAAAATCGAACTATTTAAAATGCAATCTAATGTCTTCGTCCATACAGGTGAGCACACGCCTTCAGCAAATGAAAAACATTTTTTCTTTGTCCAGAGTACTCTTCCCACTGGACAATGAGTTTTCCCTGTAGGTCACGGTACTGTTTCCTTTGGATTCAGCTCAGTAACCAGTCGCATTTGAAGGTGCACCACTGATTCTTTCGAACTTCTTTCTGCCAACACTATCTCCAAGAGCTGCCCTCACAGCTCCCAAAAGGGCTTGTTCGAAGTCCAGCACTATTTTAGACACTTGTGGCTGGCATTGTAAAAGGTCTACAATCTTCTGCAGAACCTAAAGGGAAAGTCATTGGGTAATTATATTTTAGTCCCAGCTAGCTGCCATCTCAGAAGGAAAAATATAAAATGAATTAAGATCACCTTAAGGTTTAGCATCAGTTTTAAAATTATTTAAGATGTTTAAAATTCTTACCAGGTACATAATTGGGTGTGCTTTGCTGTATGGGCTGGCCTGGCTCTACGAAACTGCAGTCAGTACACTGCCACTCAATTTCCCTCCCTTCCTTCACCGCATCATGGTACTCTTGGCGGGAAACTCCAGTACCATACTTCCTATGGGCTCATCGACCACAGTTGTCGAATAACAATGCCTCCTGGCGGTTTGTAACTTTTTGATTGCAACTCAAACATAGTGCCATGTCGGAGATCGAGAACTAATCGATTTCAATTTGGGCTTCGTAACTAATGTTGTATAATTTGGAGTGAGGCAAAACATTTTGCGACCTCTTATATTATATATACCAACTGCTAGGAAAAAAAACAATGGAAAGTATCTTATTGGCTCGTGCTCAAACAAAAAAGATGTGAAAAATTAGAGGAACAAAGACACTTTGTGTAGATCAAAGGCTTGTAAACAGACACAATTACAATGCCACACTTAACAGGCGGAACAACCTATTAAACATATTGGCGTCCTTTCTAATTACACTAAATAACATGGTATTGTGAAAAGATGATTTGGCAAAAAAAATTTTGGCTGAAATTTAACCTTAAGAATTAATCAAGTCTTTTTTTAAAGCGGATTTCAGATTATGTTTTACAATATAGAAGGAGTATTGATGTTTAGGTAAGCATAAAAGAAAACGGTGGGATATACTCGAGCTGGTTGCAATTTATTTTTGTTTTTTTCTGTGGAATTAAAGGGCTTCATTCATAGCATTTGAGTGTAGAATTTTCCTTTCACACTATGATGATTTTTCTTAATTTATTATTTGAAAGATATATTCGAGAGTCCTAAAGCAGTCTGTATCTTACATGACAGACCAGGGTTTGGGTACGTTACATAGTCACACAAGATTCAACATTCAGTTAACAGCTCGGTAATAAATAATCCACATAAAACGATAAATCTGATAAATATCAGAATAAACAAGCTAACAATCACTGATAAAGCTCTTACTGCAGTTTTTTTATTGATGTTATGGACATATCACTGAGAAATAACTCTATGAAAACATTTCGGACAAATGGACTTTAAATATCGGGTGGATCGTCATAATTTGCCACCTCGAAATAGCTGAAATATATCTTATCAATGGACTTGACTGCTTAAAATCCGGTTAAATATCGTGCAAAAAATGTTTCTAAAGCTTTAAACACTATCATTTCGAACAACTTTAGTTATCGGGCGAATGGACTTCAAATATCGGGTTGATCGTCATCGGGCGAATTGGTTATTGGGCGGAACGACCAAGTACCTGTAGAGGAGTACAGAATACGTCATCAGAATGAAATTTGTAGATATCTAGTCATTTGCATTTCACCCTGTAGGAAATTTGCTCCAATTATAGGAAATAAGTGGATACAATTTTCCAACTTTCCAAAGGGGTTTATGTAAAGGAAGAATTGTAGCTTCCAAACTAGCAATCTAGTGGAGTTTTTTAAAGAGTTTTTTAGCTTGGTAGTACTTTAAAGTAGCAAATGGACTCCTGTCGTTAGGTGTTGTGTTGTAATTAACAAACAAATTGGACTCGGTGTTGTGTAAATTATCTTAGAGTTAGATAAATCTTATCACGAAATAAATACCAACTACCACTTACCAAAAAATCTTACGTGTGTATTTTATTTACCGGAAAATTTTAGATTAGAACTCTGATAGAAATTTGCTGACATTTTAAGACATGGTTTTAGTGGCGTCCCCAAGCTGAACGACTTATACACGGGGCTTCTGACAGGATGTGGGGAAGAAAATGAAATTATGCTGGATTTGTTTTCAGATTATGCAGAGAAAAAGGCCAGTTATGCCGAATAAGATGTGGAATGACTTCACAATCGAAAAAATTCTGGATTTTTTTTACAGGATTATACACGTTTAAAAAATTTTTGCTTCTTTATTTAACTCCAAACTTTGTTTAACTAAAGTTTTACGCAATTATTAGATGGCGAGAGGGGATAAATTGCACACCGTCGGTTTGCATTCATAGCAGTTGAATTTCACCTGAAGGAACTACTGACGTTAAATGGAAGTACCATTCACAATCTTTGATTAGTTGCCCCGTTCTTTTTTATATGCTCCTAAAGTTATGACGCTGCTATATCACCGGTATGCACTCCAAAATCCACGATAACTTTTGAAACAGGCAAAAAATCAAAAATCGGAGACACGCTTTTAAAGAACAACTATCCAAGATAATGGCCTAAAATTTCAGTTAAATCGGCCAAATTCGCTTTGAACAGGGGACTCAAAATGTACAGGTAACCCAAAATCACTTTCAAGAAAAACGCAAAAATGTTTCTGACTGAGCCAAAGTGCTTTTTTTAACATAACCCGTATGTTTGTTATTACTCACTATTAAAAATCACTGTTGAAATTTTTTTGTGGGAAAATCGAAGAATATTATGTATTGTTGCAAAATCTTTAAACCTTTTTTTACTAGGAAACAACCCCAAAATATTTTCTTCGAGATATTGAAATATCAGCTTGTGAGATGGATCTACTCTCATGATATTGAACAGAGTAATGCTTAAAATATAAAGCTTCTGATAAAACTTTAATTTAAAGCCACAAAAATGCTTATGATAAAATTCTTATGTCTTACAAACTTTTCAAATGCTTAATACATACCTAATCAAAAAAACTGCATTTTTAGACAGTAGCTGCTTAAACAGCTCACATATCAGCTTAAATAGACCATCAATATACCAGGTGCATGCCCTGTTGAGTGTTAGTAGCCATTCTGGCGATGCAAATATAAAGTGGACACTTCCTGCATGTGCCTATCATGCAATAACAAGCAAGTTTCAACCTAAGGACAGCGATGACTGTTTTGTTGGGTTTGAAGATGAGGATGAGGAAATGGATGATTAATTTAGAAACTTTCTACAACATAAAAATATAATTATCATGTAATGGTATTTCTTCTGTTTTTGGACAGTTGAGAACAAATTTGTGGTTCTTCATTAGGTTTTTGCATAATCGGCAACGTCTGGGTTGCTTCTCTGCTGGTACAGGTCTGTTGACTGGGACAGCCTCACCCACTGAAACATAAAGAAATCAAACTTATTTAGAGCAATTAAAATTATCTTCAGTAATACCACAGCCTATTGCTAAATGAATGTATATTTTTTGACCTGAATACTACAATACCTATAAAATATACCTGGTTCAGTTCCAGAGACCTCTTGCACCACCATTCACTTCCTTTTTTTCCACAACTGCAATGATCCATTTCAAGATTGCTTCTCCAACATAGTATTCATGGCCGCTTGTGTCATGGCCTCCAGTTCTTCTGTGGCTGCTGGCAACTTCTTCTCTTGTTTGGCCTCAATAAAAGTTGTGTAAATGTCTTCAATGTATTCTGTTAACAAAACAAAGATAAGAAATACATGTAAGAACAAGTTGAAAGTTATATTTGCACTTATGCCTCTGGTCTGTGGGATTTGTTCCACATTGGCCATAAATATTAAAATATACACAAAAACAAGCAGAATTGAACATCTTTAATAAATCTTGTTATTTTGATGAATATAATTTGTTCACTTTAGATACTGACACTGATATTCTCTGTTGACCTTTTTTATCCAATCTGGTCAATATGGAACTATATCATCGCCAGAAAACTCGAATCATAGTGGGAGGTGCTTATTTAAGTTCACTCGGCCATATTAAATAATCTGTCAATCCTCGTATTGTCTGAGCGTATACCTGATTGGTTCATGTTCTCGAAGTAATTAGCATAATCTAAGGAATTCAACCGGAATTCAAAATGGCGGCTGGTCGCGAAAGACGAGAAAAAGGGTTTTATTCAACTTTAAACAATGTTTCTTCTGCGGATATTCTTCCCAAGTCTCAAACTACTAGAATCAAAGGAAAGGGGAGACTATGGGAAGTGGAGCGACTCATCACAAAGCGAGAAATTGTTACGGTGAGTTGAATTTCTTTGTTTCTGGTAATTGATAAGCATACATAATTCATAAATAAACTTATTTTAGTGCTTATAGAATTCTGCTTATGTGCTATTTTTATTCGCTAACAGGGGACTACTGAATACTTAATTTTGTGGCGGGGATATTCTCCTTTCGATTCCACCTGGGAACCAGAAGAAAATATTTCACTTGATTGTGTCCGGTATGATTTATTGACTTTTGCTGCTTACAAGTTATTTAAGCTTTTATTATGTATTGAATATTTACAGCAGCATACAAAATTAAAACACCACTATATATACAATATATTTTAAAAATGGGGAAATTTTCTGTGGTCAAAGGTGCATCATTTACTAATCGCATTTTATTGATTTCCTTTTCAGGTTTTTCAATAATCCAGTAATTGAGGAAACTATCATTTTTTCAGAAGTAACTTCATTCAGGGTTGCGGTTGAGAAACACCTTAAATCAAAATCAAGGCTTCCAGTAACCATCTCATTCAGGGGAGACGTTTATAAATCCCTTTTTGAGGGAAAATGGACGCTTCATGAGAGATGGCACTTGTTAGAAAAGTCAGCTTTCCCAAGGAAGTATTTTCCAGAGTTTTGGGATTACTCTGCAGATTCACATGGCCAGGGGATAAAAGTCTTTTACCCCATGAAAGTTAGATCTTATATCTCCCGGTCACCCAAAAAATATAGTGTACTTGAAGGGCACCATCCAACACCAAGAGCATTTCAGGAGAAATTGACTTTTTCTTTCATAAGAGTAGCTCTTGGTGATGATTCTAATAATTAACTTATACCCTTTAAGCTTATATCTCTTAATAAGAATTCATAAATGAATACTGTATTATAAATAATCAATGAACAAAGCACAATAGAAAATCTTAATCATATTCAAGTCTGTAAATCAGATACAGACTCATCCTCATTTGCATTCCACTTAATAAACATAGATATTTTGGCACTATGCTGATATGGCTAGCCATTATAAATGCCCATGAAGGTCTCCTACTTGCATACCATATATATATTACTCATACATGTCTTATTGTTTCTTGGTTCATTTGGCATTCCCCCCCCCCTTTTCTTGAATACACAGCTTTCTTTCTTTTTGCTCTATTATTTTGCTGGGTAGGTGGCTCAGCCATTACAGGAGGTGTTTCATTTGGCAAAACTTCAGGGATCTTGTCATAGCTGATTCTCTTGCGTGCTTTGCGTTTTGCTTTGATGTTGGTTTGCCAGTATTCTGAACTTTTTTTGGTATATTTTCTGGGCTTTCTCTCCCTATGCTTCAAAGCATTGATTCTGAACTCAGCAGTCAAGCTCGAGCCCAAAAAGACTACTGAAATACAGAGCCTTTTGAGCTCTTGATTTTAATTCCTTTAATTTCTTATTTTGGGCTTGAGTCGACTTAAGCATAGGAATAGCTGTGCCCCTGACTTGACAATACTGGTCTTTTTCAAGTTGCCTTATATATTTTTTCATTTTTTCATTTTCCAGTTGGCAGATATTGAGAACTTCTTTTTCCCTGACCATTTCCATGAAAAGTTCCTGTTTTTTCTTTTCAATGTCAGAATATTTTTCTTTTAATTCCTCTATTTGGCTCTCTGCTATCTGCAATTTTTGTTCGAGGTCGCTGAGTTTTGATTTCCATTCTTTCACTGTTACAATATCATTTTTCAAAATTGCAATTTTTTTCCAGCTTTCCAAAAATTGTTTTCTCTTTTTCAGATTTCCCATTTTGTTGAGAGCTTTCCTTTTGTTTTCAGAATCTATAGCAATCCTTGAAAACTGTTTTTCTAGTCGAACACTTTCCTTATTTAGTCGAAAAGCATCTCCAGGAATGGTTAAATTTATGAGTTCGATGTACTTCAGACTCTGAGAAGAACAAACCATGGTTCGTCTCCATGCAGCAAGGGCCTACATTCTTATTTTTAACCAGAAAACTACATCATTGCCGCTTTCGTGTTGCTCCAAGATATAGTGGAGCTTTGTGTTGGGGCATTCAGTGAGAGAAATCAACTCTTTTCCTTTATATACATCAGACATTTCAAAAAATTTTCCGAAGTTATTACTAACACAATAATTTTGGCACACTAAAATTCGCGGGTCTTTTTAAAACTGCAAAGTCAGATGGGTAAACTAGGGTTCAGTCTCTCTAGGCTTTATTTTTAACGCCTAGCACAATTTATTTAAGATGGCTGCTTCAAAAAACAAGATAGCAAGTAGTTTTCCTCGCTTTTCACATCAACTAAAGCACTTTCTATGGATGATATTGCACTTGTGTAGACGTCATTTGTGCCATAGTTTAAATCTTAAAAACCGAGCCTGTATCGAGAGGAATTTATCAAAATATTTTGCTGAGCAATGGTCTGTTATTTCAACTCGTGAAATACATATGCGGCAAGGTTAGTACGCACATATAGGGATAGAAAATTTAAATGTAGTGCAGGTATATTCATCGCTTCCACTAAGTGACACCCTATACATGGCGTCAAAAACTATTGGTTTACAAAATACGTAAAACCGAACCGAAAATACTATGTTAAGTCCCATAAGTAGCTTCTAAATAAACTTTACGTTTATGAGAACTTATCCAGATACACGGTAGCTTGTGTAAATACATATATTTTAATTCACGAAGAGATTCATAATTATTCGCCATACATTTTCTACAAGGAGGGAGTGAAATCCAAGCCGAAAAAATTCTAAGTGCCACGCTCCAACTGCGCATGTCGATTCGAGTTTTCTGGCGATGTTTCATTTACATATTTTCGCCGCCATTCAATTACTTTTTTAAAGATTAAGGAACGGCTCACCTTAACATAAGGGTATAATCATCACAAAAAGAAAAAAGACACAAATGTACAAATTAGAATTTTTGTAGTCTTTATTGTAATAAATATTTTCCTATTTCAGTGTTTATTCCAAAAACACAGACTAAGAAATAAAAAAATTGGTCGTAAAGTTGAAATACTGTCAAATGGACTTATCAGTGCATATGATTTTGTATTCATATCCCCATATCTTTACAATGTAATTCAAATTGAACTAATCTGATGTCATGTTAATCAAAAGCTTATGTTTTTGCCACATTTGAGTTCCTGATACATCATTACTGCGAAAACCTATTATTGGACCTTTATTAATTTGAAATATTTGTCGAACAAGATTTGTGCAAAAGCATTTACGGTCAATAGTTTGGTGATATCAAAAAATTAAAAAAAAAAAATGTTAGTTCAAGTTAGCAAGTCTTTTTGAATTTCTTTCCGGTTTTTGTTGTTTATTAACTGGGGGTTCAATGTTTTCCTCAAAATCAAAATTAGGAAGCTCATGATCTTTGTTAAATGGAAAAGAAGCCATATTTCTAGTTTTAAGTCACTAAACACTTTGCTATTTGCTACAGCTAGTAAACCAACTGTGAATGTTTTGCCGCTTCACCTTACAATTTATTTTTTAATGGGATATCTCTATGGGATATAGAAACTTCTTATTGAGAGCCTTTCTATGTACAGACCTTAGTTTTATTAGAGAAAAGTATGATCTAAGTCAGGAACTTATCTTCCTTCTAGAATCTTTTGGAAGAGAAACCGATTTGTTTGTCGAAGAAAGTAGCTGGGACATTAACATTATGCACAGTGAGGTTGCACCAGGTGTTTATGGTTACCTTGTGTGCATTTTAATCAGTAGGTAACAATTTCTACAGGATAATGTCTGAAATACAGTATTCAAAATCTCATCCATAATTCCCAGTGTATTTTGTGTCATGGGAAAGCCCCTGACTGTGACTGTCTCCAAATCTTCCCTTTCACTTTGTCCGTTAGCTGAGCATCAATTTGCAGCCTGGGAGAAGTAAACACCTACCATGGGGTTTCAGCTATCCCCAAATCTGACCTCATACCTGTAAGTCCCAGCTGTACGCCAACAAAGGCACCCGAGACGAGAACACCAGTAGCTGGGCTTTGGTCCAATGGCAACTACATTGCTACATGGTTAGAGCCCAACGGTGGTAGAACTGTGTCTGATTCCAGTGTGGTCTTGAAAAGAGTGAGTTCCCGACAATGTAGGGTTCACTCCGGCTGACGATGCTGTTACTTGTGGAATAGTATAAGCTGGAGCCATCAAAGCTAAGCCCTGCGTCGCAGCATCTGTAACTTGCCTGACAATGGTTGCCAGCAGATAAGGAGACAAACCTTGAGAAGGAGGTGGAGTATGATCGACTTCCACTCTGTGGTGTCCTGTAGCTCATTTGGGAGCTTTTGGTGCAGGATTATCTGCGGTCTCAGCTTGTCTAGATGAACTCCATTTTTTTGACATCTTGCCTTGTTTTATAATAATTATAATGATAAAGCCTTTATTTTACGAGGGTAGCATGTAATAGCAATGCTAATAAACTTGTGGCAGTCAAACTCTAAATATATCTACTTTAATATATATATTATATAATAGGCTAAAACTAGAAACTAAACAGTTAAAAAGCTAGGAACTATATCATTAAAGAACTAATTAAAATAGAGTTTACACAAATTAAAAAAAGGAAAAGAAAATCACGCAAATAAATAAATAATTAAAAATTTAAATTGAGACATACCTTAAAATGTTTTTAAAACGGTTGTTGTATAAAAGTCCTATTTTTATATCAATTATATTTAAATATATTATATATATCATAACTATATCAATATCATCTCATAATACAATATAAATCAATAATTTCTTACCATACAGGGATGTGCTGTTAACACAAACTTAAGCTTTAAAAAGACAAAAAATATCTTTTTTCAGCAGTTTCTACATTACGCTTTACAACAACCCCACAAATAAGAACCTAACAAAATTTTACCCTAAATAGGTTCTTATATGCATGGTGCATAAAGTGAAAATTTTAGCTTAACAGGTTCTTAAACCCCAGGTTCTTATATGCTGATTATTACTGTATCATCTGCGTAGAGATCTAACTTTGCAGTCACATAGAGAGGCAAGTCATTGATAAATAATATGAAAAAGAGTGGTCCCAGGATACTTCCTTGTGGGACCTCGTGACTGATGAACACCCCAGTAGACTTCTCCGTTTAGAAAGACGATTTGTTTCCAATCAGTTAGCTACGACTGGCACCATTTTAGCTCTTGGTCAGTCGATGCGGGTATATTCATTTATATTTATATTCGTTTTTTCATTTAACAAGTAGTGGTTGACCATGTCAAACGCCTTAGCATAGTCTACAAGAACCATGGCAGATACTTTATTACTGTCTAAGTTAAGTAGAAGTTCATCGATCTTAATTAACGCCGTTTCGGTGCTGTGTTTTTCCCCCAAAATCCTGATTGTCTTAGATAGATAAGGTTTTGCTCAGAAATATAAGTATATGAAGACTTGTGCATATGGTGCTCGATAACCTTAGACACAACTGGAAGTATAGAAATTGGCCGATAGTTGCAGGGGTCAGATACAGTGCCACTTTTGAATAAAAGTGTGACCTTGGAAGGTTTTGATCTACTTGGGAGCTGTTCTTTCAAATATTTTTGCAAGAGGCGAAAGGATAGGTATATGTCTATAATTGCCAGGCTCAGTTGTTATACTAGATTTATAAATAGGAGTCAATACCGAAATCTTAGGTAGAACATTAAGAGTATTGGATAAATAGATAGCTTCATCCCCGGCTAAAGTCGGAGAATCGGAGAGTGAAATAGTCGAATATAAACGTGCTGTCGCATAGCAACATAAGACTGATTTAGCATCGGGACGGCGACGCCGAAGACGACGTGACGGCGCGCGGTATGGACTGGGTTCTAGGACGGCAAGACGGCGTGGGTATACGTGATTTAGCTAGCATGACGAAGACGTGACGGATACAAGAGAAAATCCAAATGGCGTCGGTTTGTTTTTGTTGTGGTTTATTCTCAAAAAAAATAAAAACACTCCTATAAAAGTCAAAGCAGCTACAGTACAGTAACGTATTTAAAGTTATGGCCACAGGTGGCGGACTTCAGGTTGTCAGAGAAGCCCTTTTGCTTGCTTTCGACCAAAACATTATCGACGAGTATGAATTTGCTCTTCTCTACGATGCCAATTCCTCTAGAGAAGTATTTCCTTATTGGAAATTTGGTAGATTTGATATGGATGATTGGGATGATACTGAATGTCGAACAGAACTGCGATTTGCGAAGAAAGATTTGAATGGCCTGATTGAAGCGCTTGGATTTCCTCCAAAGTTTGTATGTTGTCAGCGAACAGTATGTAGTGATGTCGAAGCCATTTGTGTGCTTTTGAAAAGGCTTGCTTTCCCTTGTCGATACAGTGATATGGTGCCCAGATTCGGAAGAAATCCTAGCGAGTTGTGCCTTATTTTTAACACGGTTCTGGATTTCGTTTATGACAGCCATCACCATCGCCTTTCAGACTGGAATCAACCAATGTTACAACCACAGAAATTACAAGAATATGCTGAAGCAATTCATCGACGAGGTGCTCCGTTGTCTAACTGTTTTGGGTTCGTGGATGGAACACTTCGCCAGGTTTCAAGGCCAAAGCGTAATCAAAGAGTTCTCTACAATGGCCATAAAAGAGTTCACGGCATAAAATTTCAAAGTGTGGTGACACCAAATGGGATGATTGCAAACATGTGTGGACCATACGAGGGAAGGAGACACGACAGCACGATTCTACAGGAATCCAACATGCTAACAGAGCTGAGGCGTGTTGCCTGGGTAAATGGAGAACCACTTTGCCTTTATGGGGATCCAGCATACCCATTAAATGTGCATCTCCAGACTCCATATAGGGGAGCACATCTAACCAACGATATGGTGTTGTACAACAAGGCAATGAGTGAGGTCAGAGTTTCAGTGGAGTGGATGTTTGGAAACATTACCAACTATTTCAAGTTTGTAGACTTTAAAAAACAACTAAAAGTTGGTCTTGGTGCTGTTGGAAAGCTCTACCTCGTAAGTGCTTTGCTGGAGAATGCAAGAACATGTCTATATGAAAATATAGTTTCCCAGTTTTTTAATTTACCACCTCCTACCCTACAAGAGTATTTCCAGTAGTTATATATAGCAGTTGTAGCATTTGGTTAAGTTTCAATCTATACATTTACATTTAGATAGATCCAAATGCCACGACATGAAATAACTGTTTGCAGGTAATAGAGTATAACTTTAATACAGACTACAGTAAAAAACTCCATTTGAGAACCAGTTGATAATGTCAGAATCACCAGGCTGAAATTTAACATGAAAAATGATACATTTCTTAAGTATGCTTAAAGTGGATATCAAAGATTTTTTATTATGTTCAAAATCACTTATATGTGAACAGTGTAGTAGTATGGTTGCATAATATTTTTGTATTTCAAATTTCCTTTTTGGAGATATAAACATTTGAAATATCAATATGTAAATAAAATGAGACCATGTAAATTCAATTATCATTGATATGCTGTACACTTTAAAGCATATAGCTTTGGCAATGTGCAAAGCATGTGCTAAGGATCTAAGAATTTTTGTTTTTTCGCTGGTAAATTTAAGAACCTGTTATGGACCTACTCACCTGATTTGTCACTAGATTCCAAATATTTAAGAACCATAACAACCTGACTTGGAAAAGTAGTGGAGGTTATTATATTCAGGACTTTTTACTGTATCTGCTATTACCTTATGAAAGTGTGATGTTTAATCAAAACAATTCGGTTTAATTTACACAAAGAATCGTGTTTATTTGTGGGAGGAGGATAAAACAGCAAAAACACAAAAACTGCAAAAATTGAACTCGGAAATCAGAACTGGGAAAAACAGTTAATAAAATGTTTGAAAACCAGGTACATCAGAGCTCCAAATTCTTATTGTTCTTAATCACTTTGTCCCCTTATGAGGAAACTGTGACATCTAGGGAAAATAGGGCAAATGAAATGTAATGCTTTACATGTTTTTTTTCTCAAGGATAGTCAAATAACATTTATTTATCATTCAAATTATTTTTTTAATGGAAGACACATGAATAGCATTTGTTTGACATTACAAACTTGACATATTGCAATACATTTGAAAGAAAATAATTTATCTTTTTTTTGTTATTGCATTCTACTTTATTCAAAATGTCAAATATATTAGGTTCATAAATTCCCAAAGTTGAAAAGATGTTGAATATAACTGGTACCTGCACAATAAATAATTAAGAAGCCTTTTGTGCCACGTGGCATGAAGTACATACAGGTGAAAGGTAATATATTATAACTGTATGATATATAAATAATTATAAATATGAATATATATATATATATATATATAAACCCACAAACTAAAGAGAAATGGAACTTAGGCTACAATAATATTAGTCCCTTTTTTGTGAACTTGAATGACCAAGCTGCTGTATCACAGCCAGCATCTGTTGTTGCATCATGAGAAATTGCTGCTGTTGCTGTTGTTGTTGTGCCTGCTGCTGTTGCATTTGTTGAGCCATTTGCTGTTGCATCAGCCTTGTTTGCTCCTGCTGGCTTTGTTGCTGCAATATGAGCTGCTTGGAAAGATCTTTCTGCTGCACCCGCAGAAGTTCTAGTTCTTCTTTTTTCTGTTTTGTCTCCTCTTCCTTCAATATTTTGTCTTCTATTCCTTTCTCTCTAAGCCATTCAAGTGTATCAGATGAAGACCTTCTCTTTACTTTCTCTGGTTTTGTGGCATCATCTCCAGCATCGTGATCCGCTACAATTCTTTTCCTTGTTTGCCCAAACCTTTCCATAGCCTTATCCCTCATATCTGTAGCCTTGAGTTTGTCTTCTTCATTCAATTCCTTCTTCTTTTCACTTTCTTCCTCACATCTCTTGTCTGTACTGTCTGCAATTTCTGCCAGTTCTTCTAATATTTCTTCGATTTCAGTTGGCTCTTGTCCTCCACCACCACTTTCTTTCTTTTCTTTTGCATTTTTCTTTTGGAGTCTTTTTGATAGGATAGCATACCGGTCTCTTACTGATCTCGCATTTATTTCAAAACCTGGCTGGGCATTTAATTCCTCGGCAACGGATTGCCAGGTTTTGCCTCTTTCCCTGCTACCAAATTTATGTACAAAAACTCCCTCTGTTGCGATCACCCTCAACATCATCAAGTCTTTAGTTTCACCCCAAGTCATTACTGACCTATAAATAAAGATAGAAAAGTATAAGCCAATTATAAAACAGCTCATGACGTTTTTGTTGATCATGAGATAAAAGTGTAGTGTTATAATTGTATAGTACCATTGTATATATTATGCTATTATATTATACTTAGATTACTTAATATTTTATGAGCTTATACTTAATTATTTTGTTTTTATTATATGATTTCTGTTATTATATATACAAATTTAAATGGTATTTCTAATGATTATTTTTGCAATAGGTGTTTACATTGTAAATAATATTAAATTTGTAGTCTTATTATGCAGTGAGCCTTACTTTTTCTTTGATTCAGCTTCCATCCTATTTCTCCGTTTTTACCTATTACAATGGGCTATTATAATGGAAAATGAGAACAATTAGAATTACAAAGTTTAATCTTATATGACTAAAATATCGATAAAAACAGTCCTCTTGACACATCACTGGAATGAAAAAACAACGAGGAAGATGTGATAAAATATGAATATTTATAAAACTTTAAAGCACAACATTAATTGTTGTTGTTGTTATAAACAGAAATAACCTTGATAAGCTAGTACCTAGTCGAGTTGTTCTTTAAAATTTCTTCATTAAAACAATTTAAAAACAATTTCCAGAGGCAACAGTTTTATTACACCGGTAACTAGAAGCTGTGACATTTCGCTAATTAGCTTGATAGTAATAAGCTTATCCACGTATTTTCTTTCCATTTGTGAAGTAAAATGAATTGTAGACGAATTAAATTATCTAGTGAACTAATTGGCAAGTATTTTAAGTCATACATTTGCTTAATTATATCACCTTCTAGGCTATAAAAGTAAATTAAAGACTACTTACTTTTCACGTTTTCTTCGCGACGTCAAATGACTGCAAACGCCGTCCTGAACGGGACGTGTAGGACGTCGCTTCGAAAACCGGAAGTTAAAAACCGCTAGTTCCAGTCCATACCGCGCGCCGTCACGTCGTCTTCGGCGTCGCCGTCCCGATGCTAAATCAGTCTATAGTGAAAGATCTAACAGTGTCAGCCTGATAATATCTTTGTCTGGAAGAAACAAACTATAATCATAAAGACTGTGTTTTATACGGTCTCTAATTTGCTTTGCTGTCGTATTTATAGTCATACATTACTATTTTTCTATATCTTGGTGACACAAATCACTAATTTGCAAGAAAATATATTACGAGCTCTTCTTCATTTAGTTTAACCAACCGGAACAACGGAAGATTATTTAAATTCAAAGTTTGCAGCTAATCTATGGTCTAAATACTCAATCACTATTGTGGAAAATTTGTCGAGGTGGTTTTGGTTGGATTAGTCGTACTGTAATGACTCGAAACGTGAATTGAATCTTGGTTAAACTTATCTGTATGGATCTATTAGTAACCTATTATAATAATTACATTTTCACTAATTTGGTTTAAATAATCATACTTGAGTCACATACTTGAGTTGACTTTGGGATTTTTCATCCAAATGCCCCTTTAAAGATATGATACAACCAAGACATGCAAAACTACTATTACTTTTTCTTACTATAAAGAAGCTTCTATTACTTTCCTAGTCTGATCTCGTAATACATTTCTTTTACTTTACACACATCACAATTGTCCAACTTGAAACAATTGTACAGCTGTTTTTTTGTGACTAAAAATAGAAGAATGGTTTTGCCTACCAAATGGTTTTATGGGTTCGCATTTTTTAGTCCATTCCACTAGTGGAGGACAGCAGTTCCCACTTCCAAAATCATTTTTACATCTCTAATTTCTAATTGCCTAGGAATGCATAAACTGTCCAACCACTCACTGTATGATTGGCCCTCTTTTTTGTAACCATTGAATATGTTTCTAGTTTCGTTGTCCAGAAGAGGCAGTTGATCTTGAGTTGGTACCTGGCTGATGTTTTGAAGGGATTGAAGAGAAGGTGATTTTTCTTTTGGTGTTACATGGCTGATGTTTTGAGGAGATTGGAGAAGAGGTGGTTCTTGTGGAGGCACATTGCTGATGTTTTGAAGAGATTGGAGAGAAGGTGGTGGTTCTTGTGGAGGTACATGGCTGACGTTTTCAAAGGATTGGAGAGAAGGTGATTTTTGTTGTGCTGTTACATGGCTGATGTTTTGAAGAGATTGGAGAGGTGGTAGTTGTTCTTATGGGGAGGAGGTACATGGCTCATGTTTTGAAGAGATAGGAGAAGAGGTAATTGTTCTTGTTGAGGTACATGGCTGATGTTTTGAAGAGATTGGAGAGGAGGTGTGTAGCCCTAGAACGTTCAGCCACATCACATTCTTTGGCTGTCATTACAAGTCGAGCATCTCTGAGAATCTATATTGAATGGCATTATACCGAATAATAACAATCTCTCTAATTCTAAAAGTTAGGTGTACTGTGACGTTTGGATGAACCAAGTACCCACAGTTGTCCATGCGCCATCCATGTGGTTGCGCCACAGATTCATATTTTTTCGTTTACTTCTTCAATATATATGTGATTCAATGTAAACCTTACTAGAAAGAAGAGAAATATAATCTGTAAAGTTGATTTTAAATTAGCAGACAATTTAGCATCTAGCATGGTAAAATTCTTATTGAAAATTAAAATCGTGTCTTTTGGATCTTGAGTTTTAAAAGTTTTCGTTATAAATTCTTAAACTCATTATAATTCATGACCTTATGAGTCAACCAAATACTCGTATTTCGTCACGTGCCTTCAGTTGGAAACGCAGTGAAACACATGGCACATGGAAAACATTTTCCTTCCATGTGATGGAATTCTTTCTTAATCTACATACCATTTGTGATGCGTCATAAACGATTATCACTGCTTCCACCTTTTCATTTATATAATTCCTGTCTATGCAGAGGCTTGAACCTGCTACGCCTGGTGATGAATTCCGCTGTAATTCCAACTGAGCTAAAGAGAACTCGCTTGGTTTTTTTGGATTGCATAGTATCTTTATTCAAACACAGCTTACAAATAATTACTCATAAATTGCTGATGCCTATTCTGAATTTAACAAAGTTTTTGCTGTTTGCAATGCCTAACAAGCCTGCTTTCAAAAGATTCTTTTCTTCCTCACTCCTTTTCTTCATTCTTCGTCTTCAAAGCGATCCCAGATCGTGATCCATATTTCATCTCCGCATCCAGGATTCGTCTAAAAATTGCAAATCTTAAAATAGTTAAAAATGAATAGAAAAATGAAACATTCTCTTAGCTCTTCTTTAGGTCGGCTATCACTAGTTCAGGTTTCTTGTTTATTTATGCAGTCTTACCCTTTACCTCGAGGATCCAAAGGATATAAGTACGCTCACAAGTACTTTTGCTCTGCTTGTTGATTCTTCACGCCTGACTTCTGTGTTATTCTTTGTCGTAAGCTGTTAGTTGCTATCGTACTTATTTTTATTTGACTAAAAATATGAAAATTAAGGAGAATATTCGTAAAAGATACATCTTTCAGTAACTTCCTTTAGAAAGAAATTGTTCGACGATTTTTGAATGCCGCTTTCACCGATATTTTCGCTTTTGACAACAAATGGGGTATTGGGGTAGCTTCATATCAAATAAATCCATAACGGTGGAAAGAAAGTCACAAATTGATTCATACACTATAAGGACAGTGTCTATATCCGTACCTATATTCTAGCTACTAAAAATATTGAATCCACTAAATTAAAGTTCCGATTTCGAGGGTATAAAGTTGACATGCTGGTAATATAGTAAAAGTCTATTAAAATATTCATCGCATAATATTTGGGAAACGCTCTCAATTTTTTTTCTTTTCATGTTGCAATATGTTGGGTGCCTTGATGAATTCTATCGACTGGTGCAAGTCGCTTTGAAAGTTTAGGTCTAGTTTTCGAGAAAACAAGCGGTAAACGTTTTCTATGATGTCATTATTACGGCATAATGGAAAGGCCCGCTTAAAACTACTAAAAAACTTCTTTTCTAAACCTTTAGTCCCGTTTCAATACGGCTAGGTGTGCTAGACTAAAACTACCCAGAGCCTCCTTAAGATCTCAAAATGCATTATCTATAGCTTAGTATCAGTGAAAGTACAAAAACAAAACAAAACAAAAATGAAGAAAGAAAGAGAGAGAGAGAAAGAAAGTCAGAAAGAAAGAAGAAAGGAAAGAAATATACAGGGATTTATTGCATGTTAAAGATTTACTGTTGTATAATAGTTAAAACCTAAGAAAGTCATACCACAATAATTATAATTTTTGGTTTATGATTTATCATTGTTTAGCTACTTACCCGGTATTATCCCAATAGTAACATACTTGTCCCTCATGAGTTCCCTTAAACCATTTTCAAAGTATGTCTTTGATCTCGTTAAGGACAAGACGGAAAAACTCTTTTCGTGGCCAACCATAATCTTGTGCCTCCTACATTGTATTAGGAAAACAAATAATCATATTATGATCATAACTTGACCTTTTTCTCAACAGACTAATACCCCATTCACACCTAAACGTGTTTAGTTAAACTCTGTTTTCATTGGGGAAAAAGGAGAGAAACTAGAAACCTACAATACAATAAAACTTTCTAAAATATTATCAGAGCAAGACAAAGGATAGTTTATAGACTTATTTCACCAAATATTGTTTAGTGTTCGATAGTTTTTCAACCCTGTTTAGTTGAACCACTTTAAAACATGTTTAAGCCTTGGTGTGAATGGGGTATAAGACATTTGTTTAGCTTTAAGGTTGTTGTTTTGCATCAATAGACAAAAATTGAATTAAATGTTACCTCGTAAAATTGTACTTCAAGAGTCTCGCTGTAGTCTGTCAGGGTGCTTATTTCATCTAGAATAGTTTCCAGAATGTCTTGGCGATCTACCATGATGAAATTAGTTTCACCCTCCTGTACCTCTTGAGCACTTTGCACTTCTAGTGATTTCTGCTTAGTTGTGCAGTATAGTATTTTCCCTCAAATGTGAATTTTCGTTCTTTTGCATGCTTAAGATTTCTTTCAAACTTACGTTTTCGTCAATAAATAAACTCCTTTCCGACACTTGCTTGTAAACTAAGGTCCTATTAGAGAGGACCTCTTTTTCAGGGCAATCGGCTCATTTTCAAGATGACAATCTTCGTCTTATTCGTCTTCAGTGTCTTGTTCTTTACTATCCTCACTGTCATCCATAACTTATTTATTGCAATTTTTCTCATTGACATGTCATTACATTCCTTTGAGCTCCCCTGTGTCTTAGTATTATAGTAACTATGTAGAGAGAGAACTATTGTTAAATCGGCCACCTTCATCTCCAGTTTCTATGCGTTTTCCATAGATAGCGAAGTCCTGGCAGAAGATAGACGTCTATCTTGATTCTTAAATGTAACAATTTCTTCATATTAAGTAAGATGTTTCCTCTGATCCTTCAGATAAGGTTCAATAAACTTCTCAAACTCTTCAGGTTCGATAAACTTTTCAAACACTTCAGGTTCCATAGGTGGTTACTGGTTACTGTAATAAACCTTCTGGGATGTTTATTATCTGCAAAATTACAGCACCAAGGATGATCCAAAGGAAAGCACTCGGTACCTAAATAAAATATAGACTAATCGTTATACAGTACTAGAATAGTCCTGTAATATATTGGTATAGCACTGGCCAATGACGCGCAAAAGTTTAAAATTCCTTTATAAGATTATTAATTCCATGTATAGTACCAGTAAAGCTTGGACCATATTGAAGCTGATAATCATTTCTTTTAATTCTCTTGTTGAAACAACAATATGCTCTCGTTGCCTGCTATTTGATTGGGAAAACGTTTGACTACTTTGCCTTTGGCGGTGCAATCCACTCTCTCTCTCTGCTGGATGCGTTTGATTTGCTACTGGAAGCGAATGAACCATTTGGGAAGCAAGTTCTCTCTCTACATGGTTTAGACACTAAAGGAAATAAGAAAGATCTTCAAGCTAAACTAAAAGAATCCCTTCATCAATTTGGCGTAGATTTCGAGTGCTGTAAAAGTCATGAAGACGAAGTTAGCGCAAGTTCAGAGGAATGTATTATTTCCTTTAGTGTTTAAACCATGTAGAGAGAGAACTTATTTTAAATCGGCCACCTTCATCTCCAGTTTCTATGCGTTTTCCATAGATAGCGAAGTCCTGGCAGAAGATAGACGTCTATCTTGATTCTTAAATGTAACAGTTTCTTCATATTAAGTAAGATGTTTCCTCTGATCCTTCAGATAAGGTTCAATAAACTTCTCAAACTCTTCAGGTTCGATAAACTTCTCAAACACTTCAGGTTCCATAGGTGGTTACTGGTTACTGTAATAAACCTTCTGGGATGTTTATTATCTGAAACATTACTGCACCAAGGATGATCCAAAGGAAAGCACTCGGTACCTAAATAAAATATAGACTAATCGTTATACAGTACTAGAATAGTCCTGTAATATATTGGTATAGCACTGGCCAATGACGCGCAAAAGTTTAAAATTCCTTTATAAGATTATTAATTCCATGTATAGTACCAGTAAAGCTTGGACCATATTGAAGCTGATAATCATTTCTTTTAATTCTCTTGTTGAAACAACAATATGCTCTCGTTGCCTGCTATTTGATTGGGAAAACGTTTGACTACTTTGCATTTGGCGGTGCAATCCACTCTCTCTCTCTGCTGGATGCGTTTGATTTGCTACTGGAAGCGAATGAACCATTTGGGAAGCAAGTTCTCTCTCTACATGGTTTAGACACTAAAGGAAATAAGAAAGATCTTCAAGCTAAACTAAAAGAATCCCTTCATCAATTTGGCGTAGATTTCGAGTGCTGTAAAAGTCATGAAGACGAAGTTAGCGCAAGTTCAGAGGAATGTATTATTTCCTTTAGTGTTTAAACCATGTAGAGAGAGAACTAATGTTAAATCGGCCACCTTCATCTCCAGTTTCGATGCGTTTTTTCACCAAGCATAATCTGGAATTTTCTTTTTAATCCAAACAAATCAGTTTGTGTCATGATGGTAAAAAAATAATTGCAACTCATTACTGCTGAGTTCATATGATATGTGTGTTCAACTACAATAAATTCCCTCGTTTACATTCCAAAACATTTTAGATATGTATGACTGCATAACAATATTCATTTATGTCACAGCTAATAATTGGTCTACGTTTTCGTTGACATATACCTTAAGAGTTGCAGGGATAACTTTTAGTGCTTAGCTTTATAGTGAATGCACTAAACCAAGACGATTTCACAAATTTAAAAAATCTGGCTCAGTAGTCTGAACTGAAAAGTCATGTGATTGCATCAGTACAAGTAAACATTATGCCAAAATACAATAAAACATGTTATAAATCAATTAAAAACAGAAGACGTTAAAATAGAGGCTTGAGCATCCATATTTTGTGGTCTGTTACTGGGCTTCCGTCATGATGTTCTTTATCATTTGAGCTCTAGCATCTTTAGTGTATAGCTCAAAACTATTGGATTTCTTGAAAATTAATTAAAATGCATAAACAAGTTAAATTAATTGGAAAAAAATCGGATTAAGGTGGCTACATATAGTTTTCATACGCACGCACGCCAGGTTGTGCACTAGCATGAGCAGTATTTGAAGAACTTGAATAATTTTGATTTTGATGATGTCACAAAGTGTTGGTTGCATGCTTTCTTTAAAACTAAATAAAAACTTGAAAAACTACCTGGTCAATTATCTTTAAATCTCTACAATTTTGTCTGGAACTGAAGCAACATAAAAAAAGTAGTTGGACTACAGAAAACGGTTTAACTACAGAAAACGGTTTATTTTGAAAAACTGATATTTTGATAATATCTTGGTTTCTGTAGTCACGAATTTAATAAAATGCTGTCATTCAATAGGTTACAAAACAACTTTTTTTTTACACAATCTTAAATGATTGACAATGGGAACTTTGAGATTTTATTTTTTAATGGCAAAAAAGGGCCCATTTCGTGACTGCTATGGTATGAATTACAGCGATAAATAAAAACTCTAAAAATTCAGAATACTTTATTAACCTACCATCTTCCTGCGAGCAGCCCGTTGACCAGCTGACTTCCTAATACTGTGAGCTGTAAACTCCTTCTCAAATAGAGCCTTGCACGTCTATGATAAAAAAAAAAAAACTAAATCAATCATGTACATTAAAAAGCACAACTTTTCATGTTTGATGTGGGATCAGTGGTCTCAACCTCAGAAAAGGTTTTCTGTAAGTATGATGTGACACCTTGAGCAGATTTGGGATGTAGTGTACGGTTGTTTTTCGATACCCTGGGAAACAAAAGACCTTTCCTTATATCTGTGAAAGAATTGATCATGATGTTTGTATGATAAGAATATTTTTTTTTATGGCAACTACCGTAAATATGTGTTTGTTCAAAGAGTCTGAACATTTGCTTAACACATATATTAGCAAAACTGAAAGCACCACAACTATTTACGGTATACTGATGCTGTCAATGCAGCATTCAGCTCAGTTGCCTTTCATAGAAGTATTGAAGCTGGAAAATTATCATGGTAAGACTTTCATATAAAAATGGGGTATAAACAAGATATTTTGTCAAAAACGCTTTGACTGCCAAATAGTTTGGATTTGAGCTTTCCACGAACAGCTGTCAGATAGTATACATGTACTCTACCTATTATTATAGGCTAGATTTCCAGAGTCAGCTGCAAATTAAAGGTGCGATAGAGTATTTAAATAAATCGTAGAATAGTGAAATGAATGAAAAAAAACTTTTTAATTAGGTAACATTTTAGGGTCATTTCTTACATCTTTTTTCATTAAACACGAACAGAAGAAAAAGCATGAAAAGAAGATATTCTCTGATAGCAGTATAATATTCAAGTAGTTGTCATGCACCATTTTGGTGTCAACCTCTGTGTTTTAAATTTTTGAAAATCATCATTATATACCTGAGAAGTTGAGGGATTTTATATGCTTCATCTTCAAGCGGGGAGGTTCCTCCCCTCCCAGGAAGAGGGCAAAAGAAAAACGTGTGACTGTCTACAGGCACAAGACCTGCAAATCCTGGACATATAAGTGTGTGACAATTACTAATGATTATTAAATTACTAATATTAAATAAGGAAAGAAATTCATAATATTAAATTTTAAATTTTATAATAGTAATAGAGTTTTTTCATGTGATATCATGGGAGCCATGTTAAAAAAGTGCAATGTTCATGCCCTCGAACATAGCTGCCGTGAAAAACACCTGTAATGTAATGCATGAAAGTGCATGCTATAAACACTTTTAGAATCTTCAAACTAGGGTTCCTCAACTGTCTTCATGCAGTAATTGCGCATTCTGTACATCTGCTTTAGAGTAACAGGAGGTTCCGTCCCTGGCTTTGTGTCCTTGGTTGAGGGTGGTGCTGACCTTTTTATTAGCTGCTTTATAGTTTGCTGGACAGCTAAATAATGTAAAAAATCATATTACTTAATTAAGCAAGCAAGTGCTTTGCATAAGTAAGTAATATAAACAAAACAAGTAATGTAGAAGATTGACGGACGACTGACCATTGATCATGCCTTTGTATGGGTAGGTAAAGTAAGAGATTGTTTGCCTCATAGAATTATAAAATTAACCTAACCTGTATGGTACAAACGCTAGATTGCAAATATTATTCCCTGAAATAGCTAACTAATTAAATAGCACTAATTTCTGCAAAAGCCTTTGTCTTCTATTGTTTAAGTAGTGCTGTTTATCACAAATTAGTTGCCACTGTTTCACAGGTTTAGTGTTAAAAGAACTCTACTGACTATTGTATTAAAGAAATAGAAAACGCGCGCGCGTGCTGTGTGCAGTTATAAAGCACGCGGGGTTTTCAGAACACGAGAGAAGTGTTAGGAGAAATACACTTATATAGGTACATTGCCAGGTGCGTTATTGGGTTGCCATGTGGTACATTCTTTTGCTTACCATCTTCAATTTCGATGGTTTGAAAATGACTGTAATGGCGCCGACTGCTATGCGTAAAAATTTATGCGGGAGATAAAGACTGGGTACCAAAACCTTTACCATGAGCATACGGCGGGAGGCGCGTTCATATATAATGATTTCTGCAGTCCCGTTTTAAGTCGAGTATGAGTTAATTGCAGTTGGTAATATTAATTGGTAAATTTTCAATTGGTAATATTAAAATGATACCCTACGAACACAATAAATATGCACCAAAAATCTCTTCAACGATAGAATCCGGTACACTTGTTATGGAACAGGACCATAGACCATACCATAAACATAACCCGCGATTGACCCCACTTGTCTTTTATTATGATATAATATCATATTTAAGCATGAATGTTTGAATTGTTGCGGCCAAAAATGGTCTAAAGAACAGCATCGTCTCCGTTGCAGGCAGCAAACTGTTCGAGAGCAATAAGCCGCAACTCGTAAGTCCGAGCAGTCTTTTCATCTAGAGCTTCTGATCTATTCTTCGCGGCCAGTCTTGCTCCCGCAGCTAAATTTGGGCCTATAAGCCAGGTGATGTCTACCTCGTTGCTGCAGCTATTGACGAATCGCAATACGTTTTTGCTTCTGCTCTTATATTTCTTTTTTGTTGTCATCGTGAATTTATTTAAATGCGTGCCAAGTAGATAAGCCAGCTTGAAGCAAAGCGGATAGGAAGCTATTTTTTAATGACGTAGATATAAAGCTCCGCATTGGTCGGAAATGTTATGGTTCCTACAAACCCCCCATGGATTTACTACACTACAGCTACAGAAGGATAAGCACTTACTCACTCAATGTCTGACGGACATTTAAAAAAAATGGGATTACAAAACACCTTGTGGTTTGGAATTGGCATTGTTTGCAAATCCAAGCTTATATTTCAAATAGCAATATGGTTTTTTTTAGGTAGGTTAAATCAATCTATATACATCTACACAGATGTGAAACTGGGACCCAAAAATTTAGTTTATCTAAAGACTTTTTGCAGTGCATGAAATGTAGTCTCCCTCGCAGCCGTTTTTATGCAGCCGAAAGTATGAACATGGTGAGTTTCAATCGAGCTGCCAAAGAACATCCTCAAAAGAAATCGGTGCGGAAGATTTAATTCACCGTTTTCGGCTTCACACCGTTCTTCCTCTACTAGTGAGCTTATCTTTACAGCACTAACTAATAAACTACGTAACTTTTAGACTTGGTCATCCATTAGACGTATTAGCGACCTTTAAACTTTAGATACGACAAGTACGAGTACGCTAAATCGTAGTCGATTTCCGATTTTTTACAATCTAAAGTTTCTTTATCTAAATCTATTTCATACACGATCAAAACTACAAAGAGATGATGTAAATTTTTAAAAGTTTTAACTCAGACTCGTTCTCATACTCGTCGTCGCACCTATAGGTCTCAATGAAAAGAGACACGACAATCACGATGTGACCTGACTCAGTGTGTATTTGTAGTCAAGTCAAGAGGCAGAGCTTGGTAAATTAGAGATTTGCTATACCCTGTTGGAAGATTGACAAAAATATCTTTTTTCTCTTCGACTAAAGTTTTGATAGCCGACTTCTGATGCGCATTTAGATCAGGAATCCGAACTTTGAAGAGGACAAACATGCATGTACACTTCTTCTATGAACGAGTTGAGAATGCGAAATAAAAGCTGCACGGTCATTGGTCAGATCAAAAGTCCGCGAACGGTTCTCTAAACATGTAACCCGTTTTGTGATTGGCCAAACAATGAGAAAGGAATGTAGTTCGAATGCAAGCAGCCGTTAGTGGGGAGGGAGCGTTGCGTGACGACCGACACTAAAAACGGCTGCGAGGGAGACTACATGAAATGCTACTACTGATAATTTTCTATCACAATACTTTCTATTAACTTGTCACAGTCTTTTACTTGCTAAATGACTTGATAATGAAAAGCATGACGAGCATTATCAAAGTCATAAGATTTTGTAACATATGCTGATCTCATTTTTAAGCGAGATGTTATCTCTTTAATATCAGGTAGTTTTTCAGGACTTGTTGCAGAGAAAGAATCATCACTTGGGACTTCTTGAGTTTCATCATCTGTGGAAACACTTCTTTTTGTACTTTTTAACTCGTGGATACGCGAAACGTAGAAACGAGTTATTGTGAGGTGTCTGAATATGCAAATGTGTCACTCGCTCGCTCACTCACTAAGATGTTAGCAGATCGATAATTAAACGTTTGTCGATCGTCTTACGTCATCTGAGTGCGAATGTTACACGACACTAACACAAAACTCTTATACTATACAATATATTACTTTCCTATTTATATGAGGAAACGAAAAGCTGATGTTCCATGTGGGATACGTTTCCAGCACTTGTAGACGCCTTGGGGGCCCACTGCATGCGCACACTCGCTCACAGTGTTATCTTCGAATTATTCATAGCAAAAGAATCGAGGAAAGATGCAAGTTGAAGTAAAATTATACAATTAACAAAAAGGAAATAGGTCAGAATAATGTTTTTTTAATAACTGCTTGAATTTGTAAATTTAAATCAATGTACTGACTGGGGATGACAGTGCTAAATAATCTCATACATATTTATTACTGTACAGTTCTAAAATTCTAAAATGATTGAGTTGAAACAAGGTTCTGTTTTGTCGTAATAAACCCTACAGACAAACATTTATATTAGTGGCATATTAGCATAAAAGGAATCAGCAGACATGAGACCTACTAGAAACTGAAAACAAATAAACACTGCATTATTCATTCACTCTAATGGAACAAATGAATCAGAATGGGTGGCCAAGGCACAGCATATGGCACCAATCTTGTCTATCAGTGACTTTGATTCTCCAGGTTTTTTGTTGATATATTCAAGTGGAAGTGCTCTGCCCTGGAAACTGATTCTTTCGCCGTACTAGCCCAATAACTACTTCGACATGTATTCTCACATTCGCTATCTTCCTTGTTTCCTCAACCTCACAAGGTGATAACTGTGTTTTTCCTTTGTTGAAAGCTGGAATCTTTAATGTGGCACTGTGGAGACCAACACTGTCCTCTATGTTAAAACCTCTGTCGGCAAGCACCATATCACCTGGTAATAGATTTTCTAGGCTTTCACTTTCCTCTGTTATTCTCCTGTCACTTGCTCTGCCATCCCAAGCTTCTGATATACCGATGAGAAATTTGACAGTGTTATGGTGTTTATAGTTCGACCATGTTTGGGCTCTAGCTAATAAGTTTTAGGGTCTTTCTATAAAGATTTCAAAACAATCTATAATGACTGCCACTCTGTTACCAAAAGATCTCCTGAAGTCCATTGGCATGGTAGCCCACAGTGATTCTCTGTCTGGTCATGCTATCAAGAAGTTTTGTCTTGTATCCATTATGGAAATAACTTTATGCCAAATTCTTGATGCTGTCATAGGAGTCGACTACTAACAGAAACAACCGTTCTTCCTCAACTGAAGTGTCCGGCAGCCACACCCTTACTTTTCCATTTTTCTGCTCCTTTCGCTGTTTTCTCCAATTTAAATTGGTGTTTCAAGTCATAGTACTGTAACTGCTCTATGTTACCTGAGACCCAATCCTTAACATCGAGCATTTTCTTAATGGTCTGTACAACTTGAGATGGAATGTATGCTGTTTGTATTTGTTATGCCAGATCATCAAGAGTGACGACATTGTCAAATACCTTTTCTTGCTCCTCTAGCAGGACGTTGAGATTTTTATTGACTGCCAGGATTGGATTGTGTTGGATATTCACAAACATCCACTTCGCATAGGCACGTGAACGAGCATTTACCAACACACCAGGTATGTGTGTCTTAAGTTTCCACAGTCCTTCATCGACCTAAAATTATATAAAAATCTTGAATAATTTTTCAAAATAATTAAAAAAGTCACATTGTATAGAAATTAGCGTAAGTAGAAATATTCATTTTACCTTGATAGTCTCAATAAATCGAGGAACGGGTGTTTTGTTTTGGTCCATATCATCTAGGATAATAGATAGGTACTTATTAGGTTTCAACGTAGACTTTAACCCATGCATATAGTAGTTGCTTCTTTCCGTCCAAGAAAGCAGCGCAAAAAAAGTAAAATAATTGTAATAAACGTAACTACTCTTAACCACGGTTGTTATTTTTTGGAAGACCGACTTACATTAGCTGCAGAAGGTGATTTTTTTAAATAATCGTTAATTTTGTATGATCTGGTCCACTTACCTTTGAATTTTGTAGTTGCTCTTTTGATTCGTTGGGATGGAAGTTTATGAGACAATTTACACCAAAAAAGAGCAATTACGTCTAGAAACATAAATGAGTTTACCATACCTTTGGTATTATGACGTACGAAGTGGCTCTCGCTCAGTATTTCCTACTCTTTTCCCTTGTTAGTTCCTATTTGTAAAGCATATGGATGCCTCGCTTTGTCAATCATAATGATAGGTGCTTTAACTCTGTTGTATGCATGACATTGCATATGAACACAAATTTCTGGAACCACCTTTTGGCTAGTTCGTAAGAAATAGGATGGAAGCGCGTCCTTTTTCCATCAACAGCCTTAATACCTTCCTTCACCAATTTGAGAGTGTTTGTACCTGTCAAGAAAATAATTCAACCCGTTCATTTCTTGGTGTGGTTCAATACTGAGTTAATAGTCTTGTCTGATATCTTTGATGCCATACACATAGCATCAAGCCAGTTCTGGGTGCAATATATCATCCTGTTTCTTTGTTCAGCTCGGCCTTTCGTTGTCCAGAATTCGTTCCTGCACTCTATACTGGTTTCCAGTGGCACGTACTGCAGGTAATTTTCCTTGCAATATTTGGTTATTTTCAGGTAATTCTGCTGGGATAGACAGAGGGAGAGAGAGCCATATTTCAGGGCACTTTCGTAACGGAAAATGGGGGAACGGAAAATTGCCCTGTAAAAGTTCCCTGTGACACTGAAGTACTCGCAGTGTTGTCTTCTAGCAATCTTTATTTACCGGACACAAAACAAGCTCCACCAGTAGGGGTACAGGCAATAAGGCACTTGAAAGTATTGCTGTGCTTGTAACTGGAATATGTATTTCCTTGCTGGGCAAAGTTTCTGGAGGTTTCAACTCGAAACTCTGTGCAGTCTATACTACATCGAACATTTTCGATTGTCTTGAATACTTTTGAAAGGAAACGTCGCAAAAATTCCTTGGTAGGAAAAATTATTTTCTGCATTTGGCGGAATATCTTGAACATTAGCTCTCTCAGATGTGCAGATATTTGAAGAAAGTTGTCAATGGGGCAAGTGTTCGTAAGTGATATCCCACCTGATGTGACACACCCCCAAGGCAAAATGACGAGATTAGTGCTAGATGCAGCAAACATGGTTGGGTAGCTCGTACTGCTAGGAGAAGTGCATGTGGTTGTGTAGCTAGTACTGATAGGAGAAGTGCATGTGGTTGGGTAGCTAGTACTGGCAGACGAGGTACATGTGGTTGGGTAGCTAGTACTGCCAGGAGAAGTGCATGTGGTTGGGTAGCTAGTACTGCCAGACGAGATGCATGTGGTTGTGTAGCTAGTACTGCTAGGAGAAGTGCATGTGGTTGGGTAGCTAGTATTGGTAGACGAGGTACATGTGGTTGGGTAGTTAGTACTGCCAGGAGAAGTGCATGTGGTTGGGTAGCTAGTACTGCCAGACGAGGTGCATGTGGTTGGGAAGCTAGTACTGCCAGACGAGGTACATGTAGTTGGGTTGGTTGAACAGCTACCGCTGCTAGAAACTGAAGCATATGTGTGATCATGTGATAACACGAATGGCAAAAGATATCTTGGAATCCTCATTTCAAAGACTTCTGGTGCAATTACTCTTGTTCAGAAAGCTGTAAGGGAGAGTAGTATGTCTGATATGCATGATTCGTCCCTGTAAATACTCTCAGCAGGCACTGGACCTTCCTTTGCATACAATACAAAGTCACAATACTTCCTTTCTGTTACAAGGAGTTGCATTTGTGTTTGATAGTAATATGAATGAATGTGCTTTAAAAGACATTCGTTGTCTTTTATGTAAAAGCACTGCCTTTTCATGACTTCCTGTGATAGGACAGACTCTTGGATCACACTTTGAATAGTGTGATCATGAAAAACCTTTAGACTCTTAATCTCTAGCAAACCATCTTCTTCCACAAGACCATCAGGAGAACATGCTAGCCAGGGGTATTTGGAATTAATCCACAATCCAGATGCCACAACTTGATGCTTTGTTTGAGCTTGGTATTTCAATATAGCATCAGCTTCATTTTCTAAGCCTCTTGCCATCCAAACAGACTGGTAGTTTTCACTCTCCATATTTCATTTGTAAGATGATATAAACTTGGCACCTCGACTGGCTGCACTTTTGGATCCATCAAGTACAAGTTTTCCAATGTTAACAGCTTCAAGGCATTTGGAGGCGGTTAGTCGAAGCCATCTCTCAGAGTGCCATTTTTCACTTTTGCTCTGTTGCTCTGTGTCAGAAAGGTGGGTGAGTGATGAGGGAGTTAAGTTCTTAACAAGGATTTCTACCTTCTCTCTTAACAAAGGCAAGCAAATATCGTCTACTGAGTAATCATTATATGAAAGCTTCAGTTGTGTCGTCCACATAGAAATTTTCCCAATCTTAGCATTTTCATATTGTAGCCGAGAGACAAAGTTAACATTGACGATGTTACCTGTCTGTATTTAGGCGGTCGTGGATCGAAATCTATAACTTGAACTTGTGTTTTCTTTTTTTTTGGAGGGATATTTGGCATCTGAGAGTCTTTTGGGATTTTTCTTTCTCTTTTTTCCTTTGTTCCATGAACACTCCTGGCTAGTACATGGTGTAGTTACGATATGTCCGTGTTCTTTGACGTGGTCTGATAACAACAGCAAAACCGCAACTACGTGGCTGCATCGGCCAAGTTCTGACGCTTTGCATGGCTCACACGATGCATGTATAACTGCGCCACTTTGAATCGATAAAATTATCAATAGGTTGTGAGGAAGATCTGTTTTCATTGAGGGCCAAACGTGCGCGCGAAGGAAATAATAATCACTGTTCTTGTTGTCAGTAACGTCGTGTACGAAGCCAGAGTCAACATATTTACGTCCGTTCTTGAAAGGCTTGTCAGTCATGTGTCCGAGTCCGTGTCCCTTTGCTTCATCATCACTATCATCAGACGTTTGATCTACGACTTCACTTTCTGATCGTGATTGAAGCGATTCTAAAGCATAGAAATAAACGTGTCCATAGTTGAACTGCGCCGGTATGTCATGGGATGGAAAGTTTTTCCAGCCCGATGTAGGTATTTCAGGGACTTTATTCTTTGGCTCTTTGATTATTTTTCCGTCCTTGCTGTATTCCTTGGATACCTTAATATCGAGCCACTTACTTCCATCTATACTCGGATCAAGAATGCGGTAATTTCCAGCGTTTATACAATACTGAACACGTGCGATCAGTTCGCTTCGCTTTCCAGTGACTTTTAGGCCTCTGCATTTAAGCCAACGCTTTAACTGGTAGACAGTATAGTTTCCCGGGTCAGCATCAAACCTGGATCCAGGAACTCCATCATTTTCAGTCAAGTTGGTAGCTGTTTTAAGCGGATTTAGATACGAAGTATTTATATTTGCAGGCATTCCTCTTCTACTGAGATGGTTTGTTTGTCTGAGTCACGCGAAAGGTATATTTCGTGACGTAATAACCGCGCTGCGCTATTCGTTTAAATTACTGAAATTGAATCGCAAAAAAGTCCAAGTGGTAGAAAAACAAAAGAGTATTTGCGCTTAGTGAGAGGGTTTGTAAAAGGTAAGACTTGCAAATCTGATTATCTGATAAATTTTCCTTAACACAATTGCATCACTAAATCATCATAAATAATGTGGCATTGGGAAACACGATCAAGTGATCCTTATATAAGATTCAAAAAAATATAAACACAATATGATACAAAAAAACAAAAACAAAAAACCCATCAATTCTGCAAAAGGTACTACAAACTTGGTATCTTATCTCTTGAATTGTCAAGTCGGACAAAATATCTCAATGTCAGGTGTTTTTTTTTACAAAAATAAGGTAAAAATAAATGAATAGAAAGTTTTTTTTTTGATATCTCAAAAGACATCGTCAAGTATTTGGAAAAGTGTCAAATAAATACAGGCATAAATAGCATATAGGTATAAACCTTGAAATATTGATCTGCATTACAGTTAATAATTTACAAAAGTGCTTCATAGTTCTGAATTTGTCCTTATAGTTCCTCAAAGTATGGAATTTTTCAAAGCATGGAACAATGCATAATGGCACGTGGCACTGTTTACACTCAAATGATGTTTGATGCCTTGATGTGTTCTTTGGCCGTTTCTCCTGTCAGAGCAAACTTCATAGTCTGGTTTGTAGTGTTTGTTCTCATATTTCTCTGGAAAATGCTGCCCTGTCATTCTCATGGGCAATACAGTCTTCCCAGGGCTACCTTGCTTTATTGTTGGAGCACTCCAGTCATCCAAAAGGCCATCTATAACTTGCTGTCGAAATTTCTCAGGGCATAGTTTGTTCCTTACTTATAGATTATATATGCATTCACTAAGGCCACCTCCCTTTTCCTGTGATAGATTGTATGGTACCATTTACTGCAATTGTGTGAGTACTGATAAGAGCCCAGCATTTGGCCAAGATGATCAACACCGGCCATGCTGTTATTGTACCTTTTTGCCATCATAGGCTTTTCTACATCTCTGTGACCACCTTGTGCACTTTCGAAATCTCTTATCAACAGTTAAATTTGTGTCCACTGTACTGAGAAGAGACAATCTTTTTGTGTCATGCCAAGCACATGCAACAAGATTGCCACTTCTCATAAACAGTGTATCATCACCTTTCTTGAGTTTTAGATTCTCTGGATTCAATTGCTGTGGCATCCCTTTTCGTTTAGCCTTCACTGTCCCACATGCACCTATATTATTCTCTTCAAGTTTTGCAAAAAGGGATGGGAATGAATAAAAGTTATCCTTGCAAACAATGTGTCCTTTGTCTTCATATCCTTCCAATAATTCCATAACAACTTGATCACCAAGGGCTTGTCCTGGGTTCCTCTGGAATGAAGGTTTCCCAGTATATATTTTAGATTTCAAACAGCCACTTTCTGATTCACTTAAAACAAAGTCTTTGATTCCCCATTCTGTAGGTTTGGCTGGTAGATATTGTCGAAAACTCATTCAACCTTTGAATTTGGTTATGCTTTCGTCAACAGATAAACACTTCTTTGGTCTGTAGATTTTTTCATAAAGAGGGTCACAAATATCCAACAGTGGTTGAATTTTGAACAAGGGATTGTATCCTTCTTGCCCTGATTCTACTTGGTTTGTAGAGTCATTGAAATGAATGAATGTTTGTATGATTTCATATCTGTTTTTGGGCATCACTTTTTTGAAGTCTGTTCTGCCAGTAGTTCTGCCAGAAAGTACTTCAATAATCTGATAGTGTGGGTTTCTGGCAAAGTCCCATGGCAATCTGAAGGGCTGTAAAAGCCTTAATCTCTTCTGGAGAAGTATCATACCAGGCATTTATACTGAGACTTTGATAGCAAATCAACAGGATTGTCAAAATAGTCAAATGCATAGCGATTTGTTTCTTCACTGATCAATTCGAATAGTGCATCTGGATAAAAAAGTGAAAAGTACTCCACTGGTTTGAGGTTTATCGTATCAACAAGTATGCTTTGACGCCAATCGTAGTCCTGCAGTCAATTTGATTCATAGGGGTAATTTTGCCAATCAAAGTTAATACCTTTTGGTCTTATTTGTCACTCCGTGTTGCTGTCCACCAAGAATATTTGAACTATCCTCATCTTCACTTGTGTTTGGATCACTATTTTCAGCTAAACCAGAAGCAGAATATTCTTCATCTTCAGATGCACTGTCTTCCCCATCTTCACTTTCTTCCAGCTTGAATTCCGAGTCTGAATCTTGAAATATGGCTGTAAATACTTCTTCTTAACTGAGTCTCCTTCTAGACGCCATTTTAAAGGTGTTTCGATACAGTTTCCTGATCACCAAACCCAACTTTTTCAATCGCTGCGTTGACAATGTTCTGTTTGCTGGATCATTTTAGAATTCATACCAGTTGTTGCTCTTGGTTTGAAGTTTGCACTAATGTATATTTTATTAAAATCAAAGTTATCAACGCAAGAAAATCGAGAAAAATCGAAAATTGGAAAAAATAAAAGTGCGCGCGATTCAGATGTGCTGTAGAAGAACTGTTAACTCCTAAGAATTCCCAATTCATGACAAACAAAATGTCGAGGATTTAAATCGCACGAACATTTCGTACTCTCAGTTTTGTTTATCGCTTTCTCGCACTCGGTTTAAAAAAATAACTATTGAATAAAATTATTCAATAGTATCCTAAAATGTTGCTGTTGCTCTTGTTATTTAACTGCGTAAGTTTGGTCAACTAATTCATTGCTGGTCTTGGGAACGAATGTTTTTTCGAAGAGCGTTTTTAAGTAAAGATTTAGCAAATCGTCGAAGTTTTGCGTTTTCCACGATTTTTCATAAACGGCTCGAACGATTGTTTTTTTAAATTTAGCTGCGTCTTCTCAAGGATATATAATCTGTACCTACAAAAGATCATGTCGGTTGATTCATTCTAATACTTTTATAATGGCCCTTGAAGTTGGGAAGTCACGAGGCAAGAATTCTACAGTCTCTTTTCGCGGTTCGTAAGTAATATATTCCTGACAACTATCAGTGCATTCCTTCGTGATTCCTCTCACTCGATGCCTTTTGTATTTTATATGGTGCAAACCCATTAGTTATATATAAAATCAAGTTACTCTCATTAAAAAGAAACAAACAACAGACAGACAAGAATAAATGAAAGAGTTTAGTTTTAATTAAGTTCAATATCTTATATTTTCCTTCTATTTTCATTCGTCTTTTAATTGGGCACTCTGATGCGGCAATAGTCGTTGCTCTTCAAGCATCCTATTTATCATTATTTGTTTCCACTGTGTTGGGATAAGAGTGATTATTTTAACCAAAGTTAACCATTCCGTATTTTCTAACCCTTTGTTTATTACTACTTCCAAATGAAAATCTTTTTCTTTATCCCATAAGTCTCTGACTAAACGTATATTGACATTTAAATAAATTTGTCTACTTTTAAAGGAATGAAAACATTGTTCCATTAAGATTGCCTTAAGACCTCTTTTGGGTTGTCGATATTTGTAGTACTAAGTTCTGCCCAAACCCTTAAAACATTTTGATGAATTTCAGGGGGAATGCATTTTATATCAAAATTTTCCCGAATACACTCAATCCACTCCAGCATTTAAAAATAGTTTTAATGGAATTATTTTCCAATACTTGCTTTCATCATCAAACTACTTTGTCGCTCATCGAAATAAGCTAGCCTTAACCATGATCTCAACTCAAAGTCCGGTAGCTTTAAACCACCATCCTCATAATTTCTTATTAACGTAGTATACTTGATTTTTGGCTTGCGCCCTTTCCATATGAAATTAACTATTTCACTTTTAACTAATTTAATAAATCTTTCGCTGACTACTGTTTTCTCGAATTTTACTTATCATTGTTGTCATGATATCAATCACCAACACAAAGAGATACAACTGCGTGTCATCTGCATAGTAGTGTACACTTGGGAGATGTCTTTCCACAATATCAAACAACTTACTTGTGTACACTGTAAAAAGCAGGGGACCCAGATATGACTTAAACCATTCCAGTGCTGTTTCATCCACTCCAAACCTTGATCTCAACCGCTCAAGCAAAATCTCATGATTAAAAGCCGCACTAAGGTCAAGCAGGATCATTAAGCTAACTAGTTACGCATCCATATTCATTAATAAATCGTTCTTGACTTTCAACAAAGCCGATTCTGTACTATGATGTCGCTTATAGACAGACTGGAGCTGCAGGTGTAAGTTATTAGCAGACATGTGATCCGTGTTAGCTGCGCCGCTACTACTCCCTCAGACAGTTTGGAAACGTGCGGGAGATTGCTCAAAGGACGAAAGTTCTTGTATTCAATATCAAGTCCACATTTTTTCAGAAGTGGTCGCACCAGTGCCTCTTTCCAAGCAATTCATCCAATAATAAATAATAAATAATCTTTATTGAGGTTATCGTTGTCACCATAAGGTGATTTACAAGAGAGACCTCTAAAATAAATATATAACAAAAAAGAAAAATGAAGACTAAAATATAAATATATAAAAAATAACAAAAATGTATATTTACAAATAATGACAATGTTAGAATGCAGACACTAAATGTGTGCAACACAGAAGCTAGGCTAATTACCACTGAACTTTACAGTTTTCAGTAGCAATAGAGCAGAGTGTTGCACACATTCAGTGTCCGCATATCAAATAGTCAAGTATTAAAAATAGATATTATATATAAGATATAAATAGGATTAATCAAAAATTGTTAGTGTCGATATTAAAAACTATTTAAATTTCTTAAAGCTCTTTTAAAACTAGCTAATGATGGGCTTTGTCTAATTGATAAGTCTAATTCATTCCAGTCGTTTGAGGCAAAATTTGTCGATGTCCAGTGACCCCAGTTTCTAGTAGAAGCACTCTTACGGATATTGTTCTTAGATCTAGTGTTATAATTGTGTATGTCTTTATTAAATACTAAATTAAAACGATGTGAAAATAAATCATTTAAACATTTATAAAGAAAAGTTGCCCTATGCTCGGCCCTACGTCTTGCAAGAGTTTTCCATTTCAGTTTATTCAGGGCCTCATTAGAAGATGATCTCATAGGTAAGTCTAGAATTATTTTTGCAGCTTTGTTGTGTAAAGTTTGAAGCTGCAACATTAGTGGAATTGCCCCTATCACCCCATACAATGTCTGCGTAATCAAATAATGGTAATACATAGCTGTTAAAATACAGCAATCTAGCATCTAAAGGTAGACAATAACGAATACGTTTAAGTAGACCTAGCTTCTTATTTATCTTGGAGAACATTTGATCAACATGATCTTGCCAATTTAAGCGACTGTTGATAACAATACCTTAATACTTAAATGAAGTAACTTCATCAAGATCTGTATTATCAATATTAAATGTAATAGACAAAGATATAGAAGTAGTAAGTTGTAGTGCTTGGGAACGAGGTTATTCCGGGCGAAAGCCCTTGGAATTAAATTCGGAAAAATTAATTTCCGACCTTGCTGGGATTCAAACCCACGACCTTCGGAATTGTACTACCGATGCTCTTCCAGCTGAGCTAGAGGTCAGACTGAGAGCAGGCCGGGGTGAAATAGATGTTAGGTCGCGGTAATTATGATTCAAAGATGAGAGTATATGGACCGCGTGGCCATATACTCTCATCTTTAAATGTAATAGAGTCTATCTTAATCAGTCGTTGACTGCTTCCAATGATCATAAACTTAGATTTACTTGTACTAAGTGTCAAGTGATTTAACTTTAGCCATTTGTTCCAAGTCTGAGTTCATGTAGGACTTGATATTGTGCAGAGATTTATCAGAAATGAAGAGAACAGTATCATCTGCGTAAAGAGTTACGTCACAGTGTTCAATACCTGAAAGACCAGAGTTGTGGGCACAGGATCCAGGGGGCACGACTTCTTAGTCATTTTTTTAATGAGCTCAGCAACCTGCTCATGCGTCAAAGGTTTGAAACAGGATATCAAAGGAGCACTCACAAACTTCTCAGCACACACAGTATGACACTCATCAGCCGCTCCGGAACAATCGAGGACATCACTGATCTTTTCAATCTTGTGCATGAAGATATTCCCAAAATTATTTGCAAGTTCAACAGGAGTTACATGCGCTGGGAATGCTACATCGAGAGTCTCGCACAACAATGACTTAGTTGTACGAAACAACCTTCCTTGATCAGAGCTGTTCTCGGCTATAAGATCTGCATAATACGTGCATCGCGCTCGGTGCATCATATTGGTGGCAGAGGTGCACGCCAACTTGAAAGCACACAAGTCATCCTGTGATCTTGAAAAGTGCCACTTCTTCTCAGCCTTTCTCCTAACTCTTATAGCAGTCTTGATATCACTATTAAACCAAGGTACCCGATGTCTTCTCACAACCAAAATATGATAGAAAACCATATGTTTTGGTGGTGTTCAAACAATGGCCAGCCATGTGATCTGGCTCGATCGATGGCCCTACAATTACAATAGTCTACAAGACATAACGAAATTCAGAAATTATACAAGTCTGGGAAAGCTGAGAGATTTTACATTGCCTTTTACTCAACTATTACTTTGCATGCTGTGAAGCGTTCCTAATTCTATACGGGACTTATCAAAACGGCTTTCGAAAAGAAAATTAGATATGAAAATAAATATGGCTATGATGTTGAAATCTCCGATCTTTTTTTCCTCTAAATAAAATAGTGTACGGTATAGTCATTTCATTATTTGTTCTAAAGTCAATATTTCCTTATATGCTATCAATATATTTTCTTGTGTGTAAACATTTTAATTTTTTTATTTTTTTCTGTTAAACACACACCCGCCCAGACTAGCTTAGCTATTTGCGGGGGAGTGTAGTTTATTTAACTATTGTAATTTATCTTTAAATATTAATAAATTGAAATTTTAATCGTAATTGTAGTTATTTGGAGATAAAAAAGTAAAAAAAAACAAAAAAACTGTTCGAATTTATATAAAATACCGTAAGTTGCACAAGAAGGGTTGTCAAGGAATTCTGCTACACTACTTCAAAAAACCAATTCTATTGCAAGTGTCATATCAAGATCCATTCATGATATAAAATTTGTGGCTGCATACAGTGGCTGATGCTATCTGACTCTGAACTCATGATTGACGGTAATGTAGCCAAAGTTGTTTTTCACGATATCGTACTTTTATATGTCAGAGTACGTTCATTTTCCTTTGCAAAGGACATATTACAGAAACATAAGATAAAATCAAAACAGCTAAAATCAAAAGCGTTTCGCTAGGAAATCAGCGGATCCTCCACAGAAAATGACCAAGAAAGGCAAAATTAGACTGAATCAGTGTGCAATATTTTATTTATCATGACAACTTCAGCACATAAAAACTATGCTTTTAAGTAAATATATTCAAAGTTCCTGTTGTAATATTATTCACTGTGCAATTTTTTATTTATCATGATAACTTCAGCATATAATAATATGTAAATAGTAATAAACATTAGGTACTATCTAAAATTTTCCCTACCCTACTCATATCCCAAGATCCAAGCCCAACCCCAATTCTCATGTAATTAAAATATAACTTCAGTAACTAATAACTAATGTAATGTTAATCAAATTTGAGAATATAGATTTGTTTTGTTATCGGCTAGTAGTAGCCTGTCAACTGGTCAAGTGTCCAGAGATTGTCATTATTCTGAAACTGAGACTTCATAAAATGTGCAATATAAAAACAGGCCATTACAATGACCATTGTTATACACCAACTGTCAAATCCACTTCTTTCGTATTCTGGCTGGGAAAGAGGTTATCACATGAACGTGAACAAATTTCGACTCCTCGGGAAATCAAAACTCACTGTTTACTTCGGTCCCAGTCAACAAATGTGAAAAATACAATTACATGACATCCTTGAGGAGCATATTATAGAGCCACTGATATGCGAGCTCATGTTCCCAAATTCGCGTAGGTTCAGGCCAGTGTTGTCTGAATCAGAACAGCTGCTATACAGCAGATCGATTTGGGTTTTTTGTCTACGTGCCATATAACGGCTTGTGACTATTTCGTCCACCTCCTCACCAAGGGATTCTGGTGCGAGGATACGAGACTCAAACACCTTCCTTACTGACACTTCAAGAGTTCTTAAAGTATCCACACCTACTTTCCCTCCCCTCCCAATATCTCTAGGTAAATCTTTGGCCACCTCCTCAGCTCTTGAAATAATCTCTTGCATTTTCCCTTCTCTCTCAAGTTTGTCGAGGAGCCTTGAAATAATTGAGGTCATGTCGATTGCCGCCGGATTCATTTCGTCGTTTCTGTTTATAAAGTACACAAAGTTTGGTATCTCGTACAGCTACTTACTTTAATAGTTATTGAGGATTTTTTTTCTTTTTGCATTTCACTTCGAATGCTTACCTTGTGATGGCTTCGCTGTCATGCTCCGCTTCTTGTTCATCTACTGGTTGTTCTTCTACTGGTTGATTTTCTAGCTGGCTGGCGGAATCGGTCAGATCAGTCTTCTAAAACAAAACAAATCAAAATCAAATACAACACATATATATTTAATTACAACTTGAAATTTGATGAAATTGATGTATCCTCTACTTTTTGCTGTTTGCGAAAAAACTTTCTTTTTCAATCCATGCTACTCATTATCGTATTTTCATACCATTTCACCTTTCTCTTTCTTTCTTTTTTTCAAAAGTTTTATCCTTTATTATTACCCATACCTTTTGGACATCGAAGTGCAATACTACCGCTGCAACCCGTATTGAGGCTTGTTCCAGGTTGCAGCTAAGCGTAAATGAACCCCCGACAGTTTCCCCTTGCCGTAGCAAAACGGGGACGGGGATAGTGGTAATGATATCATCGAAAGCTAATCTATTGGAAAACCAAAAGGAGTATTAGCATTTGTTCATCGGCTACCCCCCACACACAAATGTGTTTTCACGTAGAAATTTCAGTCGCTTTTATGATGCTTAATTAAGCAAGTAGAGATCGAATATTTAGATTACACAGCTATTTCAAAAAAGAAATACCGAATTCAGCATACTGAATAGCATTTTCCAATACCAAAAGGCATTGTGGTTCCCGTTAATTTTTCTCATTGAATCCAAAAATGGCTATGGAAAGTAGTACAGATAATTTCTAATTGTCATCAGTGTATTCATTGTTGCTATCTTTACTACTTTCCATTAGCAATTTTTGGATTCAATGAATTTCGAAGATGTATGACTTCTCTGCTAAACATGTCTTTTTTGAATTAACATTTGACCCATGTGTTATCTACAAAATTAAAACATCATTAATACTAAATAGTAACAATACTATATTGATAGTTTGAAATTTGTGCAAAATATTGCAGCGTTTGTATTCAATTTAAAATTATTGGAGATGGATCATCATTATGTTTATTAGAATGTTCTTCCTGTGGTAGTTACTTGGCTTTGCAGTCATCACAGGTCCATATTTCATTTTTGCCTGTTGTTTTTTTTGACAACCCAACACCATCTCTGCAAAATAAAAAAATATTTCTTATAATTATTTTGTTATTTATTCTATTTTAAATATTATTGATTTTCATGGAAATGTAGCCTGCATAAAGAATGGAAATGTAGCCTGCATAAAAACATGCATTGTTATCAATCAACCCCCTCCCAGCAATGAACTGCCCCCCCTCCCCCCGGGGAACAATTCCCAAGTGATAAATTAGTGTATAATTAGACAATGATACTTACAGGTGGAACCACCTTTCACATTCCGACTGGCACAAAACCCAATGCCATTTCTTTGCATTCTTCTTCTTTGGATTGGGTGGCGATATCATTTCACATTTTTTACATGTTGAGTTGTCCTTATCTCTTGATTTATCTATTTGGAAGAAATAAAGAAAAATTATAAATTCAACTATCCCAAAATATTATAATATCATATAGAAGAGATAACTAGCTAAATAAACTAGTTTGAGTTGCGTTGATGTTTCTAATGAAACACCAACAATAAAAAGGGTAAATTTTACATGCTATTACTTCATACTTTTACTCCGACAAAGGAATAGAGTCTGAAATGTCGGGAAGTTTTTTCCCCAACTTTTCACAGTGTAAAATTTACCCTATTTATCAATAGAGAGAATAAGAGAAAAATATCAATGCCCTTGGCAGGATTCGAACCCACGTCTTCGGTATTCTAGTCCGATGTGTTAACCACTACACTACAAGGACCAACCACGCTGGTAACGCAGCCAGAATATGAAATGTAGGGTAATCGTGAGGATCCCAGAGCGATATTTTTTCTCTATAGATAAGTTGAACACCGTAAATATGTACGCAGATAATAGACATAGTAAAGTAGTAATAAATTATGCGGTCCTTGTAGTGTAGTGGTTAACACATCGGACTAGAATACCGAAGACGTGGGTTCGAATCCTGCCAAGGGCATTGATATTTTTCTCTTATTCTCTCTGCTTCATTGTATACACACCGAACGCATAATTTATTACTACTAAGAGTTGGTTTTCTTGTTGGAGGCTTTTGTTTGTTACTTCAAGAACTTCGTTTTTAGCAAATAGATCGTCATATTTTGAGCTAAGGAATTCCAAAGACAGTTTTTCCAAAGATTTATCAGCAGAGGAAGTATTAGGCATAATATTGAGTTGTTTAGGCAGTGATTAGACAGTATAGTTGGACTAAAAACTGACAAAATATATATAAGAAGACTGAGCAGAAAAAGATGGCGTCTTCCCTTCTCGCTGACCGCTGACCTGATCAGTACTTGATCAGCTGGCTTCGCACTTTGATTCCTCGGTACCACCCACGTTGAAAGACGGGAAGTATAGGACAATTGCTGTTCGTGCTTTTGTAGGTTTTTTTCGGGAGAAATCCTTTATCGCAAAAATAATTCGTCCTATATGATTGCATTTACCTCTGCCTTCCCCGCCCAGCCCTTTCGGACAGGTGCAAGTCGCAAGTCGCCCTTTGGATGTCGTGCTTGTATCGTCTTCTAGCCGTATAGCCTCAAAGGAGACAGAGGATACAAACAGAATAAGACCACAACAGGACTCGTGCGTGTCTCTCTTTATTCGATTAATCGAAGCTCCTACACACCCACGAGAGTTCAGGTTACATTATGTCAAAACTATATTGTAAATGCGTAACTGATTATATGATAACGTCACAGTGCTCTTTGAGAATTCTATCAAAACTTGACAGCATTTTTTCCTCATAGAAACTATGACATTTGCTTTTACATATGTGTTCTCTCCTGTATTCTCAACGATCTCAATTCTACGAATATGTCCTTCAAAAACGAACTGGTACGACTTGAGCTTTTGGTAGTTTGTAGCTTTCAACACAATATGACGATAATACGATGTTTTAACTACCAAGTACTCGTAGAGCTGTAGGAATTTCATTTTTGGCTGTTTTCTCAAGTCTTTCGACCACATAGTTGGCTCAATTTCCTTTGTTGCACTTTCGAAAGTGTAATCTTTGTAAGTAGTAGCCTTAATTCTTGCATTTTTTCCAGTGGTTACTCTGGGAAGGACCGTCTTTATCAAGATAGCCTAAACTCTCAAAATTAAATCTGCGTTAACGCCAGAGCATGACTCTGAATATGACCGCAGAATCTCTTTCAATTCGTTGACTCTTAGTTCTTGGATATCTTCTAGCGAAAGAAGTTGTTTTCCCCTAAAGGTGATAATAAGCATAATTAACCTTGTTTCAGATAATAATCCTCTAAGTATCAACCTTGGCGAACACGTTCTTGCTACACCTTTCCAGACGACTCAAGGTCAGTCTCGCTTTCGTGCAAATCCAAGATGGCGTCCAGGTAACCGTGAAATGGACTATTTAAAAGTTTTACGTCATTTGAACAAAGCAAAAGTCCCGTGATTCGCGCACGGGAAAAAGCTTAAATCATTCAATATTTGTTATTCAAATTCACACAAACCAGCTAAATGTATGTATAAATCAAAAAAAAAAAGTTATAGAAAAATAATGTATATTTTCCATGATATTTTGTCAAGCTTTGTTAAAAGTAGGATACTTTTTATACTTTGAATCTATAATTTGCTGGCAGCTATGAAAACTTATGACTCAGTTCTACAGAAATTGAAGACCGGAAACAAAGAAACAAGCAAAAAAAAAAATCAGATATTTTCACCAGATATTTTCCAATAACATGTTTTAGTTCAACTTTGTTTCAACATCTAATGTGCTATGATAATTAAACCAATGAAGTAGCACTAGTTATATATTGCTGAATAGTAAATAGATTAAAAAATAAAAAACAAAGGATCTAGTTTTTGTGCTATTCTACTGGGTATATCGTGAAAATTTTACTCTAATTGAATTTCTCAATATGTCATAAATAACGTGGGGTGGAACACATACCAAGCTTGGTATAAACAATGAACACTTTTTGGATGCAACTTTTATTTAAGTGAAAATAGACATTTCCGGGCTTACTTTGCTGTAGCTTGCCATCCTTACGGAACTCTCTTCTCATGTTTGATACTACTACCAAGTTGTGTGGTGCAGGAGGGAATTGTCCTTCGATTTTCAGCGCTTGACTGCAGTCGTAACATTTTTGCACCCTTTGAAGCACAGTTCTGAAGCAAGCATATGGTTTATATTTGTTTCCTTGTTGATGTTGTGGTTGGCCTACTTGTTGTTGCCTTTGTTGTTGCCCATGTTGTTGTTGTTGCTGCCAAGGTTGTAGCTGTTACCATGGCTGTTGCAGATGTTGTTGTTGCCATGGTTCCTGCTAAACATGTTGTAACCTTGGTTGTTGCGGATTATGTTGTTGTTGTTGCCATGGTTGTTGCTGATTATGATGTTGTTGCCAAGGTTGTTGCTGACTATGCTGATGTCATGGCTGCTGCTGACCATGCTGTTGTTGGTGTTGCTATGGTATTTGTAGTGGCTGCCGTGACTGTATTGGTTGCCAAGGTGGCTGTATTGGCCCCTGCTGCGGTGGTTTGCCTGATGTGGATGACCATTGGGTGTTTCGCTTGGTGACAACTTCCCCAACTTCGTGACACTTCTCCAACGCTTCGCTGCAGTCTTGCTTCCTGAATTCTTTGGTACTCCTTTCTTTAATAATTTATTTTATCACAAAACAATTTACAACAAATACAAAAAAGAAACAGTTACAGTATAAATAGATATAAATAGCAAGAAATCTAGTTTTAGTTATTAACAATCAATTTCAACAGAATTTGTGGCACATCGCCAGAAAACTCGAATCATAGTGGGAGGCGCTTATTTAAGTTCGCTCGGCCATATCAAATCATCTTCAATCCTCGTATTGTCTGAGCGTATACCTGATTGGTTCCTGTGCTCGATGTAATTAGCAAAATCAAAGGAATTCAAAATAGCGGCTGGTCGCGAAAGACCGGGAAAAGGGTTTTATTCAACTTTAAATAATGTTTCTTCTGCGGATATTCTTCCCAAGTTTCAAACTACTAGAATCAAAGGAAAGGGGAGACTATGGGAAGTGGAGCGACTCATTTAAATTGAAATTTGAAGTAACATGGGTACCTTCCACTATTCTACTACTGTTTTTGCAGTATCCTTTTGTAATACAGTCTCCAATTTGCTGGAAAGATCTTTCATAAGTTTTTTCTGTCATCCCCCATTAAACTTGTCCAATCCCAAGTACCCGATCCTTTTCCATCTGCATTTCTTTTTTCCCAGACTGAGAAAGAAACGCCACAGCTGTTGATGGTATTGATGAGCTTGTCAAGATGGATTTTTTACTTTCCACTCACATGGCTGAGGAAACTCTCCCTATCATCCCACTGCATTGCATCTTCAATTAGGTTACCAATTAAAATATCTGAACTGTCAATAAGTACCCCATAATACAAGAACCGGTTTTGACTAATAGTACTTAGTAGTTTTTTCATGGATTTAAGGCGTGCACTCTAGAATGACTGTAACATTATTCACACAGTATGGCTATGAATATAATACAATATGATTCCCATCCAAACCATGCCTCCATAGCCCAAGGAATTTGCATGCCATTCATACTCTAAATCTGAAAATACTATATACACCTACTTGCAAGAAGGTAGTCATACAAGAATAGAACATTTGTAATTTAGTGAGTTCCGGGTTGGTCGCAAAACACGGTGGCCATTCAAAGCCACAGTTTGAGATGTCGCAATCTGTGGTATCTGAAGTCATGCCTATAGTCCATGGGTTGTAAATCACAGTTTGCAACGACGCAAAATATGGTCTTAGGGTTAGGGTTAACTTAGCCACATATTGCGTCATTGCAAACTGTGTTTCAATTTTCAACAACACAGTTCGCGACAAATTGTCATCGCAAAACGTGGTACCCACGCATAAGCCATGGTTTGCGCTAATTCAATCTATGGCGATAATTTATCACCACATTTTGCAATGTCGCAAAATATGATTGTTCAAATATATATTAGAAAAAAAGCAAAGCAATGGTGCGCTTGGTGTGTATAAACGTTTTGCCTCGATTAAACAAAGTTTTGCTATCGATATATGGTCACCACAGTTTGCGTTGTCGCAAAACATGGTCAATCGTAAGGAATTCTAAGGCACGCAGTTTCTTTAACTTCCTTTCTATTTTGTAAAATAAATTACTAGCCAGGGGAATCCGTATTTTCGGTTGACTGTCGGTTGTGCATTGTCCCGTTCAGTATAACCGTGAAGCTGCTTGTGTAATTAGTTTTGCCTCGATTAAGCAAAATTTTGAAAACCTAGTTTTTTTAGTGCTATCGAAATTTGATCACCACAGTTTGCGTTGTCGCAAAACATGGGCAATCGTAAGGAAATCTATGGCACGCAGTTCATTTAACTCCCTTTCCATTAATTAAGTAAAATGAATAACAAGCCAAGGGGATCCGTATTTTCGGTTGACTGCCGGTTGTGCATTGTCCCGTTGAAACGCAAAATCCGTAATACCTTACACAAACTGGTTTCAGTATTGATAACAAGGCTTTAGTTCAGTACCAGTTTTTCACTTACATTTTAAAATCAACTGTTAATTTCTATTTGGTGGTTGAATTGAAGCATACGGTTCAAACTTGGTCAATTGCCAATCACAGTTAAATACATTTCAGATGACTGTTGTCTCACATCCTCACAACATTATCAGTTTACAATCCGCGTGTCTGTAACTCTTAACTTCTGCTCCTTTAAAGCTCACTCTTTCCCTTGCCTGTAACCCACCCATTCCCTCAACCATTATAACCCCTCGCGAACAGACAAACACAACTGTCAGCCTCAGTATTACAATATTTTACTATTAATAAGTCATATATATTTTAAAACAGATATTCTTACAGCCACAAACTGGTCTACATTACCACATATAAAGAGCAAGATATCTTTTATTTCATATCGTTTATATTCCGTATCCCGGGTCCGTATCATAAGTGAAGCACAAATAAACTGTGAATGTAGATATTCAATTCTATATTCGCACATATATATAATGTATATGTTACTACACATCATTTAAAGAATATATAATTAAAAGATCAATAAATACATATGTGCTTAAGAAACCTTTACAGCCTTATACTAGAAGCTCTCTTTAACTGTAACATTTTGATTTCGAAGACTTAATTTTTTGTGGAACTGAATTCCACAAATTAACGATTTCGTTTCTAATTGAGGAAGAAAATGATGAAAATGTGATAAATATTTTATTTAAGAAAAAAGCATTTCTCTAGGGAATAACATAATATGTGGTCTGAAATTTGCATAAGAAGCTGAAAGTCTAGATCTATTGTATAAGGATTCTTTAATCTTATTCTTAATATTCTTCATCATCATTTTCTTCTTCTTTTTCTTCTTCTTCTTCTTCTCCTCCTCCTCCTCCTCCTCCTCCTCCTGCTCCACCAGCACCACCAGCACCACCAGCTGTTTCCTTACTAACTACATCTGATGTTATAGAAAATTTATCATCATCATCATCAGTGTTATCCGAGAAGCTGTTGTTGGACATGAAACACTCAGTGTAAAGGTCATCATCTCCTGTGTCGTCATCGTCATTATCTTTGCTAACGGCGCCATCCACATCAGATTCATCGTCCGTGGTTCTCTGATGCTCTCCGAGCATATCTTCCAAAACTCCAAGGAAAGGAGAAGCAATACTATGTAAAAGGGAAATAGATTTTAAAACCATATATTATAGTTTCTTACCACGAACAGTGATAAAGCAATTGTTCTTCCAATATATCCAGTAAACAGTGTATGGGACTTTGAAAATTCATTATCTTTAAGGTAGCTCCATATAGTTAAAAGGCTTTTGAGGTACATGTTACATATTGCTGTATTTAAAAAAAAACAAAGTATGTTTTGACCCTTTTTTGCGCATTCTACTAATATTAGTAAATCAAGGTTTCAGTTTTTACAAAAAAGTATCACATGACGGGTCGCCATAGCAACGTAACGTTATTCTTAATTGAGGCTTTTTGTAATAAAAAAGTTAAAGCTCGAGTTTTTCGCGGTGAATTTTGAAATCATACTACTTATTTCATCAGCTGACACCGCGACTTAAGTATCCCAACGACAGAACCTTAAATTTAACGCAATTTCTGTCTTTTCGCAATTAAAAACATTCTGTCGTTAGAACTCGCTAAATATTTTGCAAGCTAATTGCTTTTGATATCGAAAAAACACTGTAAAAATTTGAAGACATTTTACCGCCAAATTTCCGAGATTTTTAATTTCAAAAATCGCGCACAAAAATTAGTCAAATACGTCATCAAAATAAAATTTCTACGAGATCCGTATTTGCGCATGTGCGAAACTGAGCGAGCGAGGTAAACACTTGTGCCAGCCAATATAAACCCACCGACCTTCCATGATATTGCTGAATTTCTCGCGGAATTACCACTCGCAGGCTCATCGATAATGCACGAAATATTAAAATTGAACTTGTTTTGAGCTTCACTTGAGTCGTTAAAAGGCACATTTTTTTTGGATTATTTCCAGTGTTCTTTTATTCCAGCATGTTTTGAAAAGTAATTTTACGACATTTTATGAAACTGCGTGCCTTCTTTATTTTGTTTTTCGTGGCTTTAAAAGCTCGCGACATCATAAAACTCGTTCCCATTTCCCTCGCGGTAAAAATTAACTATATTGGGCTACCTTAAGCGATATTCATGCTATTCATCATTTTGTATTTCTATTGTATCATGTGCGCGGTATTCCTTAAAAGATTGTTTGAAAATTTCGATCAAAAAAGTGTGCTTTCATTTTGATACGAGGAAATTAATATGCGTAACTTACTCAACATTGAAGTTATCAAGATACTTAGGGAAAGCATTCCTTTTATTGCGACAGAAATCGCAACGATCGCCACAGCGCCAGCACTTAGGGAAGTACCGTGTCTTCACCCTGTCTGCGTCCTCAAAATATTTGTCCTTCTTCAACAGCAACAGCTTCGGCACTTCGGGATTATCGCTCTCCTTTATTTCGCCTTTACTTTTCAGCGTCTTCGTTCTGGAAGACACCAAAGTAAGGAGCTCTTTTGATGAGGCAGATCCTGGTTCCCAACCACCAAATCTTATGGCAGCAACTTCTTCGTAAAGTTGTAGCGTTACGGGGCTTGAGCACTGAAGAAGGCGACCAAAAAACGCACACACACCTTCGATCACCGGATCGCCTCGAACCTTGTGATATGACCGTAGGCCAGACTGACAAGCAAACGAAAAAATTGCCAAATCTAGTAAGTCCTTGATAGCTTCTGGAACCTTCTTCTTGGATGATGTCGATTGACAAGCAGCTTGATCTGAATTGGAAGCCATCACAACAACACAAAACTGTAAAAAAATTTAAAAAATTTAAAAAGTCGTAACCGCGTGTTGCCTCTCTCAGTGATGTAAGATGAATAAAATATTAGACGTACAGCGTTCTGATTGGTTAAGAGATGATTCGTTCAGTCTCGCGCCGAAGTTAAGTCATCACGTGTAAATATTATCGAGCGTGTTAGAGCCCAAAAGTATACGTCTAGAACAACAGAAGCAATCATTAAGTCGAATATATACTAGTATTTCTCAACTCAGGAGGTTGGGACCGCTTTAACTTGGAGCCCTGTTTTCCCTTAGCCAGGTTAATCACATGCCGCCTCTTTGCGCGAAGCAAACGCGCTGATGTATTGTACTGTGGATGTCGGCGTATTCTTAGGTCCTGCCTTGAAATAATTTCGGCACACATGGTCTGAACTAGGATTAAAGCTAGGTAATATATTACAGTATACGAAATGCTTTGATAAACGTCAGTTGAATTTTGAGTGGCGAGCGGTGAGCCAAAAATAATAAAAAAGGGTTATTTTTTTCGCTACTAAGCTGTCCAGAAAGCAATCCAGCAAGCTATGTTCATATTGCGCGGCAGTCGAAGATCATCTGCACTACATCTCACAGTAGGAGGGTTGCCTGGAATACAACCGCACCACTCCTGTATATAAGCGCACTTTAATAACCGCAACAAACTATTAAAAATATAAATAAAAACTAATTGTACGTTCACGGTGGCATTTCGTTTGCGATTGTTTTTTCAAATTTGGCCTAATTTAGCAAAGTACTGGTTTAAACATGTATGCGTATGCAAACCTATTTTTACATTTCGAATAATAGATATCTTTTCATTACTTTTCATTACAGTAGAGAAATAAGAGAAAAATATCATATGCCCTTGGCAGGATTTGAACCCACGTCCTCGGTATTCTAGTCCGATGTGTTAACCACTACACTACAAGGACCAACCACGCTGGTAACGCAGCCAGAATATGCAATGTAGGGTATTCGTGAGGATCCCAGAGCGATATTTTTTCTCTATAGGTAAGTTGAACACCGTAAATGTACGCAGATAATAGACATAGTAAAGTAGAAATTATGCGTTCGGTGTGTATATAATGAAGTAGAGAAATAAGAGAAAAATATCATATGCCCTTGGCAGGATTTGAACCCACGTCTTCGGTATTCTAGTCCGATGTGTTAACCACTACACTACAAGGACCAACCACGCTGGTAACGCAGCCAGAATATGAAATGTAGGGTATTCGTGAGGATCTATCTTTTCATTACAGGTTTCTCCCTTGCAACTACCTACCACTTTCCTCCCGAGTTAATAGGAAGACATGCCCCGAAGCAATCCTTTGGCATTTGTGAGGCCGCTATACGACATTGCTGTATGCTATATTCTTATAATGTCAGGCTGTGCACGAGGAGAGAAGATCACTTTTACTTGGAAGGTGCATGAAGTCATTGCAAATTTTGTTTGCAAACTCGTTGAAAAGCCAGCATTTCAGCATATTCAGCAAGCACTGCAAGAAGATGCTGCTAGAAAAGCAATGGGTAGCTGGTCCCTTGGGGATAGAGCGAGCAAGCAATTGGTAGATTGGTGCCAAGACCAGTTAGAAGGAAAAACTTTTCCTTTCCTGAAAAAGACAATTCATACACAGCTCCACCAGCCACAATGCCCTGGTATGAAAATATACCTGTTTGTCATAAATGTGGCACGCCTTGTCCAAAATGCAGAGAGGCCCTTGGAATGGAAGTTCCAGAGGAGATGCCAACCCTCCGTGCAATACTTCGTTTGGGCGATAAAAAAAAAGTGGCAGATGAAGAAATGGCTGCTGGTGAAGATGTCCCAACCCCAATATCAAGATAACAAGAATAACAAGATAATAGAATTTTTAAGTTAAGGTTATTCTGCGAGCAACAGTAACCTATGTTTAAAATGTTGTCATTATAACGTCCTACATATACAGTATGTATACGTTCTGATCTAATATATACATGACCATGATTATTTTGTATTTGTTTATTATTACCATTTAAATATTAAGATTATAATCTAGTTTTTCCCCCTAAAATCCATAGCTATATATTTTTTTTTCCCCTCGTATGATATACCTTTTAGCTAATGTTCGATGCTTTAGCAATACCTATAATTTTGTAAGCTTTGAAACCCTCATTGTTTTTAGAGGTGACATTTCTAACGGAAATGACTCATTGTAAAGCAATGAACAACCATGGGCATACATATAACAAACAAGATTCCATTACCGTTACCGTTTCATAGATGAAAGAATATTTGAACTTTTATCAATAACAGTATAATGATATATTCAGTTTACTTAATATAAGTGTTCACTTCGTATACCCGTTTTATCGCCAGTTTTAAATAGTAGGGTAGCTCTTTGTCTCACTTCAAGTAATATCGGTATCTTGATAATAAGGCTACTGATGCTGTGTATTGTCACTCTTTTGACACTTGTATTCATGCCGTCTTTTTGTCAAGGGATGACAACTATGAGATGCTAAATAAAAAAAGTTGGTAATAAGACTGGGAAGACTCAGAAGATCAAGAACATGAGGAGGTGATATATTTCTTGCCGTTCATTAACTTTTAACATAATAACATTGTGCAATGTTCGCAAAATACGTTACGAATTAGCTAATACGGACGTCGTTTCTCGTTAGGACAATGAATTGGCCGCAGTTTTAGCAACCTTGAGAACTTCTCCTGAAACGGAATCAAAGCTAGACACCAGCGAAAAATCACTGGCAGCTATTGTTGATGATGCTGTGTTGGTTGGGGAGATTCTACACCAAAAATCGTTCGATTCCAGTTTCAATAACTTCGATGCGGTACCAGTGGTCCAATCACAGTCAAGGTCGTCGGAAAATGCTGCCATAATTGACTCCCTAAAAGCTATTCACGCGCGCCTTGAGGGATTTCAAGCTGCACCAAATGGTTTGCCAGACAGTCGTATTGAAAGTTCTGCAGTACACGCCGCAAGACAAATTGCTCATTGGGCTTCCCTTTTTATTTCTATGTTTGGACATGCTCTTCCCCAAGCTCCAATATCACAACAGTCGCCCACACCGTCATCGGTTTCACAGGTCAATGCACTTATGCCCCCAACAGAATCACTGTCGCATCCAGATCCGGGCTTATCATCGCATTTACCAAAGCATCCACAGACACATGCACATTTATCACTACCGCCAAAGACACCACTGCTACTACCACAGGCCCAACCACCACTACTATCACCACAGGCCCAACAGCCACCGCACACACAACTTCTATCACACTGGAACGCACAGCCACCACTACTACTACCACAGGCCCAACCACCACTACTACCACCACAGGCCCAACAGCTATCGCACACACAACCACAGAACGCACAGCCACCACTACTACTACCACAGGCCCAACCACCACTACTACCACCACATGCCCAACAGCTATCGCACACACAACCACAGAACGGAAAGCCACTACTACTACTACCACCACAGGCCCAACGGCTACCGCACACACAACCACAGAACGCACAGCCACCACCAAAACCAGTAAATTCAAATGATCTTGATACCTTGAAGATTTTTCGGGAGTATGGTTCTCAAATGTACCAAAGTGTTGAATATTGGTTGGAATCATTACAAATTCCAAGAAACATTGAAAGACTGGAGGAAGTGAAGGAAATCTGGGAAAATGGTGGTGAAGATTGCCCTCCACTTAAAGACTGGACCTGCCAAATGAGGAACTACAAAGGCAATGCATCTACAATATATACAAAGAACACAATTTTGTTTTTTAATTTGCAAAACATATATAGTAAATATCAAGAGGTAAAACCAGGAAAGATTTACAAACTAGTCAAATCTAGAAAGAAGTGATTTGTATCAATCCTCTAATTCATGAAAAACAAGTGGAACTAAAAGGTCTATTCTCATTCTTTTTATGCTTCAAAGCGAAGTGACTATACCTATGAAACATACACTAAACCATCGTTTTCTTTTCTGGCTGTAAGGATATTTCATGGGTTTAGTGTCTTTATTAAAAACAGGATTTAACAAAAGACTCCTTTCGAAAAAATTATCCGTGTTAAAAATATGGGCTAAAGAAATGAAATATTGGATACATATACATATACATATACAAATTAATATTGAAGTTAGAATTCAAGAAACATATTTTATAACATAAATCAAAAAGTGAAGTCAGCTGAAGAATAGCATAAAGCCAGATTAACTAGCGTAGAGGCTTAAACATCCACATTTTATGATCTGTTACAGGGCAGCCATCATGGTGCTCTTTTATCATTTGGGCTCTAGCATCTTGAGTGTAGAGCTCAAAGCTATTGGATTTCTTGAAAGGTCAATTTGAAAATACATGGATAGTTGTAAAGTTAAATAAAATTTTCATTTCCTAGTTCAGTATTTTTGTATGTGAACCAGGCTCTTGGACTTTTAATGACTGGGACACATAATCTTTAGGGACAAAATGAAGCAAGCACAATTATGATAAAAAGCTTAAGCTTAGATTATGAATAAATATTGATTTCCCTTGCTGAATGTTTGTATAAAACTTGAAACAACTCAATGATGATTTGGAGGTGAAAATTTTAGTAGATATCACAGATGCATAATGCAAATAGCCAAATGAGAAAAGAGGTTTTCTATAGACAAACAAATGCCTCACTTGAATCATTCCAAGACAAAAGCAATATGTTATCGCAGACTCAACAGTACGTAATAACATCATTTGGAACCTACCATCTTCCTGCCCTTTTAATCGTGCTGTCATCTGCCCCACAGCTAGCAGCCCATATAGCAGCTGAACGTCTAATGCTGTGGGTTGTGAACTCCTTATCAAAAAGAGCTTGGCAATCTATTAGGAAAATATCGTATGTGTTAATTAACTAGTTCAATTTATTTACTGCAGGAGAAAGGTTCTGTAAGCGGCAAATGTTTGATAAGCTAACATAACATAATTTACCTCAGAAAAAAATTTTCTGTACGATGTTACACCTCGGGCAGAATTGGGATGTAACTTGCGGTTGTTCTTTGCAACCCTGGGGAAAAGGAGTCCTTTTCTTACATCTGTAAAAGGAATGATCAAAAACACATATCATTACCATAAAATTATATATACATTTTTTATTGTGAAACCAATGCATTTTAACCAATCTTTATTCAGCTTCCTGAAGGCAAGTCAAGGAATGCGATTTCTCAGCCTTCAACTCTTTTTTTAAATTTTAGGGAGGCTTTTCCTTTGTGTGTTTTCCACATGCTCATCAGTTGAAATGAAATGCCATATCACTGATCAAAACTGTACCATGCACTCCTAGATGGATTCCAGTTGCAATTGCAACTGGATACTAGCATAGTATATTTTTAGGCATGACAGCTGGAACATATGAATGCACACACACACAAAAATGCAAAAAAACTATTAATAACAATAATATTTTATTTCAGTGAAAATCTAGTAATTGTCTGAAACTCTATGGTATGGTAGGCATATATAATTAAGATTTAAAAATAACTTGGTATAATAATTTATGGTTGATGACTCTGCCACCTTCCTCAATATAAAATGATACTGGAAGAAAATAAAAGTATAATATGCCATTTCATACATGATATAGACTAAATATCAAATTATAATTTTACCTGAAACAAGTAGCCATATTAAAAGGGCAGTAACTGGACATAACTCTGATTTTAGAGGGTTAGCCCACAGTGTAAGTGTTACTCCTGAAACATATTTTAATGACATGCATTAGAAAATGTTATTCTTAAATATGTGTTATCCGATCCCATGTACAAAGGCTGGATTGAGTACATAACACACCAGATAAGAGTTATACAGTTATATTTGTTTTACCTGCTCAGGGTAAGTGATATCCAGTGGTATAGTGCTAACCCTAACTTTTGTACAACCAGCAGGCTCTCATTTTTTTAATATGTAATATCATTGCCAATATACAAACCCTAATATCTGTTAAAAAGTGAATAAAATTTTTTGCACCTACCTTTAGCTTTCTTATCTGCCTTTGACCACGGCATTTTCACTTCCAATCGCTGTGACAATTTACCTGATTCAACTGGACAAGAACAGTTGCATATATGTGAAGTATTTCAAAATCAATATGTCAATACAACCAGTAAGTCAATAGAAAATATCATGTAGATGATGCCAATGGGTGTTTTAAATTGACTATGTCATGCATGCAAATATGTTTTTCTTGATGATGAGAATGAAATACAATTGCAAGATCACTACTCCAAAGAGAAGAACACTTATAAAAGACATATAAGACATTTTGACCAGCATATAAGTAGTACTATATAGACTTTTTCTTGTGTTTCATAGAAAGCATTATGTGTAAAATATCTGTGAATTTATATGTATATAAATAGATAGATAGTTAAGTAGGATTAAAAGAAACCATAAGACTTAGGCAACCAATTACTGCCAAAAATATTTAATAGAACATTTGGGCCTTTGGCTTCAGATGAAAATGAAAATGAAAACAAGGTTATAGTCCATAACCACAAGCCACGTAAACCCTTGATATAAAAAATAAAGCAGAAATAATTTAGGCAATATAGTAATAATAAGAATAATAATGACATATTATACATACTATATTATAGTCTTACATACATATGGAAAACCATATCATGAGCATACCTCAACTGTTTTCAAGCAGTAGTTGAGCATCCGCAACATCTGCTCAAGGGTGAAAGGAGGTGCCTGTTTTGGCTCATAAAGCACCCTCCCACGGCTTGAGTCTCTAGTTGATGGCCGAATTAACCTCTTGATAAGCTGTCTGATGGTTTGCTTCAAATCTGGAAAAAGGAATTAAAGTTAATTTGAACAACTTGGAGGATGAGGAATGGTGGGCAAAGAACAAGCAGGGATTAACTGAGGGATACTTTAGGGTGGAAATTCATATGCTTCACACATAGTATTTGATGATAAAAAATTTGAGGGAAACCCCTCAGAAAAGATTATAGAATGAAATATTAAGCTATTCATAATGAGGGTACATATTCCACTTTTGTTTAGGGACGGACCATTATAATCTTGAAGGGGGGGGGGGGGGGGGGGGGGCTGGTCAATTTATTTTGTGCAGGAATTTTTTTACCCTTCATTGCTGTGCAGGAATTTTTTTGGAGCTTGCATGAATATTTTTTTCGGCATTTTACCTATACACGATTTTTTTTTCTTTCTTTAAAGTCATGCTCGAATTTTTTTTTTGGATTTTTGCCCAACTCCTCCCTCTAACCCCCCCCCCCTCCCCCTACCCTCAAAAATCTAATTGTTCGTCCCTTAGAATAAGATATTGGTAAAAACATTCATATCACTAAAACGTTACAAGATGAGTTCATTGGGTTTCCATGAGGTATGACTCTTTGATTCCCATTGCCGTCTTTCTCTATGGTTTGACTATATGGTCCGGAGTGACCAAATGAGTCAAACCAGTAGCGAAATGCTTCTGCGTGGCCTCTAACTGCTGGAGGCTTGAGGCCTTTGCATTTCAGTGTTCCCAGCTTCTTCCCCTTGGTTTCACTCAGCATTTCTATTAGAACAAATATTTGAATAATTGTGCAAATTAACGTGAAGAACATTATGCTGAAAGGGATGCTATTCTAAACATGTTATAACTGGAATCCCAGCCAGGCACCTTTCTGATGTTTTCAGACGACTCGGATAAATCTGTTAACTCTGACGTTGCTTATCCTCCATAATCATAAGTGCCGGCTGAAAATTAGTGCCAATTTCTTAATAAGACTATTTAGAATAGTTGTGCAAAAAGATTCTCGGTGTTGTGGAACTGACGACAGAAAACGCCCTTTGCAACTCAACAACTTTACTTGAGACGTTGACTTCATTACAAACATGTCAGCACGAAATTCGATTCCTAAGGGGGTTACAATTTATTCCCCACCCGGGGAGGGTACTAATATCCTAGTCTCTTGGGGCTTCGTACCACTCGTCCTCCTTTCGTAACGTATTGGGCTGTAACATCTTCCCCACCTTGTCCACTCTGGGGGACAACATCAGATTCACTCTCACTCGAATTACGAGATTGTTCACAAGCCGTTTCCCCACCATTCGGGGAAAAGTCCCTTTCCTTGTACTCCTGTTGAAGACTTGATTCAACTTCTAGCTTGTGTAAACGCTGTACTGGTCTGTGTATAATGTTCTTCTCTGTTCGCACTGTCGCAGTTCTAACGAGACCATCTCGTCCGGGATGTACTTTTTCCACTCTTCCTAATGGCCACTTTAGACGACTAACGTTATCTTCAGAGACCAGTACTATGTCTCCCACTTGCACGGGGGGCTCTGTAGTCTTCCACTTGACTCTTGTCGTTAAATTATGCAGATACTCCTTCTCCCAACGCTTCCAGTAATGATTAAGTAATCTCTGTAAGTACAAATATCTTGTGATTGTTCCTTTTGTTGAACTCTCGTGGTCCTCTTTTGTAGGGCTTGGCAAACTTTCAAGTGCTCTTCCAATGCTTAGATGAGCGGGAGTGATTGGCGATAGATCTCTATGGTCATCACTTACTGCTGTCAATGGCCTGGAATTGATAACTGCCTCTACTTTTATAAGCAGGGTGTTAAGTTCACTGAAGCCAAGAAGTGCTTTACCCAAAACCTTGCGAAGTGGCTCCTTAACAGCTCTGCACATCCTTTCCCACCAACCACCTCTCCATGGCGAACGTTCAGTGATATATTTCCATGTTATTCCTTTGGACGACAATTCTGACTGAATACGGTCTTGGTCGAGCTTGCTCCACGTAGCGTTACTCTTCCTTGCAGGATTACCATAGAACTTTTGGATCTCCTTACTTGCAGCCTTAAATGTCTTTGCATTATCCGACCATATCGTACTGCATAAACCTCGTCGGCTTGTCATACGGCTCAGCGCTTGTAGAAACTCGTCTGTTGTGAGACTGTTCGTCAATTCCAAATGGACCATACGCGAAGACGCACATGTAAACACGCACACGTAGGCTTTCTTGGTGCTTGTACCTTCCTTCACATACAATGGGCCTGCGAAGTCAATGCCGACATTTGTGAACGAGGGCGAGCATTGAACTCTCTCTTTGGGTAGTGGCCCCATCTTCTGTCCACAAGGTCCCACTCTAAGTTTCTGACAAGCAACACACTTTCTAATGATACCTTTCACCTCTCTTCTCCCTTGAGTGATCCAAACTTTGTTGCGTAAAGTCGACAGAACAGTCTCGGGCCCAGCATGCAACAGCTGGACGTGTAAATCTCTTACTAGTCTTTGTACAACGATATGTCCATGAGGTAAGATAACTTGATGCTTCTTTTCTTCAGGAAGGTCCGCAAACTGCAGTCGTCCTCCTACTCGCAAGACTTGATCCTTTTCGTCGTAGTATGGGTCAAGTCGAAGGAGACGGCTGCTACTTGTCAGCTGTTTGCCTTCTTTCAGTGTCTTGTAGTCTTCTGAATACACTTCCTTTTGAACAGTTCTATAGCAATACATCTCTGCTTGTTTCAACTCCTCGCTAGACAGTTCAGTCACAGTAGAAACAGTTTTTGCTTTGAACAATCTTACAGCCTTAAGAACGTAGGCTGTAACACGAATCAACTTCAACCACGTACTATAAAGGTTTGGATCCACTATCAGTACAGGTTTTGTTAGGACAGATGTACACGAATGTGTCGCTCTTCTCTCTTTCTTGCAGTCATCGGGTTCCTCTTTGGAAAAACTCTGAGCTGGATGCTCCTCTACAGGCGAGGTTAACCACTTGGGCCCGTTCCACCACAGTTCACTAGATTCAAGGTCACCGCACGATAAACCACGTGTCAACAAGTCTGCCGGGTTCTCCTTACTGGGACAGTACTTCCAATTCTCGGGGTCCCATGTTGACTGTATCTCTAAGACACGATTGGCAACGAAAGGCTTCCAGCTAGAACTCGGTCCTCTTATCCAATGTAGTGTTACCATGCTATCAGTCCAACATACAACACGGTTGGTCTTCACATCAAGTGATTCTACAACAAACTTCAACAGTCTAGCGTTAACTACTGCAGCTAAGAGTTCGAGTCTTGGTAGTGAAACTGTTTTAATAGGTGCGACTCTTGTCCTTGACATAACAAGATGTGCTGTTGCCTGCTCAGACTCATCCTTTACTACCATGTACACAGCAGCTCCATATGCCTTTGGGGAAGCATCCCCAAATCCATGCAATTCAACAGTTGATTTCGAGTTAAGGCCTTCGCCGAAACATCGAGGTATGGCGATGTTCGTAACTTGCTGTAGCTCAGTTTTCCATGAGGACCACTGGCTTTCAGTGTCTGAGTCTAGAGATTCATCCCATTCTAATCCTTTTCTCCACAGTTCCTGGAAGAGGATTTTAACTCTCACTGTGAACGGTGATATCAATCCAAGAGGATCGAAAATCCTTGAAGCATGGCTAAGCAAAGTTCTTTTCGTAGCGGGGGTGCGAGATGTGGCTACTTCCTTTGGGGGAATGAATCTGAAGCAATCTGACTTCAAGTCCCATGACACGCCAAGTGCTTTGAGGGACTCTTCTGATGCAAGGTCTACCATTGGCAACGGTGCTCTGTGTTCCGGCTGAATGTTGTCCATCACTTGTTGAGAATTGCTTGCCCACTTTGTGAGATTAAAACCACCACTCTTCATGATTTCAGTTAGTTCTTGAGTCCATGTTAGTGCAGCATCATCTGTTTCTGCACCTGTCAAGCAATCATCTACGTACATGTTTTCTAAAAGTTCCTTGGCAGCTCTTGGAACAGTTTCTAGATAGCCCGCAACGTGCGCATGAATTGTTGCGATAGCAAGGAACGGACTACAGTTCACGCCGAACGTAAGTCTATTCATTCTATAGACACGTGGTAATTCATCGGAGTTAAGCTCTCTCCACAAGTAACGATGCACGTCTTGATCTGGTTTTGCGAGTTTGATCTGAAGGAACATCTTTTCTACATCTGCGAGCAGACCAATCTTGTGAGTACGAAAGCGGGTAAGAACTGATGCTAGATTTGGTTGTAAGGCAGGACCAGGAAGTATGCAGTCGTTCAGAGAGACGCCTTGTTCGTCCTTCGCCGAGGCGTCGAACACGATTCTACATTTGGTTGTTGTTTTATCATTACGAAATACAGCATGATGCGGTAAGTATCTAACGTTCGTGGACTGTTTCTCTTCGACGGGAACTTCCTCTGCGAATCCTTTCTCCGTATATTGGTCGATCGCATCAATGTAAGCCTTTGCCTTTACTGGGTCACGTTTCAGTCTTCTTTCAACTCCTTCCAATCGCTGCAAAGCTTGTTTGTAGTTGTCAGTCAGATTTGCATGGCTAGGTTTCCATGGTAGCCGCACTTCGTAGTTGGATCCATCAAACTTTAATTCGCGATTAAAGTCTTCAACTGCACATTCTTCTTCCTTGGAACGAACGGCACTCTCCTCCTTAGAAATTCCAATTGCTTCCAGCTCCCAGAATCTTTTCAAAGTCTGAGTAATTTCAGTGTTCTCTAAGACTGCTATCATAAAAGTAGTATTTTTGCTTGTCCCCTCTATTGGGCCTGTAAGCACCCAACCGAAAACTGACTCCACAGCTGTTGGCGAGTTTAGTGAATTTCCTCTTTCACAATTTCCAGTTATAAAGCTATAGTAAAAGTCGGCACCAATCAGCACATCTATCTCCACAGAATCACGTGGATAAGAATCTGCAAAGTTCAAGTTTTTCAGATGAACGTTCTCACGAAGATTCAAGTTTACAGGACCCAGTGGATTGCAGATCTTTGGGATCGTAAGAGCCTCCATCGTAACAGCTTCCGACGAATTTCCGTTGACCGCAGAGAGAGAAAACTTTACTCGTTGTAGTCTCTTTGCTTCACTTGTCTCACCACCCAACGTTGTGACACTTACTGACTCTGTTGGACCTTTAAGGCCGACTGCTTCTGCAATGGTCTTACGAACGTATGATCGCTGACTTCCAGAATCTAGGAGTACACGTGCTACTATACTTTGATCATTTGCATACAACTTGGCAATCGCTGTAGGTAACAAAGTTTCTGTTGGCTTCTTGAAGTCAGTTGTAGCAAATCCATTTAATGTAGCACCTGTAGGTGTCTGTGTTGAAGTACGTTGCTCGTGAAGTAAGTTATGATGACGTCGACCACAATCAGCTACAGAACATTTAGGCTGACGACACACCTTGGAGAAATGTTTAGCATGAGAAGGCTTCAAACAGTTATAGCACAGCTTGTTTGACTTGACTAGCTTCCATCTTTCCTCGACCGATTTTTTCTTAAGCTCTGGACAGTCCCCTGACTCATGATTAGATTTGCAGAATACGCAGCAAGGTGTTACACTGGTTGCGTCACTAAACAGGGTAGATGCTGTGGTTAATCTGTCTTGTTTGACGTTTGCAGCAGGTTTTCGTTCAACTTTAACTTTACCTTGACCGTGGGTACCTGAAGTAGAAGTTGCTTGCTGGTTTCTTTCACCAGCTTCCTTTGAGACAAGTTGTCGGTTTAGGAACTTGAAGAATAATTCGAGATCAATCTCTTCATCTTTAATGTCTGCGAGCTCTAACTCCCATTTTTCTAGCAGCTGATGCGGAAGTTTACTCTCAAACATTGGTAACAAGATACAAGCATGTGCCATTGGTTGTTCACCAAGAGCCTCTAGGGCCCTAGTCCTGTTCTTTAATGTGTCATGCAGGTCACGTAAGGCGCGTGCAGACATACTAATCGTTGATTCCAAGTTGATAACTGACTTTATAAGCGATGAAATTACAATTCGTTTTCTACCATACCTGTGCTTTAATGCTTCTACTGCGGGCGCATAATTCGCTCCAGTGACTTCGAATCCATCAAAGGTTTGTAATTCATTAGCTTTCAGTACTGAGCGTAGATAAGTGAATTTCTGTATGTCCGGTAAGTCGTCGTTGTTATGTACAGCGGCTTCAAACTGATCCCAGAAGTTCTGGAATTTCAACAAATCACCACCGTACGTAGGTAATTCTAATTTGGGTAATTTTAGGTTTTGGCGGGTTTCTTTAGACGATACACTTTCAGCTGATTTACAAATTGCTGTTTCGATATACTCTTGAGCGATATCGATAGCTCTGTCTATTGCATTCAAAATTTCGTTGCAATTACGAAGTTCAACATCATCTTCAGCAGTGAGAGATACGAACTGCTCTCTTAAATCGAGACATGAAATACGACACTCATTCAATCTTTGCAATCTCATTTGCATTTCGATCTTATTTGTTGAACTTTTACTTAATTCGGTGACAGCAAGGGTTAGAGATCCGACATCTCCTTGCAATATCTTCAATTTACGTTTAAGTTGCTCGATTTCTTCTAAATGTGGTTCAACTTTCGTTAGAGCGGCGTTTTGTTTATTTTCTTTATGTGTCGGCAAAGAGTCTGCATCATTGTTGTCGAGTGTTTTGTGTTGATACGATTTCAGAGAAAATTCATGTGTTTCTAACCTTTTGATTAAAGTTTTCTTCTTTCCACTCATCGACAAACCCTTTGATTGCAAAATGGCACGGAGTTTTTCAACAGACATGCGACTAAAATAATCTTCTTCTTGATCGGCCATCATGGCGGCGAACACGTGTGACGACTGATGAATGTTGACCTTGGAATTTCGAACTTTAGTCAACCCACAGCTTTCAATCGCTTTACAAATTACTTCCTTTTAGTTTTACAATGCAAGATCCGGCTCGAAGGACCAAATGTTGTGGAACTGACGACAGAAAACGCCCTTTGCAACTCAACAACTTTACTTGAGACGTTGACTTCATTACAAACATGTCAGCACGAAATTCGATTCCTAAGGGGGTTACAATTTATTCCCCACCCGGGGAGGGTACTAATATCCTAGTCTCTTGGGGCTTCGTACCACTCGTCCTCCTTTCGTAACGTATTGGGCTGTAACACTGGGACGTTGTGACTATTTCCACCATCAATTAAGCTTATGTACGCGTGTTCGGATAACATTATGGGAATCAGAGTGCCATACACAATATATCATTTGTTATGATAAGACTTACGCAAAAAAAGTCTAGAAAGTCCAAAAAAGTCTAAAAAGGCCTAGCTTTATAAAAAACAATGCAAAAACATTTTCTGAGAAGAATCCTGCTGCACACGTGTATGGAACAATAAGACCAAAGACCATACCACTAACACAACACAACCCGCGATTGACCCCATTTATCTTTTGTTGTAATACATAGCATTGTACTTACGCATGAACGTCTGTATTGTTGCTGCCAAAACTGGCCTTTTGTTTAGCCCAAAAAGAACAGCATCGTCCCCGTTGCTTAGAGCGAATTCTTCGAGAGCTATGAGCCGCAACTCGTAAGTCCTAGAAGTTTTTTCATCCAGAGCTTCGGTTCTATTCTTGGCGGCAAGCCTTGCCCCTGCGGCTAAATTTGGGGCAATTAGACCTGTCATGTCCACATCATTGCCGCAGCTTTGAATAAACCGCAGTACGTTAGGACTTCTGCCCTTATAATTTTTTTGGGCTGCCATTGCTGAAGTTTCCAGAGCTGTAGATGCCGCAGTCAATGACAAAGTAAGCCGGATACGAAGGTGTTTTTTTATTGACAAGGGTTGCATGACGTAAATATACACAAAGCTCCTCATGGGTAGAAACAGTAGGAATCCTACAGACCTCACGCTGTGAATTAGTACAAACCATACCGGCAGGATAACCACTCATTATTTGGACATAAGAAAAGTAAAAAAAACCTGTTCGAATTTATATAAAAATACCGTAAGTTGCACAAGAAGGGTTGTCAAGGAATTCTGCTACACTACTTCAAAAAACCAATTCTATTGCAAGTGTCATATCAAGATCCATTCATGATATAGAATTTGTGGCTGCATACAGTGCCTGATGCTATCTGACTCTGAACTCATGATTGACAGTAATGTAGCCAAAGTTGTTTTTCACGATATCGTACTTTTATATGTCAGAGTACGCTCATTTTCCTTTGCAAAGGACATAATACAGAAACATAAGATAAAATCAAAACAGCTAAAATCAAAAGCGCTTCGCTAGAAAATCAGCGGATCCTCCACAGAAAATGACCGAGAAAGGCAAAATTAGACTGAATCAGTGTGCAATATTTTATTTATCATGAAAACTTCAGCACATAAAAACTATGCTTTTAAGTAAATATATTCAAAGTTCCTGTTGTAATATTATTCACTGTGCAATATTTTATTTATCATGATAACTTCAGCATATAATAATTATTTTGCTTTTATGTACCAGTACATATTTAAAAATCCTGTTGAATTTTTAGGTTTCTACCGAACAGAATGAACACAAATGTGTTTATACTTCAAACCATAACAATAATTATTTATTCATGAATGTTATTATCAATAACTTATCTAATGTCCTGTAGTAAAATATTATTGATATTTCAAGGTGAAATAATTATTAATTTATAATAAATGTGTAAAAATTCACATTCCGTAATAAAACAATGTATATTGTGACACTTGTTTCCTTGTAGAAGACTCCAATAATTTTATCTTTGTATATGTCACATTAAAAGAATGATCATCATAAATTGAGATGTATATCAATGATCAGGCAACTATACTACAAACAGGGATATGAATGCTAAAAAAAATAGAATTCGAGGTAACTGGAGATATCAAACTATTAGATTAAACTATACTTTTTCAGCCGTTTTACTGAATTTCAAATCAAGAAAACCAAGTTCAACAATAAACATTATGCCTTCAATGACATTAATTGTAAAGCTACACAGTCAATGAAATTTGCTGTATGCTTGTATCAAAAATAGATATTTATATGTAATCATGTTTCCTTTTTCTTTTTTGGAACATTGACTCATGATCTATTTCTGTCTTTCCTTCCACGCGTGTTGCCAGAATGACATGAGACAGCACGCTGCACTCTGATTGTGTTGTTGCTATAACCAAACTGCTTCATATCAGGGTTGTCATTTCGTCTTCCCAGCTTTCTCTGGTTGCCAAAGTGCTCTCCTAGAGGATCCTGTTTCGTGTCCTCTTTACCAAGTGTGGTGCATCAGAAAATAAATATATGTAACGATGGGGTGCATATAAGTTAATGGTCCGGTAGCAGATATCACCACCAGCATCACTGTCAAGTGGATTGTGCATTCTGTACAGCCTTCTGTTGGGTGATCTAAAGTGCTGGCAATGACCAAGAAGTTGCATGCCACCTCCAATACACATATAGCCTCCCAGAATAGTGGCATTAGCGGAATGAAGTAATTCCATATGTGGCAAATGATGCTAGACTAAACTTCAGTTGATTGAGACACCTCTGATGAAGAACACCAAAGCATGGCTGGCAATCTTGTCGACTTTCTCAAGAGTTCCAAAGTTGACATCTGGGTCACCTAAGTCAAGGTATCCATTTAGTTCTCCCGTCGCTTTGTCAAACACCATGTTTGATGAAATCTTCATTTCATCAAACAAGAGTACAATGTATCTTTGGAGATCAAATTAGCTATTTGTGGCCTCTTTCAACTCTTCTATAACTTCATTCTGGAAGCCAGCTTTTGGCCGAATACAGTTTCTATAGTCCTTTAAAGTTCGCTGGCTTGGATGGACAAGGATGGTACTTTTACGTAATTCTTCGCAACATTCTGGTGATTTTGTAACCAGTGACAAGCAGTAGCGTATTATCATTGGGTGGTATCTGACACCTGTTTTGCTAATAGTAAACAGCTTTTTCTGTTCCTGCCAGAACACATTCATAAAAGGAGTTATGTTCTGATCAGATTTGCCTAAAATACTTGTCCTGGCTCAACTGGTTGTCTACTTCAACACTTGCACTTTCAATTTCAAGCTTCTTTTCTTGAAGTTGTTGTTCAAGTTCAGCACATTTGATTCTTTGCATTTGCAGGGTCAATTTGATTCGTTCTGTTGCTGTCTGGTACACTGGTGAGAACAAATGTGCTGGCTCTGCTAGTTTCTTTTGCTTGTTCATGTGAATCAGTTCTGATTTATGTGAATACTTATAACAGGTACAACACTGTTCATCATGCTCAAACAAAACTTCACAGTCCTCCAATATTCTTGATGGGGGAATGAATTATCATGATCTTCATTGTCACTGAACAAAGGATCAACAGACTTTGGAATGACATGGTGCACTATATTGCTTGAGAGTTCAAATGGTTTAACTCCAGGACAAATTACTAGTGTGTCAATTCTCTTTACCAAGTCGTAAACGGTTTCATTGCTAACAGATCTCAAGTTTGAAGTGTATAATTCGGGGTCATTAGGCAGAAGCTATCCATATACTGATACAGAGAGACCCAGACTTTCATCAATTATTCTTTTCATCATCTTTTTGATTGAATTGAAATAAATCCAGGCAGAACCTATTTTAACATAGAGTAAGGAAATAAAAAGCTCATAGAAACAAAAGACTACAGGTGTCACGCTAAGTTTATGACGCTCAACTTGGGTAACGATTCCAAGTTATAGACTGATTTTAAATAACAGTACTTACATATCTTGATATCTGGTCTGAAATGTCTTTCACATGTAAACACTCTGTCATTGCCAATCTGTTGTTGGAAATCTTTGTCGATTACTCTTGTTTTGGTCAGCTCGTTGAGCCAGTTTTTTCTCCAGGTCTCATTCTCGGCATTTCGTGGAGTTTCCAGTTTCCAAATGCTGATTCCTTTGGTTCTTCGGCACGAACCGCAACCAAAGACCGAGCAGTTACCGCCAGGCATTTACAATTTATGTATGAGACACGAATCAAGTTGACAGAACTACATTCTAAGCGTTTAAAGTCCTTCACGAAACTACACAACTCTCGTTAAAGACGCCATCTTCGATATGAGTGTGCCCTGTCACGTAACTTCGAAAAACTCAAACAATAACCTCTTTGAAGTTCGCCGGGTTTCATAACAAGTCCCCTCAATTAACTAAGGCCCAACTAAATAACTCGTTATTAACACCTGAACACTACTAGACACAAGAAAAAGATCTTCCAACGCAGTCAACAAAGGACGTAACAAATAAAAAAAAATGAACCATCAGAATACCTATGGTGTCTACTGATTGTTATCCAAAACTATTGAATGCATCAAGAAAAAGGGAACTTATTTTCAAAAAACTAAATACGTGTTGCCTTTCAATGCTCAAAACAGAAATTAACATACTACCTCTTAGCTAAAGTAGAATAATTAAGGAAGATAAGGGACAATAATACATATAACCCAAATGTACAATTCTCTAAATCAGAAAAGTATTTCGCCCTTTTCCTTGCACACGAACACTTTGCCGTCTAAAGTTCACTCCTTAAAGTAGCACTTGGACGAAAACTCCCGAATTTTTAAAAGTCTGTATAATCCTAATATAACGCTATATTTTGATCAAATACTGCTCCAATAATAGCTTGTTAAACTTCTTTTGATCATTTATCGACGAGAAATGAATAAAATTGCGATTTTCTGAGAGTCCGCTATTTTTTGTAATCATGTATCTTCTCGAGAGGACTGGGTCGAGTTTGGGTCATGACGTCATTTACTCAACTTAACCCACAACACTCGTGGCTAATCTATATTCAAACTTCAACAAACAGCTCAAAATGTCTTCTTAGTTTTAGTTTTACAACATTTGAATGAAAAAGATTTTAAATACTAGTAAGTATGCCTTCAAACCGTTGTGTTGTCTTCGGATGCAGCAACACTTCGAACAGAAATTCCGTAATATCGTTGCATCATTGTCCGCATAAGACCGAGTATGAGAAATGGAAGAGGTTCGTGCATTTGCGTTGAAAAAATTTCAACCCCACGGGTAGATTCGTGGTCTGCTCGAAGCATTTTCACGACGAATGCTTTATGAAAGCCATTCACCAAAGTGGAACTCAATGGAGATTGCTGCCGGGATCGATTCCAACAATTTGGAAAGAGCCATCGCGCGAAATTCGCAGTGGTCGAAGTCGCCGTCAGGTGGGTAAAATGTGATGAGTAAATTGTTATCTTTATGCTTTTCTCTACAATATGCGATGTAATTGACGACTTATAGAAAAATTACACACAACAGGGTAGAGGGAGTCGAGTTCGTTTACCATCATATTCCCATATCAGGCGATAAAACTGCCGATATGCAACTGCTCGAAAGAATCTAAAGGTAGAAAAGAAAAAATGATTAATGACAAATGATAAGTTGAGTGGACAATGCACATTATTACGTTGTGTGAAATCAAAACACTTACTGTTCTTCGGATTTTAGCCCTCTGTGTCTCAAGACTGTGTAACTACGGCCTCTTCTTGTCTTCAAACTTATGGCTGCGGCCTCCAAAACCCACTCATCCAAAAATACCGACCAAAAGCCCGGATGGTCTATTATACAAACGAGATCTTCCTCGAATTCCTCTAGCTTCTCTCGGCACCGATCAATGTCTTTGCAACAAAAACACTCTTCGTGTTATTTAGCTAGAACCAAAGAGCAACTTCCTCATGAGCACCTAAAGACAATAGGAAAGTGTGTCAGGTATATTCACGTAGTTGGAAAGAAATTATATTCGTATTTCTTACCAATTTCGAAGTTCAATCACCTCAGAAACTCTGTCTCTGAGCATCTCTTCTTCCTCTTGTTCCACTCGAACTTGCTGCTCGTAAGATTCTATTTCCTCTTCAGTTGCGACGGGTTCTAACTATTCAGAGTAATTTAACTGACTACTAGGAGGTTCTTCCATGATAATTTTGAATTCAAAGGGCAATATAATATTTTTCAATGCTTGAAAAGAGCTTGTAAATATCGACCAAACATAAAGAGATTGTATGGTTGAAGTCCAAGCTAAATGGTTGAGTAAATGACGTCACGCAGTGGGTTACCGCTGACCTAAATATGTTTGGCCGTGAGTTAAAAAATTAATGGCGGGTAGGTTTTCAAAGCCACATTTCTCGACGGCAAGTGGCTCCCGAGCTAAAATTTTCGCTGAACTGGTTTATACACTCATAACTCAGTCATATTATCCTCAAATATTTGGATTATCCAGACTTATCCAAAAATGAGGGCGTTTTCGTCCAAGTGCTCCTTTAAACCACTTGTATTGCTTGGCTCGTTTTCTGGTGTCAGCATGTAATCTTCTCTTTGGTGCCGTAAGATTTTCATTGATGTAAATTGCATTTGATCCACTAAGCGGGCCATCAAAACTGGTGCTTCCGCGTAGTTTCTCAACTTCCTGCTCAATGGTTCACCACGACGAAGCATTAACGAACCGAGAACAGAGGGAGCTCAACAGAGGAGCTGTCTAAAAATAAAATAATATAAATATAATAATGATAATGATAATAATAATAACTTTATTTATTTATGTAGTCCTATTTCCATTAGGCAGAGAATTCCATAAATAAGGAGCAGCATAATGAAATATCCATAACATCGTAAATTATAACTAGTCATTTCTAAATTATTACTTGATGATGATCTAAGAGTACATCTAGGTTTATAGATATTAACTAGATCAGATATATATCCTGGAATGAAAGTGGGATTTATACATACCAGTTCGATTGTCTCCTTATAATAATGTGGCCAGTAGTAGCGATCTTCATTTTTCTTACGAAATCTGATGAGTGGCATTCATTGAACACTCGCTGTATCTCCTCTTCACGTATCACTATTCGTTTTTGTACTGAACCATCTTTCGCATTTTTGTCAAGTAGAACAGTATTTTCCACTGCTCTTCATATTCGTAATTCTAAGATGATCGTCGTAAAACAAGTTTTTCCTGCTTAGTATAATTTGGAGGATAAGATTTACTTCTAAGATCTACAAGACTGGTGTGTTTTGAAGATTCCATCTTTATTCTACAGTTGATTGAGTTAATTTTCCCGCGAAATATCTTTCGCACTATGACATAAGGGGAGGGATTTGGGGGAGTACAGATATCCCTAGAGGTGATACACATACTCGGGGATACACATGTCACTGCGACACCGCCATGTTGATTATTTTGACTAGTACCCAGTCTAGCTGGTCATTATTGGTTAGTCACTTGTCTTGGTGCTTTTGCTATTGCCGTGAGTCTTTTGCTTTTGCCGTGCGTCTTTTGCCATTGCCGTGAGTCTTTTGCTTTTGCCGTGAGTCTTTTGCTTTTGCCGTGAGTCTTTTGCTATTGCCGCGAGTCTTTTGCTTTTGCCGTCTTCAACACCGGGAGTGCTTTTCTACGTTGATTTACTGCTTTTCAGTTCGTCGCACATCGATATCTTGTTGTGTTGGCACGACATCATCTGCATGCACAGGAAGTAAATCCAATAGTCAATTGGTCATTCTCGCTTGAGCAACATTGTGTGAACAGTCATCACTCTCTAAAGATTCCAGAATTTCATCGTTTTCATTGTCTTCACTGTTGTGTGCTGTTGTGTTTCATTGTGATCTGTGATGTCTGGGTTGTCAATGCGATAATACACCAATCCTTCAAGCTCCGCCACTTCATAGCAACGCATAGCAACCAGGCAACCTCGGACATTAAATCCAATATGGTGGTTCCTGGCGTTACATCGATGTAAGCATTACCCAAAGATTTTGGTTTAAATTTCTTCGGATCACGACCTCTCACGTTAAGATCTAGGGAGAGAGGATATGACTATTTCCTAAACGGTTATGTCTTTGATGTCAAATTGCAAACATCTAAAGAAATACAAGCAATTGTTTCAGGCAAATGTTATCGATCGATGCGCAAAAATGAAACACCTACTACAGAGGAATGTTGTTTTACAGATTGTGATTGCACTAGCGTGGCAGGGTAAGCATGCATTTCTTCATCTTCTTTATACACAATTAAGGACTTATTTGTTCAGAACATTTTTCCTGAAAAACCTTCACGAAGCTTGGTGACTTTTACTGTTAATATGCAATTCCATATATAACAAGAAGTTCCGAATAATGAAATATTGCATGTAAAAGCATAATTTCTAACCTTGTAATATCGGCGGATCAAATGTAAATGTATCTTTGCCTTTGAACTGTTCGGACTTGTCTTCGCTTTCTTTTTGTCTTTTTTGTTCGGTTACATTAGGACTGAGTAAGAACCATATAAACGAAGTAATGAGTTTAGTGTCTTGTTATAGCTGTTTACATTGAAAAAATACGAAAAATTATGTTATATCAATCTTACTTCGATAATTCAGTCGTTTGCATTCTCCCTTTTGGAGCTGGCTTTCCTTTTTTCACAGCACTCCCATCTGCAGGTATTGGATCCCGGAAGATCGCTTGGATGACCATCGATGAAGTGCTGTAAGAAAGATTATTGAAAATCTCACAAAATGATTTTTATGATAATAGAATATCGCTTTTAATGCTTACCTCTGAACTTATATATGTGTCCTTCGTAATGTTCTGGATGTTAAATCGCTGTGAGGCATTCCACAAGCTTTAATCCAACGAAGGCAGTCTTCATGCCTTGTTTTGGGTTTTGGGAAGGGGAACAACACGACGGATATATCACTTTTCCGTTAATAAGATTTTCAAGTAACATAGCAGCAGTGCTTGACCATACCTCTAGTTATTTTTCGGAACTTCAAAACTTTCAATAGCAAGCCTCAAAGCAATATTTACTGAAAATATTACTCAGATATCAAGATATCAACCTCCACAGACCTTGATAACTTGTCCGATTAAATGGCGTCGTCTAAAACCGGAAATGGTTTGAAAAGTTTGACTTCTGATTGGCTACTTTTATTACGGAGATTAACAAGCCGGATCGGTGTATTGCCTCTTTGTCTTCTTTGGTCAGTCCCGACATCATCTGCATGCACAGGAAGTAAATCCAATAATCTTCGTCAACACCAATCTTTCTCAACTGTTCTTGTCTATGTGAATGTGCTCGAATTTCTTCGACGATTCGTTGCCTCGATTCCCTGTTGTCCTCTTCCTTTTGTCGTATCATCCTCTTGATCATTCTCGCTTGAGCAACATTGTGTGAACAGTCTTCTACAGCACTCTCTAAAGATCCCAGAATTTCATCGTTTTCATCGTCTTCACTGTTGTGTGCTGGTCTTTGTGTTTCATTGTGATCTGGGATGTCTAGGTTGTCAATGATGTTTTCTGAATCGAGTTCCAGTGTCATAATTGCCTCTTTGTCAGTTCTGTGCATTCCAATAGAGTGTTTTCCTCGTGGGATTCGTCTGCTGGAACTGCGCATTGACTAGCTGCCCACGTGATGCAATCCATGGGGTGATCTTTTATCCATATTGATGCTTCTTTGTTTACCACCGGCAATGTTTTGAACTGGTACTTGTTTATGTAATTAATCATGGCATCTTTGTCTTCCTTGCTCCCAAAATCTAGCTCCTTTTGACAAGTGATGAATATAGGAGCTCTGTTAAGTAACCCTTTGGCTGTCTTCCATTTTCGATCGAGGGCTGTCCAGCCTCCCTGGGTGATGATTTTCCAGTCGTTTGTGTGCATTAAAGCAACTGTGGCCTCGTCCAGATTGATGACTTTAGTCTCCTCGTCTATCATGGCTTTATTGAATTCTCGCTGTTTCGTGACTCTTATGGCCAATTATTCGATCAATTATTCGGTTGGTGGCCATTAGGAAGGATGTTTTCCGACTGTTTCAAGGTCCAATGAGGTATGGCACTTTCTCATTTTGTTCTCGTAACTGACGCTCAAACAGCCTCAGAAAATCTTCACAACGCGACTTCAATTCTCTATGCTTTAACTGTTGGTCATGATGCCTTTGAAAAACTTGTGATGAGGCGCTTGATTATGGCCGTAGGGTACGAAGGGGATTTGCGGCCTATATTTGATACTGGTATAGAAAGCTCCACAAATCGGCGCCCTTGAAACGACCAACACCAACCGTCATTGACTTCCACTAGATCGCCTGGAATTGCCTGGGAATCGTGATAGCGAAGAATGACTTGGAGTCTAGACATTTATCTCAGGAGATGATCTTTGAAGGATCCATTCCCTAGAAGGGAATTTAAGAAACTGTCCATGGAGCACAAGCGAGTGTGAGTTAATGATGCTTGCGGTTGCTTTTTCATTCATCTTCTTTGTACCCCTAATTCAGTTTCTTAAGTGCTCGTTCGATGTCGCTGCAAAGGATCGTCAAAGGTTCGCGAAGCTGTTTTGGGTGATCAATTTTACTTTCTGGCATAACCACGCTTTTAGTATTGTAAATATCAAATTGCAGTCCAACATCTTTGAGTCTTCTTGCGGACACATTGAACGATGGGAAATACTCCTCTCTCACCATAACCATCTGACTGTCGCGGTTCCAAGGCTGTCGCACTCCACAGCAAGAAAACGCTAATTTTCAACCAGTTCATGGTCTTGAAATGTTTTTATTAGACAATACACTGTGAAAACTACAATAAACGATTACAATAATATGAGGAATATGAATCACTTGGGCAGGACAAGGTACAAACATAATAGAATTCTGAGGTAAAAACTTACATCTTTCGGGCGTAAAAACTCCACAGAATACAGAACATGTTAAGACTACTAGAAAAACACGTGAAGACAGGGGACGCTAAAGGATCATATTACACCGGAAACGAAATACGAAGAAAGGATAGGTTAGTTATTAATGCAAATAAACGCTTGAGATACTATTGCCCTAAAAGTGGTCACTACTTCATGTAAGACTCCATGAGTTGTCCCGGCATTATATGGATTCCATAAGCATTCCCATGTATTCCCCTGTGATCCCCTGTGTTCCCCTGTGTTCACCTGTGATCCCCTGTATTCCCCTGTGTTCCCCTGCATTCCCCTGTGATCCCCTGTGTTCCCTTCGATTTTCTGTGACAAGGTTTCTATTATCAGTTTTTATGTTTTTCACTTTTGTTCTTTTGTGCTTCCCTGTTTTTATGAGTTATGTTTCGCATCCTCTTGTGATTACTTCTGTTTTCTTTATTTCTTATGGGTCACTTATGAATCCGTTTCTGGGCCGTAGCAATATTTTTGTCAACTGCGGTGCTTACAATATTTATGGGCATTGCCTTCCTACGGCTCTGCCCTTTCCCCTCGTGCCTCAAAATGTTTTTTTTATGATGAAATCTTGGCATCATTAATAATAGTAAACAGAACTATAAAAAGAAATTTTAAAAAACAAACACAACTACCGTACCCATTGTAGTGTAAGACTAATCGCCAGATACGTTATATTAACTTATAAAACTTTTATTACATTAACCATATCAGGTGAAAAATACATGAAAAATGACTAATTAAAACACTAAACCACATACTGAATTCAAATAGGACATTGACAGTCTAATTATGCTTTCATGTTTGTATCACTTTTAAATGCACTGCTAAATGGAGCGCTAAAAACGTAAAAACTATTTCATCAGTATTTAATGGAATCACGATGCTATTGTAAGAAAAACTGGAACAAGAAATGTAGTACAAATAAAATTTTTGCACATGTTCTTTTACCGTGCACATTGGGCACATTCCTTATAGTTGATGTCCCAATTATTCTTGGGACTTTGTTAGTTCATTGCTGAGTTCATTCATTTGATTTTGCCAACAAGATTTTACGCTTGTCATCTAGTTGTCTCAGCTTAGCTTGAATCTGTGTCACTGTTTTCTTTCTAACTGGAAATCTTTGTTCTACGCAAAATTTCGAATTTACAACATAATTGTAAATGAGCGTAACTTATAACTTCAAACAGGTGTGTACTTGGTTGCAGTCATTTCTCAAGAGAAGGTAGACGTAGTTCGTTACTTCGGGCGTGGGAATCTCAGTCTTGTCCCGTAGGATGTGTGTACACTCTACCAGATTTGGAAGCTTGAGTGTTTTTCCGCTAGCTGTGATCATTGTCAGGTTCAACAAATTAAAACACAATAAGAAGCTGAGACCAAAATGGTATATGGGAAGTACTTTAATGAGAGGTATGTATAGAGGCTTCCCATTTATTGTATACTATAAGATTTTGGTTATAAGCACTGGACTTATACAATTCCATAAGGAGTTTTGGGTGGGCCTATAAGGGGGGGTTATAATGGGGTGAGCCTATAATCTAGAGGAAAAAATGTTAGAAACCTGCTCTTTTTCAAACAAGCAACATGGTTTAACAGGGGAAGGGGGTTATAATGGGGTGAGCCTATAATCTGGAGGAAAAAATGTTAGAAACCTGCTCTTTTTCAAACAAGCAACATAGTTTACAGCATTCATTCTTAATGTTTCATCTATAAAAATGGGAGTATAACAGAATGGCCATCGGAAGCAAATTTCCATTAGCGAGGAGGTGAGCACCATTTGGGCCTGAATAAAGCAGGGGATAATCTATTATGTCCTCTCCAGGATGACTTTTGGTCTCAGCTTCTATACCTTCTATTTGGAAACCCGAAAATTATCTCGAAATAAATATTATTGAATGTATAATAAGTAAATAATAAATAAAAATAAATAATATAATCAAGTAAATAATTCATTTTGAAATAAATATTATTTATAAAATCATTCTTCAGTTGATACATTTTTGTTTTTCAAAATGGTTTGGCTGAAAATGTCTGGACAATTTCCATTTTTTCTAGTATATAGTTTTCCCACAAGCCTTGATTAAATGGGACAGCGATGATCAAGATCTTCTTATTTGTATAAATAATCAAATCAGCATTGTTGATTCTTGTTATGGCCATCTGTCCTTGTATCTGATAGTACCAGGATGTCTACTCTTTCAGCTTCAAGACTCCATCAGTCATCTGAAGTTTGCCAGATGCAGCAACAGAAGGGAGGATATTTTTCTTTGAATACAAACTTTTGCATTCTACCAAAACCTTTCCATTACACTCACAGAATCGAATTCTATCAGGACTTGCTCCAAGATAAGGCCATTTGTGATTTATTACAAGACCACTCTCTGCCAGGAAGAGATCTTTATGCTTTTTGCTCAGATTCTTATAATACGCATTAGCAGCTATTCCTTCTATCTATGACGCCATTTCAAATGATAAGGTACATTATTCATTGGACAATAGTTCATTAGTAATTTAACAGTATTTGTCTTGTCTGTTGTTTCCCTTATATGGCACACTTTATAAAAGTTGGATGCTGTGATTCTTCCTGAACGATGGTTGAACCAGAATTGGCTCTGTCCCTGGTGAATGGTTTTGTAACATATGACATCAATTTGATCCTCATTAATATCGATAAAGTCCATAAATTTCAAAACTGTTTCCTAGTCAAACTCTTCTTCTTCCTTGCAATCATGCAATTCAACACTTTTGAAAATGTCAGCATATTCCAACATGGTATATACTGTAACATTTTAACAGTTCAAACAATTCAACATTCAAGTTATCATTCATGTCTTTGTCCAGACTAGATTTGTCAGTGACTTGTACACTGGGTTCTTCCAAAAACACCAAGGCCAAAGAATCGGGACAAACTTCCTGAAGACCATTTCGCAGAGACTCACGTTTTGAACCTCGATCTACAGCAGTACATATTGAGTCAAAATTGTGTGGTTTGAAGTTCGTTTTCTCTTCTTTTCCAAATTCTGCTTTAGTTACCTTAAACTCATCCAGCGAAACAGCATAGCTATCATTTCGTTGACGCCTTTTCCATACATTTTTCAGAGGTACACATACTTATCATGTTATTGCAAACACTTGCTTGAATATCAATCAAAGCAGCAGCGACATGTTTACAAACACCATCTATCCCCCCTTTACACTCGCAGTAAGCAGAGTGGACGTCAGCGTCATCTTTCATAAAAACGAATACATTGTATGTTGGCAATCCACCTTCTGTTTGGTTCCTATCGTCTTCTGGTTGTTTGACTATCCTTTCCAGCTCCCGCTTAATGCCTTCTTTTAAATTGAGGGACAAGCGCCTTGGGGGGTGAATAACTGGGGCCACATTTGGGTCGAGTGTTTTGTGGTATTCACCTGGAACCTTCCTATTCCGTCAAAACATTGAGGGTATTGTGTGAGCAGCTTATCAAGACCGCAGTCTCACCTCTTCGGAGTATTATCGAGTTGCAGTTTGTATTGAAAAAGCTTCGTATATATATCCTTTTTTGATATGAAAAGTTTCCCATGACACTCAGTGATCTCAGCTTTCTAGGTTTTTGGTGACTAACTTTATTGAAATAGGTGTATCCATGGTATAACAAACAATAATATAAGGTCTTTTTTCTTCAGTGATACCTTTTTCTAACCAGGTTCTATTTCTGATCTCCCTATGGGCACACTTGTTGAACAAAGGATCACCAAGGTCACTGTGCACATTGATTTCATGGCTAAAGAAGGACTTAAACTTTGCCCATATAAGATTACCATCACCACTATGTGTTGATTGTGCACTCCAATATAAGTGGTTCTCACAGGGCCTTATCCAATCCTTTAGAACTTCACCAGTACTTATTTCTGTAAGAAAGAATAAAATGTTATACAAATACATTATCTTGATCAATTCACACACTGGCAGCAGCTATTACTGTTGAGTCGGCATTGAGATATTCTTTTGTTCAAAGAAACATGCAAGTGAAGCTATACTACTTGAAGCTATACTATTTGCCTGCTTCCATAATAACTGCAACTTAGAGCAACATCAGATCTGCCAACAATGCACATAGTGTCAGCAAGGCACCTACTTTTTTTAAATGCCATAAGTCAAAGTAGTGTTTAATCTGGGTCAGTACTTTATTCATATGGCATGCAATTGTTGTATGTCGATCTGCTTAACCATTTTTATTTGTGAATGAACAAAAACTGATCTTGATTCAATTTACTTACTATACTGTACTACAAAAATTACTCTATCCATACAATATATAGACTCCACTGAGCCAACAGTCCATTTATTTGTGTATCAGGGCTTGAAATAAGGGCCAGTCAACGGACATTGTCCAGTCAAAAAAAGGTTGTCTGGCCAAATCTTTTGGTGGCCCGAAATTTTGTCTGATCACTATTCCATATTTTTGGATTGTCCAAGCAAAATTTGACTTAACCAGACAACGTGTCCGGTGTTAATCCAAAAATTATTTCAAGCCCTCTGTATGTACAGGAAAAAGCATACAGGTACACCTATTTCAAAAAATGTCGCAATGGAAAAGCATTATGACTGTTTCTGTTTGTGAGATTTGTGACCTGTAAACAAACATTTAAAGTGAAGCAGCCATGCTTTGAGCAATTTCTGAAGTCGCGTAATGAAAATGCACCGTGGATAAAACAATAAATTGTGATTAAAAGTGCTGACCTTCTCTGTAGTCTTGGCTTGTTGCTTGAGGCTTTTCGTTGTGACGTGTTTTTTTTTTGCTTTGGTTCTCTCCTTTTACACAACAACAAAGCAGCTTTATGTACCTATCAGCAGCTTCCCTGAAGGGGTTACCCTTTAACCAATCAGGAAAATTGTAGAATAATAGAAGCATTCTTTACCATAATTTGTCCTAGGTGTGTGTGGGAAATTTTTGTTTTCAAAGTCCCCAGAGTCTTTCAATCATATTTTATTATATTCATCCTAATTTGAGTATCCAAAAACAAAGTTAAGCATTTTCCCTGACTCCAAGGACAATGTTTGTAGCCAAACCCTGTGTAATGCCCCACATATCTCATTCAAAAGCTGTTGATAGGTGCATAATTTGAGGGAAAAGAACCAAAAGAATTTCAATTTGCTATCCATGAGGACTTATTGTTTCTTTCTCCTCTTTGAGCTTCATTCTGCTGCACTGCAAGGGTTCACAATGTATTTAAATAAATAATAAATGGGAATATTAACAGTGGAGGGGCTTGAATACGGGTCGCCTTGGTTAGGGGAGCGCTCTCACCACTACTCTACCTGTTTCCCACATTAGGTTAATTTATGCGAATATCTTTATCCAAAAGACTCAAAAAAATCCAACCATAAGTTCTACACAGGAATATTAGAATTGTAAACATTTCGTGGTCATCTTTTCCCCATCTCCCTCGTTTAACAATGTTCACTCCTCCAATGTAGCGGAACTGGTTTATTTGGGGCACCCATTTCCGCCCCAAATTATATATGATGATGCTGACAATAGAATGTCTTGCAAGAGCTCTTTTCAGTTTGGGAATTTTCTTTACCCCACAGTATCCCATAATATGCCATTGTCCATTGTGGTTAACTTCAAATTTTATGGCATTATCAAAAATGCTATCTGGCTCTGGTTTTGCTCTTACTTGAGGTTTTTGTCCATTCAAAGAGATATTGCAGCATATTTCAAGGCTGTCCTGATATCTCAGTTCCCAGTGTGAGCCAACAATCTTAAAGCATTCCATGTAGTTAGAACTGCTGTTAGAATCTACTTTTTTTCTTCGATGTTAAGTCTTTGATTTTCTTGGACATCTGCATCATCACCTTCTTCGTCTTCTAAAGCTAGATCATCGAGAAGACCAGTCAATGGGTCTTCCTCTGCCTCTCTGTAGGTCTTAAAATTTACTAAGCACTGTTGAGAACCATTAGCGTTTGCAAAACAATTACAAGACGTCTGGACTAAATTCAAAGGAGGTAGTAGCTGGTCAATGTTACTCGCTCCGGGAATCGGAACAGGACGCACGTTGCACGCACCAGGAGCAGATACGACTTCTAGGTCCCATATAAGAGTCGCTTCCAATGTTTGATACTCTCGTGCGCCTTGGGAATCCTTAAACTGAAATCGAGAAAACAACGATTGCAGGTCAAACATGTTATAAAGCGAGTGTTTTTCAACTTCAAATCGCAACAACCACATTTATCTCCATATATAATATAAAATCTTACCTTAGTATTACAGCTTGAAGTTACAGAGACAAGAACAGGGCTGTTGATATTTTCAAATAGAGATTCGACATTCCTGGAACCATTACTTCGTGGTATCAAAGCAACTCTTCTTTCAGCGAGATTATGAATAAAAGATAGATGAATCTCTCGACAGACAAGCTCAAGACAGGCTAAGTTACATATTCTGATTGTAACATCCGTTTTAGAAATACAATGAATGAATATAAGCGAAGAATTTTCACAAACATCTGCTTGAACATCCCGAAGCGTTCGGAAGGACGCCATCTTACTTTCCCTCTTCAATGGCCTGATAAGAGTGATGACGTCACGAACATTTCGATAATATACACTTATTCGCAAAGCATTCTGGGATAGGGTTCAATCCTCCTCTGATTTCATGGGTAAAATATATTTGCACTTTATCATTCGGTTATTATGGTATTCAATTATGTTTAGGGCATGAAAGTTTTTTATTTCTTTTTTTATTTCATTTACAGTGGAACATTTAGATGCACAGAGGAACGATATAGACTTCTTCTACGACAAATAGTATAGACAATAGGCAAGTAGAAACAACTCTGCGAAAGCAAGATCTTCAAGCAGAACACTAAAGAGAATATTACGAATTGCAACAGCAAAAGATGCGACTTATGGATGACATTGTCAAAAGACTAGCAAAATAAGTTTTTACCTGTTCATCCACTCCGTTCTTGTTTGGATTTGTATGTTAAATTTCATTACTTAATGTAAAGTGAAACGCACTTTAATAATACTTTTCAGTAGCTAGTGTTTTTGTTCTATTAGAAATGCTTTTATCGATATTATAAGTAAGTCAGTAAGTCAGTCACAAAACAAAGCAAAAGTATGAGAAACCAAAATGCCTGTGTTACGTATGTAAGCTATTTATTCGAAACTGAATTATTCAACTTATAGAAACAATATTATTGTGAATATATATTGAATAATTCTAAGTATTTACAAATATTTATTACTAATCAAAGTGTAAAACCTGATTTACACGAGAGACGCAAATACACAAGCAAACGAAAGGACTGGCTTGGGTTGTATTATTGCGTTCACCCGTACGGTTTACACGTTATCAATGAAAGAATGAAAACCTTTCCATTTTCCTGCGTTTGCAATTGCGTTGCTCGTGTGAACCAGGCTTGATAGTCATTTGGTTATAGTAAGTATTATTATAATATAACAATTATTAATGTAATTATGAAGATGTATTACCAGAAGGCAAATAAACCGAAGAAATTAGATGTAACCGACGGAATTTCAATTGGGGTATACTAAAATGTATCAATAATGATGAAAAGGTAAATTATACACCGTGAAAAGATGAAAAAACTTTACTGACGCTTCGGACGCTAGTCCTCCGGAGTACTCCGACGAAGGACTAGCGTCCGAAACGTCAGTAAAGTTTTTTCATCTTTTCACGGTGTATAATTTACCTTTTCATCATTACTGTTTCATTAGAAACACCGACGCAGCTCACACTAGTTTTAGCTAGTTATATCCTTTTAAAATGTATCAAATTAAATAAGATCTATTTCAGGGGTGTAATGACGTACTTATTTGACTATTAAAATCAACAACAAACAAAAAGAAGAGCATTGCAATATTTCCGATATTTTGCGCTTTATGCTAAATAGTCAGCTAATGTTGGAGGCTCAACTTGAAATGACTCAGAGGTTGTATTACCATGCAAACTAGTAAGCATGTTTCTGAACAATGCAATTACTATGTACTGCGGTCCTACTTTTTCTTGTAGTCAATGAACTTAAAGTAGTCCGAGACATTGCGAAACAACCACTCCACGGAGACTCGGACTGAGCTCATAGCTTCATTGAAAGCTCTCATATCGGTGTTAGAACAGGAGCATCTCAAACGCGATAGGGACACCTCAAGTTGGGGCGGAGCGGGTAGGCCTGGTCACCGTATACACAGAGAACGTTTCCTGTTGGGTTGAAAGCATTTTATCAAGGGTTCTCAAGAGTCCCGACTCTCGTAACATCTCGCATCATGTTGGCATTCTTCCACTGGACCGTAAAGATTGGCTATGAAGCCATTTGGAAGTGCTCATGCTTGAAACTTTAGCGCGCGAACTCGTTTGTTTCCGTTGTATACTACGTTTTGGTGTAAGCCGGGTCTGCATATTGGACGAACAGTCCCATCAATGAAGCCGAAACAATTCGTTAGAGGAGCGCATTTTTCTTAGTATGGCTTCTGAATATCGTTGAAGAGATGATTTGGAAAGAAAAGGTTGATTCCAGGAAGATAATCGGAAACCATGAGTTTCATAAACCCAGTCAAGTACAGTGTTTGTTATCATGCATATCTCGGGTATTGGAAGAGCGAACGTAGGAGTCATATCGTAATACCGACCAGGGTAGGCCAATCTCTTTAGCAGCATGCACAAGCCCTTAAATCCACTGCAGACAGTCCCTTGAGAACAAACGAAGCGTACAGGTAGCTATGGTTCCCTAACACTGGTACATCCTCTTTTGCGACTCTGAAGTTAGATTCGCACTCGCTAGAACTCAAGTCATCCAAGCAAAGGAGTCGTATTTCCAGAATATATAAGAAGAATTAGAGGGTTTATATTCTTCATATAAATTCAAGAACTCATCCTCTCTCGAAATACCATCAGCAAAGGCAATGACGATTGTATTTCTTTTATCTTCAAACGACATTTCTGCTAGCCAGCACTCGGATAGCACTCGGTTGCAAATCAAAATATGTCATTTTTTGCGACCACTGAACGCGTTCAACCGCAGTAGTGTACCGTAGCGGTCTTATCTTAAACTCTCCTTTACAATATGACACTTACCTTCAAAGCCAAAGCACCCTAAGAAAAAGGGGTAGAAAAGCAGAAAATACCTGGAAATGACCTCAGAAACTTTCAAGTTTTAATTAATTAACAATAATTTTAGAACAAATTATTCAACAACAAAAAACTTGAACCTGCATTCAGACCTAATGTGCAGTGCTTAAACAGGAAGTACCGGTATAAAAGGCGGTTATCTCAGTCAGTTATCTGTCAATCCCCGTGGAGCGCAGATCTCCGCTTATAATTGTGCTTAGAAACGTTAGACGGTCGGCAAAAAAAAAAAAAAAAAATCAAAAAACAAACGAAAGCAATAAAACGTGGAAAAGATATGAATAACCGGCAATTATCAGAAAAATACCAAACGAAGCTACTGATCTAACATTTTCTACTGATCGTACTGAGGTTTTTTAGCCATAAAGTAGTATGATGATACAAGGCTTCTATGTGACTATGCAGTTTTGTCAAGAACCATTTTTTTCTTATCAAAGATATGAATAGCAAAACCACATTAAAATGGTGAGAAAACCTAATATTATTTTGTTGTTTCAGGTGACAAAAGAATAAATACCTCTTTGACAAGGTACAATTATTGCGAAAATAGACATTTGAAATGGGGTCAACAATTAGCGTATATATATTTATATTCACCTCAGTCTGTAATTTATACAAAGTGGAAAAATATTATGACATTGCTTTTCAGGGCCGTAACCAGAATTTTTACAAGGAGAGTGTGCCACATCGAATAAAAATAATTGGGGAAAAAGGTAACCAAAAGAAAGCCGATCCCCAAAAAAAGGAAAAGGTAACCAAAAGAAGGCAGAACCAAAAAAAGGTGATATATGGGGAGGGGGGTGCATGTGCACCAAGTGCTCCCCCTGGTTACGGCCCTGCTTTCGTAGCACCAAAAAAATAAGTATCATCTTATCATTTGTTGTCCAACTGATGTTTTGTTTTGTTTTTCCTTCTCTCTAGCGATACTGGAAAATGCCCCTACTGCATTCTGCCCCTACTGTGGTTTTAGGACAAGTAAGGCCTAGAGGACGACCTTTGCCAACTAACCATGCAAGGCATCTGAAAGAGTACATACTCTTTTATAGAAAATTGAAAAAGGAGGGCTTATGGTCCAACCAGGCATACCTTGAGAGAAAACAGGAACTGGGGTGTCACAATAGTGATGTAAGAGAAGTAATGCCCCTATGTGTTGTTGAAGATGTGAGGAAAAGATGGCCAAATCCTCCTCATTTTCCATATGTGGGTCATAGACGTGCATAAATTTTCATACCAATCAAGGCTATTGTGAACATTTCGCACCGTACAATTAAGTGTCGGTAAGTGGCTGGCTGACCACCTACCGATCACTTACCAAACATTTAATGACCACTTATAAACCATTTACCGACTACTTACCAACCACTTACCAACCACTTATCAACCACTTATCAACCACTTCACCGTATGGTGCGGATTGCTCATAATAGCCAACATGCACTGTCTATTATAATTGGCAATAATAATATGGGTAAAATGCTAGAAAATGATATCATAAACCCTTTCACTTGTTAAATGATAATAAATTAGTATTTTTTCTTTTATATTCAATTACCGTATACTGTTGTAAACCCATATATTGGATGTCTTGTCTTTCTTGCATGCTGATTGGCTATTTTCATCATCAATAATAGGACGGAGAAGTAAAAAATCTGATGTCAATTTTTTAACTCAGCTTCAGAATTTGGATTATTACTTCTTTGATTCGAGTGCTTGTAGGGGCTTACTTCTTTTCATCACCATCTTGTGACACCACAGCTCCTGCATAGTGTGTAGTGTTTGTGAATGTTCATAGCCTTTATATTATATAGTTTTCGTAGAACTTCGTAAGATGTTGATTGTCTTGAAAATTACAATTACAGTTATTGAACAATAGCAAAAACACAAATTTTTTTGACATTTTTTATTTGTAAAAGGAGAAAAATGTACAAAATATGCAAACAAGAAACACACTGAATTGTAAAACTCTGTAAAAGAAATCAACAAGAATCAAATACCCACATAAGCAACATTTCATATGCATTAGTACTTACCTGTACCCTATAGTTTATAAAATAAAACTATTTGAATGTCTATTTAGTGCATTGTACCATTCACTTTTTTAAATTGGGCGGCTCTGAAAAGAGCCATTTTATATGCATAGAAAACATGTATGTGGTGACAACACAAACCATGCGAACAACACCAAACAAAACACAGACAAGTGCAAATACACTACAAACAAGCAGAAAAGAATGTGTGCCAAATAGAATTTCTGAAATTAAAAGTTTTGGGTTTTCTCACTCTTGTAGGGGCCTTTCTATCTGGGTTTCTTGCATACTGGTAGTTCTGGAATGAGAAAACATATCCGTTGACATTTTCATTCTGAGAAAGTTATAAAAAAATGTTGATCACACGAAAAATGTATTTTTATATCAAAAAGTTCAATATAGTCATTGTATAGTCAATCTATATAAAACATACCCAGTCAAGAACTGCAAGTTGGATTCTTGTTGTGTAGGTGTCATCCCCGAAATTGATTCGTTTGGGAGCATAAATTAAGAGAGTGGAATGGAAGGACTCTATCCAATAAGTATCACGGCACTGCAAGAAATAATTGAAACAGTAATTAGTTAGAAATAATCAGCTTAATCAAAATAGCTGCAGCGATAAAAAAAAAAATTTAAAGTACATTTATGTTTCTAAACTTTTAGCTCACAAAACCAGAGGATGTGAATACTTAATTATTAATGGACTTACTCTCATATAGTCTTCAGGATTTCTGTAGACCAGGCTGTCAGTGATGGCCTTTCTGTATGCCTCAATTGCCTTTGGATTTTTCAAAGACGTTTTGCTGCATACATAGTCAGCCATCCAACACCTGCTCTCCTTTGGGCATTTGGAATGTTTAGCCTGGAAACAAAATAAATCACAACAATAGTATATGGGTCATAAATATAATTATGTTGAAAGTTACACTGTCATTGTTTGTTGAGGAGTTTACACACCTGGTATTGTTCAGTTACATTCAATAGTGCTGCTCTGAACTCTTCAGCTGTCTTATTTGTAGCAGAAAAGTCTTTCATTGTGTAATAGCAATGTGTTTTGTTGCTTTAGCTAATATTGAAAATGAAAAATCTAATATCTTAATCTGCTTTGATAAAGTAAAGCATCTAGAATACTGTATTTTGATAAATAAATATATACATTTAAATGCAGGCTCTACCTATATCAGATAGCTCAGAAAACCAAGTTGTTACTTCGCTCTTTTTTGTTCCCGTGGTAATATTTTTCATCAGCTTTTTCATGTTTTTTCCGCCTACAGATCAAAAATTGAATCATTTGAATATTTTCTTTAAAACTATTGAATTTGATTTAAAATATATAATTTTTATTTTTGTTTCAAATTTATCCTTATTTATGATTGGCTGAGGGGTGAGGGCAGAGACAGTATAAAATTACAGAGTTTGTATGTAAAAAGAGTTGGAATTTGAAGGGTGGTGGTCTTAAAGATTTCCTCTGTGGGGGTAAGAACAATTTATTTCTGCAATTACACATTTTTTACATTTTATTACATTACCATGCCATGTGTCATACGAATTTTTCTTTTACTGCCCAATTTTGTATGGCTGCAACATTGTCATGGCAAATGTCAGCAATCCCATGTCCTTTGGTAAAAGAACACTAGCTAATAGGGGCAAGTTAACACCAGCTACACAAGCACATAAGAGCATATGCAAATGAAACCCAGAGTGTTTTCGAAGTGACTGAAAGTTTTTGTTATTCCTACTCTTTGAGGTTCTTATGCTTATATACCTAGTGTGAACCAGCCCTAAAGGTACAAAATCATGACAATGTACTTTTGAAATTGAAACAGAATAGAAATTTTCAATTTTGATACCAATTTCTTCAAATCTGTCAAATAACACCTTTGTCATGGGTATTTCTCTCGAAGCTGCAGAGGCCAAGGTAGCTTTTGACCAGTTCACCGTCATAAGTATTTTTTTGTTTCTAATAATTGAATAAAAGAATGAATTGTTGTCTTAGAGCTAGATCAATCAATTCACCCCAGAACATAATAGTAAAGATAGAGTTTCTTTTTATACGCAATAATTAGTCAGGACTAGTTACTAGTACTTGGGCATTACGAGAAGAATCATGTCTGGCATCAGTTATAACAATCTGTATTCAAAACAACATATCATATAAATTTCTTACTGAAATACAATTGAGTTAGAGTAGATAAATGAATAAATTAGCAAAATTCTACCTAAAAGCACCCTAGTTGAAAAACTAGTTGAAGAACTGTAAAATGAACTATTGGCAGATATAAGCACTTACATATCACCATCATTATCTATATAGTTTTGCTCCTGCTGGGTCTCTTCCATAACTGATCGAGTGCTGTCCTCATACACTTATTGGATTGCAGCAACGTAGCCCATTTTATTGAAAACTAAAAACAGTACGGATGAATTATAAGTTCATTAACAGGGTTGGGAAATGAATCAAATTCTCTTGTGAACTGCATGCATGTTGATTCAGAATTTATAAAATCAATAATCAAACAAAGCAAATAAAAGCATAACAAAACAAAATCAAACAGAAATGAAATTGAATTATCTCGTCGTACATGACATGGAAAATGCAGTTTACAAAGTTGACAAACGCTGACCTAGCTTGTAGTGTCATTGTTGTTGGCGTAAACTTGAAAACAAATGCAAAATAATTCATGTCAAAGCCAACTGAAGTACATTTTCAGCAAAAACTTCGGAAATTCCAGTTCATTTCTTTAAAAAAATCCACGAACACTCGCGCCATTTCACGTCACGATTTTCCACTAGAATTCAACTCGGGCTTTCTGTGGCTACTACACCACCATCATCATAAATCATCATAAAATGCAATCGAAAATCATTTTTATGGATCATTCTTGGGTCATTCTTAGTCATTCTTAGTCATTCCAGCTCGTTCTGGATCATTCCAGCTCATTCTCGGTCTTTCCAGGTCGTTCATTGTTTTAGTAACTACCCTGTTCGAAAATTCGACCGTTACAACCTAAGTTCGTGCAGAACTAGTTGGTACTCGAATGCTAGCCGAAAAAAAATTGGCCACAAAAAAACAAAGAGCTGGCAGATTCTACCGATGTGTTCACCCTAATAACTATTTTCCCGCAAATAAAAATACTGCAAGCAACTCGCCTTTGTGGTGTCGGAGGAAGTGTGTTATTAATTAATTTGCTTTCTTGTATCCCCTTCCACAGGAGGTAACCTCCATTTCATCATATTGACGGAAAAAATTGTGAGTATAGCTTCGCCAACCTAATTCTTCAATTGCCTTGGTACAATATCGCCCATCTTTACTGCTTCGATCTTAAGTGTTCGACCAAGCCGAGGTCCTCCTTATCCTGATTTCCCCCAACAACATGTCTGGGAGATTTACAAAGCTCACTCCCTTGGTCACTATTTTCGAAGGCCAACTGCCACTGGACTAACGAACAGTAGTATCACTTTATGCAAACGTGGGCAATCTCGTACCCAGACCCACTCATTCACCCAATCGTAGGCTCTGGACCGTCGCAAGAATCTTGTTAATTGTTGTGTAGTGTCAGTGAAATCTTCATAGGGGTCAAAATAAGTAGGCTGCAAGATAAAGTACATAAATAGGTTATAAATATGCTATCGCACTATTACACATGCACAAATCAAAACACTAGTAATAAAATGAAATTGCACGACAGAGCTCACTCACAATGAAATCATCTAATATCGCAATATCCGATGGCATTATCTAAACCTACCTGTATCGAGATATGTGTGCTCAACTGAACCAAGAGATGCTGCTTCGGTGAAGCTTCTGAATTTGGTTTCTGTCAACCCAGAGCTCATGAATCCATGGATTACTCTAAGACAGTCCCGGGAACAGTAAACAAACATTTGTAAGAAACTTGTTACTAACTATTGCAAGAAAGATAATGATTTATAAGCTAAAAAAAATGACAAGAATGAAGTGCTTTCCTGAGGTTAGCGACGTATTTTGATTTCAGTAGTGCCGAACTAAACCAGTCAGTTTCATGGTTGTTTTTGCATCTGAAACTTATACGTCCACAGTGCCCTCTTCTTTCCATATGGAAGCTGCCAAGAAGCAAAAACCCACCGCAAACAGAACAGCATCCTTTGGACTCCGTTAAGCCCTTCACCAGGCTACGAATCGTAGCGGTACAAGCGATAAAGTACTTTCCGTCGTCGTCCTCCAAAGCTGTGTGGATTTCTACCCTTGACGGCTGACCAGAGGAAGAAGAAGGCGGAGCTATAACTGGAAGTTTTACAGCTTTTGACCCAGACGTCTCCGGCTGACCGGCATCACTCTTTTTCTCACGATGGGAGTCGTAAAAATCCATAAGCTTCGAAATCCATGAATAACTATTGAAGTCGCCAAGTAATGTTTTCGATTCCGCTATTCTGGCGCGAAGTAAGAAGAGTTTCTCCTCGTTATCTTCAAATTGGAGAGTAAATCTCTATCTTTTTCGACTTTCTTTTGCTGCCATTTTCGACAACAACAGGAAGACAACATGAAATCTTAGAAAGTATCAAAGCTGCCAGTGTTTTCCCGCGCAAGAATGTGTCAAAACTTGGAGCAAAAGGCGGGAAAAATATGTTGCTTATTGGGGTTTCTTGTCACATACACACCTAAACACATTTTTCGGTGCGGGTATATTTCAACTTTTTGGGTCACAACTTCGATAAAAACATGCTTATAACATTCCTTTTTCATTTATAAATGTATTTATTAACAAATTAGGGAATATTTATTGTTAAATGTAAACAAGATGATGATTTTTTGAGCTCTTGACTTCTGTCCGCTGTCGTCTGCCATTTTGGATGTACCATTTTCAAATTTTGTGAAAGGGGGCGGAGCCTCCCCTTTTATACCGGAATTTCCTGTTTAAGTTGCCTGCCCAAGGAACTTCATTCTAATGCTATATTGTACAAAGGACAATGCTAAAATGGTCTATAATCCATATAATCATGCACTTGTTAATGAAAAAAAATGTACTAACAGTAACCCGGGGCTTTCCTCTGCTTATTCCTTGCAAAGATTGCTCCAGGAAAGACAGAATGTCGCTTCCTTCTTTATATTCCATGTTGAAAATATAAAAGGAAGCAAGAAATGCCAGGATAGCATCGATGATTCTCTTGTGAGGAATCACACAAAGAATCATTCCTTCGCAAACTATGTACAGATTGTCCATGTCAAACAACTCACCAACAGCAACTACTTGAGGATTTACATAACTTCCTATCTCCTCATCAATGGGGCTTTCTCGCTGAAAGATCGAAGGTATAAATATATTCAGATACAACAACAACAACAACAACAAAAAAAAAGAAAGTGATGAGGTTTAACAGAAATAAAACCTTTGACAAATATACTCATGCACACTTGCGATTATTTTTCTACTTGTTTTCTTTAAGACCCATAGTTTCACATTGCAATAATACATACCTCAAGAACAGAGAATACTTGGTCTTGATGATGCTTCTTTCCCTTTCTAACCCTTAAGCACTCATTCAGGGCCATGAATGCAGCTCTGCACTGAAACTCTAATATCAAAATAGTATGAAGAAAGGGATTAGAAATACTCTAAACTACACAGGGAGATATACAGACATTCATCTGTATGTGAATCAATATTTCTGTTGGCTATACTGATTACTGATGTTACCACTGACAAATTTAACACATGCAAGAGTAAGTGAACCTTGGCCCTTTGGGCTCTATTATGATATGGTTTTACTACATCATGATAAGAGTGTCAGCAGAGTTCAAGTCTTAATGACAGTGTAAGAAAGTCAGTAGACAACATTACCGCCTAATCAATTATAGTTATCATCAAAAGATGAATTTGCATGCAAACAGAAACAAAAACAACTCTGTCATGTTTCCACTCTGCCAGGCATTGATGCTTGGTAGTGCAGTGATAATAGTGAACATTGTCATTTAGATGCAACCCTTAAAGTTTGAAGTCTCAATTTGCCAACTAGAATTTGGACCAACTGTTGATCTTTTGGGTTGCTATTAGTCAGTATTACCCTTTTGGACTCCAGACGATCAAAGAGCTGAAATCGAAAACTATAAATTATTTTCTTGATCTAGATTTTAGACTGAATAAAACATTTTAGAGAAGAAGAAGAAAATATATTTAATTTGAGTCTAAAATCACCATTAAAATAAGAATTTATTGTTCAATTTGATTTTCAGATCTTTGAAGTATTGCCATTAAAATGCTAGTTGGCGAACTAGACTTCAACCTTCAATGGGCGCACTTCAAAGAAAGTGGTTACCGTTAATTTCAAGAAAGGGTTAGGGTTAGAGAAAAGTAGAATTTACCTGTGGCATCACTGTCTTCTTGCGTGAGAGCAGTCTCAAGCTCCTTCAAATTTGAAAGCTATTTCCTTGTCTTAGCATAGTTAAGGATTTTTGGTTTTCCAGCTTCTAAATTTTTGGAATTTAAAAACATTCAAAATTCGACCGACTTTTCCTGGAATGCATGAAAATTCAAAATGTGGGCTGAGCAACAGAAATCAAAACTGGAGTACTGTCAGGCTAAAAAATTATTTGTTAACTTACATAAACAAACTGTCGAAGAGGTAGGTAGAGTTCCAAAACCTCTTCCACAGGACTGGGATTTTCTAGGATTTCATGTCGGCGAACACAGTCTTCTTCATGAAAGCCTGGTTCAGCTGCACATCCTTTGGTCTCGTTTTCACTTCTTGCCTCAAAATCCCTGCTTCTTTTTTTAACGTTACTAATGTCTCTACTTCAGGGATCTGTGGTTTAACACACAACAAATCCTCTTTTGATGTATTTTCTTCTTTTTGGCTGGTTCATCGCCCTCCTCTCCAAACCCTGCTGTTCAGTTGTGCACTGCACAAAGAGAGCATACCAATATTTTTCAATGACATCACCTTAACATAATAAAGCACATTAGCACATATAGAACCAAGAACTCATACGGTGAGTATTTATTTCATAGTTTATTAAAGTTTTCGTCATGGCATTGCATGGTAGGCGTAATTTGTGGTCGTTGATATTTTTTTTTTACCAGATCATGAATTCAAGTTTTAGGGGTTTTGAATTTTAAACTAGGAAAGTATTAGAGAAAGCTACCTTGGTATAATCGTTCCTAAGTTGTAAAGTTTTACTTTGCAAAATGAAAACCTTAAAAAAAAAACTTTAATTGAGCTTAATTATGTTTGCAGGAAATACCGAAACCCCAGAAAATTGGAAACAGAACATGAACAAGGGCAGAGTTGATAAGGAATATTGTTGAAGGAGGACTAGCAAACTCTTTTCAAACTGAAGCAACTGTTCTACTGAAGCATAGTATCCTCCGCGAGATATTTCACAAAACGGATGTTATAGCCAACCAGTCTTTGTCTTTAAATGCTGGAGATTTCCCTTAGTAGTATTTCCCACAAGGATGGGACAGAGCCTACACTATTAAACGTGTATCCAGTATATATACGGCCTTTTCTTAGCCAGTCCAAACTGTTTGATGAAAAGGGAGAAAAAAGGTTAAAAAAGTTACCATATCTTTTAGAGAAAAAAAACTTTGTTTATTTACATGTATATTATCGATTTATTACAGGGTTTAAATTGATAGAGAGAGAGAGAGAGAGAGTTAATGAGAGAGAGTAGCTATGTACATGTTAATCACCATTTGAACTAACTTGACTCAACTAACTTTGGAGAGATAAAACATGATCAATGAGCAATGATTTCTTTAATTTCTTAACTGGCTTTCCTGTAAGATTGAACAGGATGCTTCTGAGGAGCGCTGTGTTTTCTATAAAGCTATAAATTTCAGACATATTTGATGCAGAAGCTTGGCCCATATCTACTAGACTGTCTACTGTTTGACCATTTATTTCTAAGATGTTTTCAGGCGCACAAGATTCCGTGAAAGTATTTAGGTCATTTTCAGAAATATCAGGAACAGATAGACGGGGTATCTTTTTGAAAACCTCTTTCTTCCCTCTTTCAGACCAATAGCTGAGCTTCCTCTTAACATATGATCATTTCTCTCTCTGCATACAGCCAAAGGCTTTCCTTCCTCTTGTCATCGTTTTTCTTTTCAACTCCTGAATAAGTTGATGGCACGTGTAAACATTGTCCTGTAAAAACTTTAATAGCCCCCATACGGGCAAGTATATCTGGTAGATGGTAAACCAGAATGTGGATGTAGGGTGTAATTGGGTATGCCCAATTAAACCCTTCTCCTTTTATGGACATCAAGTGTTTAGCCCAGTTGAGTACCTACAGATACAGTATATACAATGAAAAGCTAAGAACTTACACTATTTTATTTACCAGTTATGAGTTAAAAATGCTAACAATATAATATTTTGATTCTTAGCTTATTATTGTAAATGTCGTTTCATTAATACATTAATAAATTTCTAGCTCTCACCACATTTATGTTAACACACTTACGGAGTGTCGAAAGTTTTGAATTTCATTTGGATCAGGATTGAGTGATGTTATTAGACCTTTTTATGTATAAGACATATGTCTCATGTCTGGTTTTGACCCACTTTGTGAAGTTTGTTATAGAATTTAATGAGCTCAGGAAACAAAAGCCATTGTTTGGCGAGTAAATTCAATAATGGTATATCAACGTCTTTATCTCTTATCGCCTACCCGAGTGAGACAAAGGATATATTATATAGATATCGATGAAATATGAAGGTAGTCATGACAACAGTGATATCTTCACATGTGACGGATATGATATCTTCACTGTGTAGAATGTACGAAAGTTTAGGACACCGGATAATTTCGCTCATCGATAATTATATAATAAACAAAATATTACATGACCACTTGGAGATACAAATTTTATCTTTTCTTGTTGAATATCTCTAAGTCGTTCGCTGCGCTCACTCGTGAGAGATACCATCAACATTCGAAGATAAAATTCGTATCTCCGCGCGCCCATGTAATATCATCTATGTCAAATAAAGGAGACGACTCATGGATTTTTTAACCTTTATTTCAAGAACAAGACAGCTTAAACTACAAAATATTTAGTGCGTATTAATGATGAAGGTCATTTGCAAAACAGAACTGACTTTTTTATCGTGGCAGACTCATAAACATTGTTCCCTTTGTGAATGAGGGTTTCAGTGTGAGAGAATCGGGAAAAAAAACAAAAATTCACCCACTACAACCTATGACTGAAACCGGTATTTCAATATATTGAAGCTGTTGTTTAATACGTATTTTGTAAGAAACGCAATCTCCGATTACTCAAAGAAGTGCAGCAATGTATAACGATAGGGAGAAAAGCACGAGGGTGCCACCAACGTTCAGAAATGCAGCGATACGTTTTAAAGAATCCTATGGCGTGTTCCACTTTAATCCGACAGCTAGTGAGCTCCCTGTTTATCTCCTGTAGTCTTGGGTTTCCACTGACTTGGGCTCTTCTTTTAGGTTTAATCAGAGCAGGATGGGAGGATAACCGTTGTCAGAAATAATATGGCAGCCGGCAGGTAGATCTAGAGCACACTGCGGACCAATCCTTGGCATCATGTTAAATCCATTAGTGTCGTTGAGATGTCCGGGGAATCTAAAAATGTAGGGAATATAAAACTCAGTAATAAATCTAAAGCAAAACCTGGACGCATACGCTGGCTTCACGCCCACCGGACGAATTTTTAATCGTTCACTTTTATGATATTTCAGCAATAAATATCATTTCCAAGTTTACCAAAATAAAACAGTAGTAACTACTTACGCAGCCGAACAATGAACTATCATCCCATCTGGAGTAACGATGATGTGGCTTGACATGAAGTGTTTCTTTTTGTCGCCTCTATAAAACATTGCCTGTCGTTGAGATGGTCGCCATATTGGATGAGTCGTTGCATCAATTATCCCAACACAGGACGGAAATTTTTTCCAGTGCCCCAGCCAACCTCTCCACTCTGCTAAAGCTGGCCAAACGACTTGTCGCGAATATTTCTCAAGTAGAAGAGAAACTATTTCTTGTATTGTTTTGCTTACATATGTAATGTCCACTTTAAATATCATGGCCAGGGTTTGCATTCTAAGATATCTTCTCAGCCAAATAAACACTAGGAGGAGTCTTTTTGTAATATTCAATCTTTGAACTCGTATCCTGCGACGGACTCTGTTGCGACGGTATGTCCTGTCGTGCAATGTTATTGACATTCGCATGTCCACAACGACCTCACCAAATGTCTGAAATGTCTCGCCAGTTAGATAATTAAAAAATAATTAGCACATTATATTGTTCAAAGGTTATAATGTAGTTTTTGAACAAGTTGTCACCTCGTGCATGAAGCTCGCGGCGCGTGTATGCATAACAATAGATGACTTAAGTGGGTCAAAACCAGACATGAGACAAATGTCCTATACATAAAAGGTCTAATGTGTCATAGATATCAGAAAAGTCCTGTTGATGAAATAAATAAGGTGAATTGTTTATTTATTTATCAGTAAAAAATGTATGCATGTAATTATTTAATTCACCCACCTGCCATAGTTTCCTAAAATCCCTTAACTTTGAAGGGTGAACACAATGAGCAAATTTCAATTTTAGCAGTTTCTTTTTGTCACCCCCCATTAGGGATGTCCACCTAATCTTGTCCACTTAATCTAAGTTGTCCTTATTAATCCAAACAACAAAACGTACTCCACAGCTCCTTATGACTCTAATTAGAGTGTTTAAATGAAGTCCTTAGCATATACTTGGCATATACTTGGCATACACTTTTAGAAATTGTGGACATAATATTTCATCTTGCATAGAGGTGAACAAAGCGAGCTGCATTGCAGACCTAATAGAAGAACATCACTCGATGTTTGCGCATTTGTACCCAAATGCATCAGTAATTCCAAAAATGCACTATTTGATACAATATCCAAGAACAATGTTAAGGTAAAGGAAATTAGTTCTTTATGTCTGTCTGCTCTCTTTGTTGAAACTAAGGGCATTTGTTCTGGCAACTACTAGTTATGATGACTGGGCTCACAATTTGTTGGGGTTATGGCTTGAATACTTATAAATGTTGGAAGTATGAACGCTGAGGAAAAAATGTAATGTTACACTATTAATTTCAGGCTTAGCCCAATGGTGAGAACCTGGTGCATGAGGTTTGAAGCCAAGCATGGTCGCCTTAAGAAGTTGGCTTCAAGTATAGGCAACTTTACATTGCATGGAGTATGGCTGATAGACACCAACTGAGACAGTGCTATGAATACACTGCATCAAACCATGGTCAACCTTTGATTGAAAAGCCAATTGAAATAGGAGCCTAAGCCTATGACAAATTATGTACTGTTTAATAAACGAGCAGGAGTGTTTTATCGGATATAAAACACGAGGCGTAGCCGAGTGGTTTTATACCCGATAAAACACGATCTGCGAGTTTATTGAACGGCTTAAAAAACTCGTGATGAATGTTATCATATTGTACTGAATTCTTTATGAAATGAACAAAGTTTGATAGAGAAAATCCAAGTTAAAGTTTATGCAAATGAAGACGAATCTTTATCAGATATAAAACCTCCTTCACGGTCATGATTTCTATTGTGTTTCCTTCATGAATTATTAATGAGTTTTTTAAACAATGTATAAAACATTTTCCAGACCTCAATTTCTGCTTTGATTCTAAGGGATCCAAAAGGAAGCACAAACAGCTGGTTACTTATGCATGGTATGTAAACATTTTTCAAGTTCCAAACATTTATGAATAATAATAAGCATTAGGTACAATAATCTTAAAGAATTCCATCATGTGCATGCAGTTTCACATCTAATAGCTGGTCCTTTATAAAGAGTTAAATTCTTTATATAAAGATATCAACTTACCAGCTGAAGGCAAAAGAAAGTACCCATCCCAGCATGAATTTGAACACATCCCAACATGAATTTTTAGAGTAGTGTATGGTAAATATATAGCCTCTAGCTTATATGATAGAGTGCAAACAATTAATCCGTGAAACACTAATTACCAAATAGTACAAAATAGTGCTGATATAACATGCAAATAATGCAAATAATATACCCGTGAAATAGATAGCTAGCTAACTAATTACTAACTTTGTGCTATTGGTTGCCTAAGTCTAATTAGTTAAAGAAATAGGCGAGTCATGACGGGTAAACAAGTGCACGTGTGCTACTCAAGGGCGCTTTTTAAGCACGCTTACAAAAACTGATACAATATTTTATTGTTCATGCTTTTCCTTCGTATATTTTGGCATGTTCGCATTTAGAATTCGCATTTAAACAAAAAAGTGAGATTAATTTACGTTTTATGACTTGATATTCAACGGACGACTGTATATTGTTCAAATTGTCTAGTGCTTAAGTCATTGCTTTTTCTTTCTTAAAGCTAATAAATTACAAACGACGGTAGTTTTTCTTCATTAATGTCCACACTGCAGGCAGAAGCAGAAATGGCGTTCTACTAAGCTCAAACAAGTAGGGCAAATACGGTCGTTGTCTGTCTGTGATGACAGCGCTCTCGAGAAGGCATTATCGTTTCCATGTTTACTAGTGAAACCAGTACATGTAGCAGATGGTGCTTGCTGCCCAGCTCCTCTCGAGTGAAATGAAAGAATAGTCGCACTTATTTTAACACTGTCTAAAATGGAGTTCAGCTCTTGTTCGGAAATGGAAGTTTTTCTTGCTATATCATCGACGGCCAGTTCTTTTTTTCGTGAAAACATCTGCAACACTGCTTTCTGTATAACTTTCCTCATCACTCACCATCCAGCTCGTTATGATCCCAGCTGTTTATATCCCCCTTTTCGTGTATAAGTAGTGAAGCCAGCGTAGACCGTGAAACATCTGGAAACGCACCGCACAGATGGTCAAGTTTATCTTCTTCAAGAATGTATGACTTTCTAGCAGATGGAACAGGAAGGTCAGGCATAACTTGCCATGCTTCTCGCTCTTTTGACCTTGCTTTAGGTTGTGCGATACTTAGCCCTGACTGGTGCCACTGTAGGGCAGTTTTCATGACTTGTAGAGGATTCATGTCATAAAACAAAAGCATGCAACACTAAACAAAAAAGCATGCAAAACAGCCAAAAAATTTTACCCATGCTTACCCCTTTTATTAGCAGGGAGACAACATTCGAAGTCAAATCTTCTTCTACTACACCTAAAACTGTTTGTGTACATGGCGCGCTTGTTGTCTGTGGTTGATTCGCTAACCGTTTTCCCTCCTTGCTCTTATCATGAGTTGAACACTGTTAACACGAACAAAGTTTATAAGGGAGTTACTTTGTGGTCTTTAAGCTGCACAACCTTTCAATGAAAGCGGCACTCTACGCAAGTTCGCTTGGTCCTTTGCTCCATAATGCTGACTGAACGTGTGCTAAGCGGAAAATATTGGCGTGCTTTTCTTTGACTTTACAGCGTGATATACAACCTGCGTGATATAAAAAATTTGCACGTGCATGCGTCCTTGCATGCATGATGAGTGTTGAATGCTGTTTGAAAAGAATAAAGAACTGGTTTTTTTTTCTAGTAAATAGTTTTAGTATTTATCTCTATAATTGTTATTTTGAAACGGTTTTAGATCAATTTATGGCGCCAAGTTGCTTGGACTGCACTTCATCAGTGACATGCAGAATTAGCATTTCAGGCAAAATCCGCTAGTACACTTGTCAGATCAAGGGCAAAATACCTCTGACGTTTTCTAGTTTAGAAATTGTTGTGTCGTGTACAGAGTGTACTACATTATGTGGAGGCAAAATGCTAAAGGAGGTCCGTATTGTCTTGGTTATGCGTATCCTCCTCAGAAAAGAGTGGAAATTTTGGTTGAGTACGTGAATACTCAATCCTTTGCAGCCACTACTCGAAGATGTAAAGTGTCGTACAATAGGCCATTTGCATTAGAGATTTCCGATTTAGCGGATTAGCCACAGTATATTCCACGCTCATTAATCCACCCGGAGTATAGGCCTGAGTATCAGGCCTTCCGAGGGGGAGGGGGAGGGAAGGGAAGGAAGCCGGCTCTCTCTTCCCCTTTCCCGGAAAGCCTGATACTCATGCTAACCAGAATATAGTTTAACTCAGTAAATGTTTTGTTTTCTATTGCTTAACGAGTACAATTTTTTTACTTAATATTCTGAACTGGTACTGTTTTACCTGACCTTTTTGAACTAAAATATGGTTTGTTGATATGAGTACACAATAAGTCTATACTCAACAAACAAATAAACAAATTATTTTTGCTGACGAACATGTATTAAGGCCGATTTACACGTTACAACGTTTGCTTACGAGTGTCGCATGCAATTTGCTTACGCCATCCTTACAACACTGCTACCACTGAGGATTTTAAGACATGTTTTAAAACCCTACAACAATCGCACCCGACAGTGGTAGCCATGTTGTACTAAGGATGGCGTAAGCAGATTGCATGCGACACTCGTAAGCAAACGTACCGTGTAAATCGGCCTTCATACTACAGTGTTCTCAAATCTACAATGAAAAATCCAAGTTACACTTGTAAGCAAAGTCTTTGGAAAGAAAGAGGTTGACGAAATGTTATCAAAGTTTCTTCACTATTTCACAAATAGTATCGTTAGGGGGAAATCAGTCTTGTAAAGAAACGAGTTCTCTTTCCTACAGTCCTCTAAGAATTACTCTCCTTCGATTCGCAAGAAATCCACAGGTTGCTACTACGATGGGTTGGAATGGTCTCATGTGACGAGAGATTTCTGAGGAAGCCGAATATACTTTAAGAGAACCAATAGCATGCTCCACTCGGATACGGGAGGGATCTCAGGGCCCTGTTAGCATCTCGCTGTCTTCTGTTGTGGGCAATACGTCTGGTGAAATGAGAGGAGGGCGGTTAGCATATCCCCCATCAGCAAGCAGCCTTGCTCGTTGTGGAAGATTCTTTATTTTCCTGTGTCCTATAGCAGTAAGTCGTTCATACGCCCCGGATAACTAAAAAATGTATGCAATTATCTTTCAGTAGGAAACAAATGTGTCAGGGTAAATCAAATCGTTATGACCATTATAATCATTCATTCATTCGTTCATTCGTTCATTCATCACTATCTTAAAATTAGACAAGTCTACGAACTTACCCAGCTACAAGTAGTACTATCAATCCGTCTGCATCGATTACTATTTGCGTTCTTATAAAGTGGTATTTCGTTTGGCCTCTATAAGACTCTGCTTGTCTTGGGCCAGATGGTCTTTGAATTCTGTGCCGTGGCGTCTATCATACCTACAGTGTTTGAAAAATGTGGCAGAGTGTCCAGAAAGTTACTCCAAACCCTTAGAGAGTGCCATGTGATAAAATTTTGATAGCGGACAAACAGAATTGGAACGATATGATTTCTTCAACAACGGTAAAGATGAATGCGAGGACGTACAGTTTCGGATATTGCCTTAGCCACATAACCACCATGAGGACTCTGTTTGTGACAAGTTTTTAATTTTTCGTCTATTAGTTGCTGGTACTCGAGGTGTATGTCTTGGAAGAGTAACGTCTACGGCTATTCTTTGTATAATAGCATCAAAGGATTCAGGCGTTTCCCCGGTCATATACCAAAAAACGCGTGGGTACCTCCGTACTAAACGATAATTATCGATGCCATTGTTTTGGCGGTGAAGAAGCTGATTGCCAAGAAGTCGGGCTAAGAGGTTAAATCTCCCTGTTGGTACTATAGCGACCAGCATAAGAAGTGCTATGAGCAGATTCCCTATAACATGGGTAGGAAATAGAGGAACTAGGCGTGGTGATCTTTGGAGCACAAGTTTTACAACTGTAACCACAGACAACAGCGTCATCACAACAAAGGTTGGGAAAGGAGGCGCATCCATTACTTGTTTGGAACTTAATAAATACCTATAAACTTTTACAAAGGCAAAGATATGCAAATAATTTGCTACAACGTGTAGAAGCGTGCGTGCACTAAGAATGTATGCATTATTATTAACATAATTAGGAAGCAAAACACAATTAAAAAACACAAGAAGGCACGTTTGCTAGCAAGGCACTCTTTTCTTCATTCGTACAAGAACATTAAACATGATGGAAATCGTGAAAAAAACAAAACAAAGAAAAGCAAGAAGAAATTATACAGAACTGGAGGATATTCTCTTTCTTCAGGCTGTAAATACATGTGGGAGAGAGTGGAAAAGCGTGTTGAGCTATTGAGCTATATGAGCGATGGGAGAAGCAGGAGACCAGTATTTGGTCGAGGATAAGTCCGCTAGTAAGGCTTTACAAGAGCGCCTAAGAAAACGAGCTTCTAAACTGCTCATCAACGCTCTACTTACAATGTAAAATCAATTATTTAACAGGTGCAAAGTGCTTTCCGTATGTTAAAAGGATAATAATAGATAATTATTCTTTTAGGAATGACGGTACCACGTCAACAGACAAAACGCATCGGGAAACACCAACTTAAAAAAGTTTTGATAATGAATACGAGTCTTCTCAATTGAGGAAAGTGCTAAACAAGAAATTGCAGAAATTTATAAGGCAATTAATACTAGGGAAACGAAGTATGTGGTTGACGTGGATGACAAAAACCTACAGCTTGACGGCTCGACAGAAATCTTCTCAAGACGATCAGCAATAGAAGGGAACTTGAGAAAGAGGAAGATAGGTAATTTGATAATAATTTTATATCTTGTAATAATTCGTGCTCAAATTCTTAGATATGGCTTGTAAAACGTGGCTTTCATGTGTTGTTTTTATCTTAGGAAAAGAACTTCAGTGAAAGACAAAAAGTGACGAGAGAGGATAAACTTGACCGCTTGCTGGACGCGATCCCTGGTGTTCTCGAGTCAGCTCAAACTGCTGCTCGAGAGCATAAGAAAGCTTTGGCAAGCTGGAGGGCTATTTATGGCTTGGTGTCTTCTGATGAAGACTAGAATATTCATTTGTCTTTTGTGGCAGATACGTTTTGTACATATATGTACATGCTAACATAATATCTGTCTGATGAAGAATAGAATATTTATTTTTATTATATAATTACGAATGAAATATCAATTTTTCTCTATTTCGAAAAATTGATATCTTCACGTGAAAATAACATGTTATTTCCACGTGTGAAGATAACACCATTGTGATGGCTATTCAAAAATACACGTAAACAATTGCCTGAAAAAGCCAAAACATACTTCATTGACAATTATTAATAAACAGAATATTACATGGGGGCTTAAAGATAGGAATTTTATCTTCGAGTGTTGAAAATCTCTCACTCGTGAAAGATCTTTTCAACATTCGAAGATACTTACTTACATATCGATCCCGCTTGCTTCTAAAAACCAAGGATTTACCAAAGGAACGTATTCGAAAGGAGTTTGGATACACAATCAATATTTACGAGTAACTATTTGGCAAACACTGGCTAATAGGGACGCTTATGGCCTTTTATATGCGCGTGGTAACGCTAAAGGATCATTTACAACGCTAACAAAAACGGGAATAAACGAAGATAAACAATAATGTAACTAGGTATCGTAACTAGGATTAAACCATTAAAATCTGATAAGCTGAATATAATATGATAATATGAATGTAAATAAGCTAATTAATAAAGAAAGAATGAATTGAGGAGTTGGCCTTTACATGGCTCCCCTGAAATAGTAATATTTCACTAACCTAAAATCTATTTTGTAAATCTAACCTAATCTAGACAAATTTTCAATGATATTGTTCATATATGTCAATCATGAGAAAATTTCTCACAGTTCAGTGTTCATGAAGTGCACTTGATGGCTCCTCGGCCGGGACTTACCCCGGTTCTTACTTCTCTGCACGCATGAGAAGAACCAACTTCTGTACGGGACGCTCCAGATACCGCAGTGGAGCACGCCTTTTGCCTTCTTTGTCCAAGCAACTATCCGCAAGAGTTACCTGAACCTTGCGCACCAGGCCGTCTGTGCTTGGGTGTGACGCCGTTATTCACGCTAGCTGCCAGTTGTTTCTTATGGCGTTTTCATCTTTGATAATGACGATGTCGCTGACTTGTAGGTTTCTTCGCGAGTGCATCCACTTTTGGGCGCTGCTGCAAACTAGTGATGTATTCTTTTCTCCATCGCGACCAGAATTCGTTAGCGAGATGCTGTACTCGTCTCCAGCGTCTTGTGCAGTACAGGTCAGCTGACTGAAAGGAACCTGGGGGGGGGGGGGGGGGGGGGGGGGGCGAACAATACCTTTGATTTCATCGTAAGAAGATGGTTTGGTGTTAGAGCGCCAGGTGATTCTGGATCCGTGAGCTGATCAACAGTCAATGGACGACAGTTAACAATAGCTTCCGCCTCACACATAAGGCTGACTGACGAGCAGACGAGCCTCCAGTTATCCAAAAACCATTTGATCTAATTTCGCTCAGCGTCATTCCCTTTCCTTGATGCTTTACGCGCTCATGGAAATGCCTGATGATTAGCGACGTGACGTGGCCCTTTCTTGGAAGAATGACTGGGAACTTGATCTTTTACTGTTTGGCTTGCATACCTCAGGCGTCCACCTACGCGTAATAGTCCATCCTCATCTAAGAATGGATCTAACTTAAATAGCGAACTGCGAGACTTCACAATGGTTCTTCCGGCTGTGGCAGATCTTCTCTCATTATGACCACCCCTTTTCATGTTCTTCAGATCAGCTATCTCTTCTTCAAAGGCGTTAGACTGCACCGCTTTAACTATCACACGCTCAGATGCTTCTAACTCGTCCACGGTGAGCTGTCTTGTCTCCTTAGGTTTGAGTTGCTTTCGTTCTTGGACTCTATCTTTAAGGAGCTATATAGCGCATGCGGAGGGCTGTAGCCTTCTTTGCACGGTGCCAATCTGAGAGGTACTCTAACCTCTGTTCAAGGGTTGGCATTTCTTTTCTTTCTGTCGATGTTGCCATAGCAACAGATTTCTTGACTTCTGGATCACTTTGATAAGGCTCGCTAGCTCTTTGATCATCACTGATTGGCCATTTACTTTTATCTTCCCACAAGAACGTTGGTCCAAGAATCCATCGAGACATCGGAAGATCTGGAGCTTTCATTCCGCGCGATGCCTCGTCTGCGGGATTCTGCTTCGTATCGACATACTTCCATTGCTCAGCTCGAGTGTTATCCTGGATCTCTTGTACTCTGTTGGCGACGAAGACATGGAAACGCCTGCTCTCAATATTGTTATAACCCAATACCACTTTACTGTTTGTCGAGTAGAAATCCTCGTCGATTGTATACTCGAATTCTTGGTGTATCTGATGACTTACTCTGACTGAGCAGACTGCTGCAGTTAGCTCAAGGCGTGGTATGGTTATGGGTTTCAAGGGGGTTACTCTCGATTTACCAGTGACGAAGGCGCAGTGTATTCTATGATTATCGTCCACTAGTCTGATGGTAGCTACACTGACCATAACCCTTTGTGCTTGCATCAGAGAAATTGTGAAGTTCCGTCTTGACTATGCGACCAAATTCGTTAGGCTTGAAACACCTTGGAATGAGAAGACTCTTTAACCGCATGAGCTCTGTTCTCCACTTTTCCCATCTGGTTTTGACGTCATCAGGAATGGGATCATCCCAATCGAGATCTTGACGGCATAATTCTTGTAGGATTGACTTTCCTTCTAGCATTAGTGGTGCCACAAAACCGATTGGATCGAATACAGAGCTAACTGTCGACAATATTCCACGTCTAGTGCATGGTTTGTCTCGTAACACAATTGAAAACTTGAAGCAATCAGATTCCACGCACCACTGAACTCCGAGCGTGCGCTCTAAGGGAAGCGAGTCAAGATCTAGATTCAGCTCTTTGACGCCATCCGCGCGGTCAGCTTCTGCGATACTCTTCAAAAAAACAATCTCGCTCAAATTTGCTGTCTGAGTTTTTTCACATAAGTAGAACACTAAATAAACATTTCAAAAAAATATAAACTAGGTTTTGGAAAACATTGTAACATAGCCAAACATGCCCTGCGCCCCCATTTAATAAATAAAATTTAGCTAAATACCATAGGCAGTCGCTTATTAAAATGGTTCTTTGAGTACAAAACCCAGCGAAATTCTTCGTAATGAAAACTCCTATCATGTTTTGGGTGTTCTCTAACACCAATAAAATTGTTTTATTGGCTAAAAGCAAAGATTAACAAGCCTAAATGTACCTTTGAAAGATCTTCTTGTCAGCCGAACTTCCTCCACAAACAGTCCGCCATTGTTGGCAGACAGAGTAGTGCCCAGTCCTACTCTCCGCATCACGGATCGGCCAAAAGATGTGTGCCCGTTTCAACGCCCTTCCTCCTCCCGCCCTGACGAAAGTTGTGTCGCTTGCGTCATCTAACACCGCGTAGATTTTAACTCCCCTCTCTGGGTTGTCTTTATGGTACAGAATGACTGGAACGATCTTTGAGTTAGTAACTGTAGCTTGAGACTGACTGTCCACGGAGTTTAAAGATGTGCTTGATGATGCATTGGTATTTGCAGACTCTGTTACTGTAGGATTACTAAATGTGACCTCCGTTTGGGTGTTGTCTCCGCGAGAGGACTGGGTTCTAGATTCGGAACTCTTCTCTGCTCTAGGCTTGGGTTTCGCTCCATGCAGCAAGGTGTGGTGGAGTTTTCCGCACTCTGCGCAGCCTTGCTTGGATTGACACCTGGCAGACACGTGACCCTTTTGAAAACATCTGAAGCACAGCTTATTCTTACGAATGACGTCACTTCGCTCTTCTAGTGTGTTCTTGATAAATGTTGCCAAGCCATGTTTTCCGTCGCAAACTGGGCATGATTGATCTGAAGGTTGAGCAGACTGACGTGTAGGAGCTGAAAAGCTTTCACTTGCGTTAGCTGTTGTTGCGAAGGACTGTCCGGCTTGGGGCTTACTGTTGAACTTGTTTCTATGGTTACCTCTGTGGTTGCGAGACTTTGACGTAACTGTTGTCCTTTTGCGCTACCTCATGAGAGCTTCCGGTGAGAAGACTGGGTCGTTCGCTAATTCAGCTTCTTGTCTGACGAACTGGACAAAGTCACTGAAAGATGCTGGCTTTCTTGACTTGGCTGGATGCTCATGGGCGTAACGGCACCACTTTATTCCGGAGTACGAAGGTAGCTTGGCAGAGATTTGCATAAGAGTTTGAGTGGAGTTGAGTTCTGACATCGATTGCATTGTTTCCATAACTGTTTCACACTTGACGAGAAAATCGGAAAAATCGAGAATACCAGCATTGTCTCCATCACTTATCTGTGGCCATCTTCTCAACCGCGATTTGTATGACTCAGCGACATGTACGGGATTTCCATAGCGACTGTCTAGCAACTTGCGAGCTTCTTGATATGCCTTGTCAGAGTTCGTCGCTAGAAAACCTTTGACTACGGTGTTTGCCTTTCCTTCCGTGTACTTGTCGAGGAAGTAGAGGCGATCTTGGTCTGAAGGTACGTTAGCAGAAATTATAGTGTCGAAGGCGGTGATGAATGCAGGATATTCGAAGGGGTCACCAGAAAATACTGGAGGCTCTTTAACTGGTAGATTTTCAGATCTTTGTTGACTAATAATATGTGAACTTAGCTCCGTTTGCTTCGCTTGCAATTTTACTATCTCTCTTAGAGCTGTTTCCATACCCTTCGACTCTAGTGGTTTATGTACTTCTGGGATTTGATCAAACGGGATTTGAGGAAAAGTTGGAATCTGGACTGAATACTTAGGCTCGTATGGGGAGACTTGCGGATTCAATTTCCGAGGGCTCTTTCGCACTTCATCAGTCTTAAAACCTTTCTTGTCCTTAGTATCGTGGACAAATTTCTGTGCGTCGCCAGATTTAATTTCTTCATCTAACATTTTCTTTAAAGATTGTTCTTCGGCATGAGCTAAAGCAATTTCTTTTTCCAATTGCATCTGCTTGAACTCCCTTTCTCTCTCAAGGAATTCCATTTCAACTTTCAACTTAGCTGATTTTGTGGCTGCGTTAGCTATGGCTTCGGGTAAGGGTAAAAATGACGACCTGTATGAACTTGACTTTGATGAGCGAGATTTCTCACTCGGACTACGCGACGTAGCACCGGATATTACGGACTTTGTTCGATATGAGGCTCTATCGAAAGCTTGAATCTGCTCGCAAATTCTTAACCTACATTCGGTGTATTCGCGATCTCTTATATCAAACCAACGGTAGGACTCTTCCTTTTCTGTTTCCGTTTCCAGGATCTCATCGTATACTCGTTGCGCCTCATTAAGCTCATCTTTCAATGAGTCTAATTTGTTTCTTTCTGCCATGGGCAACAGTGACGTTTTTTCTCCTAAGAATTGACGGATAGAAACCTGACTCCAGATCAGAAGATTGTTGGTTCAAATTATCTAAAACAAGAAAGAAAGAAAGGGAAAAAAATGCTCAAGGTACACTGCGAGTAGAGATTATTTCATGAGTCCTTAGGAGTATTTGCCTGAGATCATAAGGAGCAGCAGGGAGCATATGAGGAGCAGTTAACCGGGAGCAGGTTGGGAGTAGTTCAGGGAGGACATAGATTGCGGCGAACTTTGAAAGGAAACTCATTTGGTATTAGATGCAGTAGCAAGACATTCTCCAAAGGTTCATTAATAAGACGTCACTTGAACAATCATATTTGCAAAATTAACGATATAGAGGAAAATGAATCAACATATGATGAAGAGACGTCAAGCGAAGACGTTGAAGAAGACAGTGAAGTAGACACGAGTGAATCAGAGTCATATGATGGTCCTGATGATGACGATGATGAGCCTAAAGAAGACTGCTGGTCAGTGTTGATAAAAGAGACGCCACGAGATCGAATTAGAAACTCTGGAAAACCAGTACATGGAAAAAGGCGAAACGAAAGAATCGGCTGAAGTGCTTGCGTACAACAAAATGATCCCTACATTTCAAAATGAACTGCGAAACGTACTGTTGGAAAAATTGGAATGGATCCGCGCGTTAAGAAGGGATCCTTATTATTGTAAAATAATGAGAATCCGACGAGATTTACTGGACACTGGTGATTACGACTGGATGGAAGCAACCCAGGTTGCTATTGATCAACGTAAATTTCTCTTGAACAATTTATTCACTACACAACATCTACAAATACAAACGGACGAATCAGAACACATGGAATAAGAATCTGTAACAAGAAATAGTTTGTTATTACGGATACTAAAGACCCTAGTTGACAGGTAAAAATGATGGTGCCTGTCAACACTGCGATGTTAGAGCTCGAAATCATATCAAACATGTACATTAATTATGACACCAACTTCATTTGTAAGAAGAAAAAAAATCAGTTTTATTTCACTTGTCAACAAATGCTACAGCAAATCCAAAACAATATGTCTTTGGTATAATTATTATTTTGTCTATGACGGCGGATGATAGTAATTTCGAGATCCCCAACTGGGTACTTGCTGCTGTCCAGTAGTTAATCCTTTTTGCTGTTCCCTTGTTGTCAAATCCATTTCCGGACCGAGCGCATTAAAAATAGTGTCCAGTTCAGAAGTGGTGAAAATTCGTGGCAAGTAATCTTTTCCTTGTGCCTCGTAAAATTGCGCCCTGCCATCATCCTGAAGGGTTTGAATGGATCCAGGAAACGTTGGCTCCTTGTGAAGATCGGTGGCTTTGGACTGACTGGATGCAGTATTTGCCTCATTGTTCACTAACTCCGTATCAACTAACTATCAACCGTACTAACTCTGTTTCAAATGCCGATTTGAGTGATGTCCATTCGTCTAAAGTCAAAGACACTCCTGAGCTAGTTAGAACCGTCTTCCCGCTCGATAAATCTTTCTTCTGTTTGCGGATACATATTTTTTTCTCCCTTCGAGCATCCTTCACAAAAATAACGTATCCACGGTTTCCTATTTGTATTACTTTTACAGATGACATGTTAACTAATCTATCCGTACTCTCGCTGGATTATAGCTGAGTGCAAGTGGGGTTTTTCCGACGAAGGTGATGAGCAAGTGATTCTGCTGATTTTGATCGGGATTTTAATCTTTTCTCTCCATAAAAATATGTATTCATATTTCAAATTCCCGCCGCTGTCTTTGGGATTTGTACTTTGACCCTTATGCTACATTCCTTTCATCCTCTAAAGTATTTCTCACATTCTTAAGGGTATTTCAGTTGACCACTCCTTCCCCCTACATTCTTAAGGGGTAGTCAGGAATTTAGGCCACCCCTCCCCTAGCAATCCCGGTATCTGGGGGGGGGGGGGGGGGTTAACTACTAAGACTTAAGGCAAAAACAGGGTGTTTGAGTTTCCCGAACAAAATATCTAAATAAAAAACAAGGGTGTACTTACATATCGATCCCGCTTGCTTCTAAAAACCAAGGATTTACCAAAGGAACGTATTCGAAAGGAGTTTGGATAGACAATCAATATTTACGAGGAACTATTTGGCAAACACTGGCTAATAGGGACGCTTATGGCCTTTTATATGCGCGTGGTGACGCTAAAGGATCATTTTACAACGCTAACAAAAACGGGAATAAACAAAGATAAACAATAATGTAACTAGGTATCGTAACTAGGATTAAACCATAAAAATCTGATAAGCTGAATATAATATGATAATATGAATGTAAATAAGCTAATTAATAAAGAAAGAATGAATTGAGGAGTTGTCCTTTACAGTGCGTTTGTGTCTTGATTCTTAGCTCAATAATCCTGAAGCGAGATGACGTTTTACCCCCATCGCTAGACCATAATAGTTTTTAAACTTCTTTCATATTAAAACTTTTGACTCCTTAGAGAATACAAGAACAATACTCATAATTAAAGAACAAAAGCAGTTTGAAAAGGATTATAATAATAATAAAGTTTATTTATATAGCGCTCATATCCATGAGCATGTCCAAGGCGCTTTACAACAGGAATATATGTATAAATTATATATATGAATTTACAATATTTACAATGCTACGTATTTAAAATATTAATAAGTAAATCTAATTATAAAAGGAAAAACATCTTAAAAGCCTAAAGGCAATATGCGTAAAAGCAGGAAATGAATCAAACAAAAGAGATCTAAATATATTTCCTATTATTAAGGAATAAAGTAAATAAATAAGTTTTAAGCTTACTTTTAAAGGAAGCAACAGTAGTACAAGAGCAAATCTCAAAAGGGAGCCTATTCCATAATCTGGGAGCAGCAAAGGAAAATGACCTGAAACCATACGTAGTACACCTAGCTTTAGGTTCAACCAGAAGTTTGTTGGAGATAGATCGGAGAGCATAAGAAGAAGAACGATAGCACAGAAGATCAGACAGATATGTCGGTGCAAGGCCATGTAAGGCCTTGTAGGTCAGCAACCGCATCTTGAAAATAACTCTGTAGTATACTGGCAACCAGTGCAGGTCAACCAACACAGGAGTGATGTGGTCAAATTTCCTGGTGAAGGTGACAACACGAGCAGCAGAATTCTGAATGCGTTGCAGCCTCTCCACGACATATTTAGGAAGTCCATAAAGTAGAGCATTACAGTACTCTAGTTTAGAAGAAATAAGAGCATGGATAACCGACTGAGCAGCATGAGAGGTTAAGTATTACCTGATAGTTGACAGATTCCTCAAATGAAAGTAAGATGATTTACAGATATTGTTAACTTGGAGCTCCCCGGTCATACATTGGTCAAAAACAACTCCAAGATTAGCGGCTGATATACAAGGGACAATGGTGTCGCCACAGACAAGAATTTCCCTCAAGGAAGGACGATCTTGAAATCTAGAGTGGATGCACATAAGTTCAGTCTTATTATGGTTTAACTTTAAGCCATTGGAAAGCATCCACCTAGAGATGTCGGTTAGACAATCCTCTAACGATTGTACATTCCTCTAACGATTGTGATTATGGTCTAGAGACGGGAGTTAAACGTCATTTCGCTTCCGGCTTATTTAATGAACTGGTTAGAAAAAACGTTCATTTGCGTATTCTTGGTTTTCTGCTGACGTCACACGTTTATGCAAATGAGCACTTCCGCCATGTTGGTGCTCATGCAAGGCGTGATATCACATGTAAATTTTAGCTTCTAATACAAATTCTATTACAGTAGTCCATTCGCTTTCGAATGTAATTTACTTTTCATGGACAATTCCAAAGATCCAAAACCGGACTTTCTAGAAGACGTACTTGAAAGGATACCAGTTCTCTCTGATTACGCCAAAGGTCTAGAAAACCACGTAAAAGAGAGGTATTTAAAGAAGATTTCAGTAATAGGAGTGGATCCGGCAGCTTTACCGAGCGAGGAATTCAGTCCAGAATGTTTTCCCCCTGTCGAAGTCTCAGATTTGCTTTCATACTTAGTTTTAGAGACAAGCCACTACACAAAAGACCAATTCAAGGCATTCAAAGGTTTAGATGATTACAAGTACATGGTTTCTGGTTTTGTCGCATCAGTTGGAGGAAAGGAAATCGCGTGTAAATTCCTTGTTGTTGCTAAAGTGCGACATTCGCAAACCATGGGGGCTCCGCTAGTGAATATTTGGATCATCACAGAGAAAGACGGTACCGTTGATTCAGCACATTACTTAAACTGTAAGGCAGGACTGGGAGAAATATGCTCTCATGTAGCGTGCGTCCTTTTCTACTTAGAAGCCATCACACGGATTCAAGGAAGACTTGCTTGCACTCAAGTAAAGTGCTCGTGGATATTACCTACGTATGTAAATGAAGTACCATACTCGAGGGTAAAAGATATCGACTTCTCGTCAGCGCGGTTGCTGAAAACATCTCTGGATGAGAAAATTGAGTCACTGCCTCATAATACTGTGGATAGGCAGAAGGACAACTTCAGAAATGAACGCCCTGGACAAACATTTGCGTCGAAAGAGAGTCCATCGAATGAGGAAATCCAGAGGGTTTTATGCTGAGCTTAATAATTGCAAGATCAAAGCAGAAGCATTGAGCTTAATTTATTCATATGCCGACCAGTTTATTGATGAATGCCGCACTCTCCCAATCATTTCAGATTTATTTCAAACAGAATATCTTGACCTTCAGTACCCAGAACTTATGAAAATGTGTGCTGAGGTTACACTAAACATTTCCGATGAACACTTAAAGAAAGTGGAAATGAACACACGATCTCAGGCTAAGAGTTCGGGATTTTATAGACACCGTGCGGGCAGAATTGGTGCATCTGTAAGCCATGCTGCATTTCACACCAACCTTGCTCAACCCTCGCAATCCTTGATTAAGACAATTTGTTACCCGAACCTATATAAATTAAACAGTGCCTCAACTAAACATTGTCAAAATCTTGAAAGTGATGCCATAAGGGCATATGAAGCATCTGTAAGAGAAAACCATGTTAAGTTAGAAGTAAAAAAGTGTGGAATGTTTATAAGCAAGGATAAGGGATTTCTTCATGCTACACCTGATTTCCTGTTATCTTGTGAATGTTGTGGGAATGGATGTGGGGAAGTGAAGTGCCCCATCATCATTAAAGAGTTCCTGTCTGGAAAAGGTTAATGGTTATTTTCAGCTGAAGAAAGGTCATAGCTACTATACTCAAATACAGCAGCAGTTGTTTACAGTGCCAAATGTCAATTATTGTGACTTTGTGGTATGTGCCATTGACAAAATGAACAACTTTCGCTTGGTGGTACAAAGAATATACCTAGATTTGCAACACTGGAATCTTGTTTTGCCCAAATTGGAAACTGTTTGGAGAATATGCATTCTCCCTGAGATCTTTGGACGATGGTACACGCATCGCTGCACTATACCTCTGAAATTAGCAGAAAAGGATGCAATCTGTTTCTGTAGACTGAAAAGGGAGGAGAAAATCATTGTCTGCAGTAATGTGGAATGTCCTTATAAAGAATTTCACCCTTGTTGTCTATCTATCACCAATGTGGGAACACCAAATACATGGTACTGCCCTCACTGCTGTAGGCTTCCTCAGTTGCAGAGAGGGAAAAAGGGTAATAGAAAGGTACCACCTGCTACATCAAATCAAGCAGCTATGAAGGGTGGAACAATTTGCATCTGCAAGTCCAAACCAACCCTAACAGACAAATTAGTACAGTGTCATGGCACAAAAATGGGAAGTTTTTTTCATTTGGTATGTTTAAATTACAAAAGGATGCCCAATAATCACAACACAACATGGAAATGTTCTGCATGCAAAAAAGCTACCCCAGCCCAAGCTACCACTTGTTCTTCTTCCATATATTCCTCTAACAGTGAGGATGAAAGTGACATTGTTCTCACCAAAGTCACACAGGGCGAAGTTGCTAAAACCAGTCCTTTAGCAAAGCTAACAGAATCCGATTTTGATTTGATCACTTGTCCTACTGGGTGTTAGATTGTGATATAATTCACCAAGCCCAGGTTCTACTCCAGTGTGAGAATCAAGCAATTGAAGGCTTTCAAAGACCTACACTTGGCCCAGTTAGGAATTTTAACATTGTTACTAGTGAGTTTGTTCAAATCCTCCATACTGGAAACAGCCATTGGGTGTGTGTGAACTCAATCGGATGTGCACCTGGACATGTTAATCTGTATGACATTCTTTATACTGGCTCTGTTTTGAGTCAAGAAATAGAGGAACAGACAAATGACTTACTGGGGGGTCAATTGGTAGCTCTCAATCCCAGCCAGTGCAGCAGCAAAACAATGGGAGTGATTGTGGGGTCTTTGCAATTGCATTTTCTACCTGTTTAGTCTATGGAGAAGATCCAATAATTGTAAATTTTGATGTATCCAGCATGAGGCCTCACTTAGCATCATGTCTGAGAAATGGAAAAATAAGCTTGTTCCCTACATTTTAGATTTAGCCAATACCTTACAAAATTATACATATTGCACAGACAGGAATATGATCACCTCGGCCTTTTATTTTTATCAAAATATATTTATCTTATCAACAACGAATCAATTTATTTGGAATGTATGATTCCAGAAAATATTTATACCCCCGACACAGGACCAATTGATCTAAAGATCTCTCCCATATCATTCTTATTGAAATCTGCATTCATGCAGGGTAAATAAGGGGTAAATTTACTCCCCCCAACACACACAGTAACAACCCTATGGAATTTCCTATTCCCTTTGTGCTGGAGGTATTCTAATAGCTCTTTTCTGGGATTATACAATGAGACAATATACAATTTAGGATTCTTACCTTATTTTAAACATTTAACACTGGTGAGCATGCACCAATCTTGTTAGGCAGATTTCTGACAAACTTTTTTTGCAAGAGTTGGAAATAATAAAACCATTCTAAATAGCAACACAAATTTAGCCATTTCCTTTTAAATTGTTATGGGGGTGTACCATTTGCGAAATCAGTATGAAATGTAATGACTGTCATACTGTCCTTAAAGATCTCTTTTGTTAAGCTTCTTATGCTACTTATTTCACCCAAATTACACATGAAACGTTCCACCTTATTTCCTTAAACAAAAACGAATTCCTAATTAAGGCCTTGGGTTGCTAATAATGGGAATGTACTGGTATCAGAGAAAGCAAAGAATATATACATGACTTAACCATGGAAGGATGTTTCATTTCGTAGGGTTTGGTCAACTGCTTTTGTGTTCTATTTTCTTGTAACTACGTCAATAAGTCCAAGAGTCTGCAATATAAGACAAAATAGGCATCCAATGGTTGGTTATAGATTTTTCTTTAAACCATAGAAACAGCAAATACTGTATTACCTAACAGTGTTCAGTTTAGCTAATCAAAAGGTACAATTGGAGGACAAAAATTCACGAGAGCAGCACATACTCTTAGCATGGAATCTACCAAAGGGGTTTGTCGGTCAGAGTATCTGTGATTACAGATCAGGAAATGTGTAGGCAAGGTTGACTGAAAAATAGTGTATTTTCTTCGTAGTAGCCCAATAACACGCTCAACGTGTATTCTTACATTTGCAATACCTCTTGTTGTTTCCACATCCAGTGGGTCCAGCTGAGTCTTTCCTTTTGTGAAAGCTGGGATTACCAGTTTTGCTTGCATAAGTCCAACAGACTCAGTAATTGTAAAACCTCTGTCTGCCATAACCATGTTTCCTGGAATTAGCTTTTCCAGGAAACCACAATTCTCGGTTAAAAACTTATCAGAAACACGACCTCTCCAGGCTTCAGACACATAAGAAATAGTTCCTTGTGGAGTTATTCCTATAAGAACCTTGATTGTATTGTGATGCTTGTAGCTTGAAAATGTCTGCGCCCTAGCTAGCAAATTGGACGGCTTTTCGATAAAGACTTCGGAACTGTCGATAACAACAGTAGTTTTCTTACCAAATGCGTACTGATAACACTGAGGCATGGTCCTCCAGAGTTGGTCCCTGTCTGGCCCGTAATCAAGCGGCAACAATCTGGCATCCATCACAACAGGCCAATGATAAAATATTCTGAAAATGGTAGATACTGCTACAGCAAACCGATATGCAAGATCCTGTAACGGTGGATTCAATCGGAGTTTAATAAGAACGATCAAAAATTCTTGAAATCTGTCTAGTGACTGGGTCTGTCGAGTAACATATGGGGCAACATGATTGAAAACAACCATAGCACCTCCTCTGAAGAATCAAAGAAATGTTTGCTGGGTGCTTGGTATTTGCTTTTCTGAAAGATGTACTCAAACTCTGTAGTTTGGCACTATGCCTCTTGGTACTCAGTCGTGTCACTTGTCGTTTGACAACTGGCTTCCTTTCTGTTTTCACCTTCGCCTTCGGTCACGATCACATCTGCAAACAATTCTTCCTCGTTCAGCCCCTCTTCGCCTTTGTCTTGACTTCCTTTAAACGTTCTAGAGGAGCTTGACTGGCTAAAATCGAACTCGACAACAGGAAGGCTGCTTTCGTAAAGCTTCTGTCGTTTCTCAGCTGATTCTTGGCGTTCGCGTGCAAACTTTTCCCGCTTCTTGGACCTCTTCACGTGGGTGAAAACCAAGAATTGAGTTGTTACTCTAGTTAACGCCCGTGCCCTTGTCATGCCTCACTGAATTCCTATGTTTTTTCTAATTAAGCGCAAACTGTCTCCTATTTAATCCTAACTATTTCACGGGTATAATAGAGTGCACGCACTAAAACCGTGAACATTAATTAGTACTAATTAGTACTATTTCATGCAGAATCCTTTGTTTTCTATTGTTTAATTATCACTATTTAGTGCTAAAAATTTGTATTTGTTTCACGGATTTAGTAGAACGTTTTCCAACAACCAGGGTTAAAAATTCTAATAGAGCTGTCCGTATTAGCGGCATAACGATCAGTTCGGCAAATAATATGCCACCATTGCTTTATAGAGTGCAAACAATATAACCGTGAAACTTTAGTAATACTAAATAGCACAATTTCATGCAATTTCCATTGTTTTCTATTGTTTAATTAGCACTATTTTTTACTCTCCTTTTTATTAGTAATTAGTGTTTCACGGATTAATTGTTTGCACTCTATCTTTTATTGTCTTTGTATGTAAGATGGAATGGATTAAGAGAAAGTGTGAATATCACCTTGAGAGGAACCAATGAATCAGGCACTCTGGCGTGACAGTATAATTAATATGTAACTAAGAATCATTCATTTAATGCATTAAATCGATCTGTTTTCATAGTTTTTTCATACACATCATAGTCACCGGCGTTTCTGTGAGACTTGGAGAAATATTCTCTTTTTAAACTGGAACAGGGTTTTGTTGAACGCGATAATTATGATTAATATTGGATGACGATGGGCAGGAATGGTCTTCTTTGGCGAAAAACCGTGGAGATGGAAACATAAACCTTGAGGAATCCTATTGAGTGTTCAACCTTCACCCTTATTTTTCTCAACTCTCTATTTGCTGCTCTTTCTCTTCTGTTTCGAACATTGCGGATTGGTTTTAGGATTAGTTCTCTTGGGGGGTATGCGCCTTCTGCTGCCAGGCGACTCCGGCGAAGGAGTCGTAGCACACCATTTGGCCCAACCGATGGAATGAGACGATAGGTCTGAGCGTCATTCAAATGCCCAGGAAATCTGATTAGATACAAAGAACTATTAGACACAAAAAATAATGACATGTAAGATTATAATGAAAGGCATCGATCTACACATAAAGCAGCGAACCAGCATGAATACCGAAATGATCTACCATATCACTTCGAATGAACAGATTTGTTAACTTACCCACTCACTATTAATACAATCATTCCATTTGCATCAATGATTACTTGCGAAGACATGAAATGTCGCTTTTTATCTCCTCGGTAAAACTCTCTTCGTAACCCGCCGCTTGGTCTTTGTATTGGGTGAATTGTGCCGTCTATAATTCTTACGATATTTGGAAATTTTGGCCATGTATTTACAAAGTTTGTCCATCGAACCAAATTAGGCCAGGTGACCAAATGTCGATATTTTAAAAACAATATTGGCACGATATGGTAAACTTCTTCAAAAACGGTCGTCTTGCTAACATTAAAGAAGGCAGCCAGCTCCCTGTACTTGGGGTACGCTCTTAACCACATTAATACAAGCAGCAATCTATTTTTTACAGTCAATAAACATTGGCGCCTACGAGCTGTTAGTGGCTGGTGTGATACACATCTAGGAGCACCCACTTCCACTGATACAAATTTAACCATTCGTTCAAAGCTTTCGACATTCTCTCCTGATGCATACCACAAAAGCTGGGTTTTGCTAATGGAATCGTAGATATCCCTGCCTTGGTTTCTAGCAGGCATAAAACGAGGAAACAGCTGTTGCAAAAGAGTTGGCCTTCCACCGAGCCTAAGTATTCCAATAACAGTCAAGAACTGTAATATCCACGCTGGAAAAGGTGGCGGGATTGGAACGATGTTTGCATTAGACAAACACAGTCTGAGATTTATAACAATTATCAAGAATTGCACGAGGACAAAAGGGAATGGAGGTGGAGGAGTATTCCTACGAGGCATTGCTATATAAAGCCCTTGTTTTTGAACTTGACACTTAAGTATTGTCACAATGCAGCCGGAGAAATATCGCTACAACACTGATAATGTTTTCCTGAGAGCGGCCATGACAGGAGAAGTACACGTACCAAGTCCTGTTCCACGAGTTACCTCAACTGCCACTTCTAATTCTTTGGCCAGCTCACTAGCCACTGTGAAACAACGGCAAAAATTCAAAAGAGTAAGGTTTTCGGATGCTGAAGATTTACTAATAGAAAGAGCATTTCAAACGCACCAAAAGGATTACCGGGCCATAGTTATCTTCATAAAGAGACATTTAGAAACGCTCCCTGAAGACGCAAGAAAATACTACGAAGCAAGTAGCGAGTCCAATCAGAAGGAAAAACTTGCAGAAGAAAGAGTCAGAAAAAGAATTCATTCGAAACTTTTGAAGATTGTTAGGTGAGCTTATCAGTTTCTTCTAAAGTTTTTGAAATAATTTTTATCCTTATCCTAACCTCTAAATTCATTATGTATCAAGTTAAATTTGTTGTTACGATAACTGAAAAATCATGTTTTGGTTTTTGTTCATTTTTAAGTTCTGTCGATAGTGCTCAATCAACCAACTAGCATCTTGGAAGAGTTTACTAGTGAAAAGAGTTCAGATGAGGCAGAGGAGAGTGCCAAAAATAGCCAAATAGCGGAAGAACGCGACAGGCAAACCAGGTATCTTCCCTTGGCAAACTGCAACAGCCCAACTGAAGTGATGTCGTCACTGCGAAACAAACATCTTGCTGAACGTGACGATGGGTTGTATCATGATGACGCCAGTAAAAAGGTTTCTGGAGAGCCTTCTCGAAAAAAGTAAGATGTGATTTTAGGCAAATCCCTTGAAAAAAAGTTGGCAATAACTTTGTCCTAAAACTTTGTGTGAGCATCGCCTATGCCATAGGGTTTCTTAAAAAGAGGGGGTCACTATTCTTGTTTTTGATTCATTTAAAATGACATCGCAAAATGATCAAAAATTGACACTCTTTCGCTTTTTTTTTTTTTACTCAAGAAAAGGTAAAATAGTTATTTGCTTGTGCACATGCTTTTTTTCCAGTTTATCGGGGAAAACTTTACGAGTTTCACATGCAAGCCCCCCCCCCCCCCCCCCCCCCCCCAGTTCATCGGGGGAAACTTTACGGGCGGAATAAAACATGGGAATTATCTTAACAAACTTAAGAGTAGCTACTTCGTACTCACACCCGGCTACATACTTTGAATGATTAACGAAATGTCAAAATCCACAGACATAACTTGCACAGCCTCTCATTAATTGGGTATTTGTCCAATTGTTCCTGTAACTTTGACCATTTCAAAAGTTGATAAGTTATTTTTAGAGATATGGTTAGTTTTTCGACTGGTTTGATTTCAAAACATTACAGTTTATTTCATAACTCTGAAATGACTAATTATATATATTTTCGTCTCAAATCTTAGGAAGAAAACAAGAATGCAAGAGGCGACTGATTCCCTTCCAGATGTGCTGAAAGCTGTAAAAGAAGCTGCAGAAGCCCATTCAGAGGTTCTGAAAAAGTGGCATTCAACATTTGATAACGACGATGATTGAAAGATTTATACAATAAACAAAAGCCTGTGTTTTGTTGTGAATGATGAACATCAAATAAATCCTAAGAGAATTACATATTAACTTAATACCCCTATACATTCATTTGCTTCTTTTTCGTTTTTTTTTTTTTTTTTTTTTTTTTTTTTTCGTTCAGCAAGTGGAACGAACTACTAGCCTTTACTCTAGCCTTTACTAGCCAGACGCTTTTGCTGCACGATGATTCTGCAAGCTTAGGCCTGTGAGAGCTGTCCTATTAATCTAAATCATACAATGTTTTACTTTGAGCTTCGCCTAGGTAATTATGAAACCAAGACCCAAACAAGCAAACAAAATAAACCTCGTCGAGTACAAATAATATTTTTTTTGTAATTCGGACAAGTCGTTCTAGCTATATCTCGTAATTCTAAACACAAAAAGAAAGATGCGGATATTATGCAAATGTAATAATGATAGTGTGGATCACATTCACTAATAAGTTCCAAAGTATGTCAAACTAAGAATTAAGTGAAATCTCTTAAATCGAATGGTACAGCATATGTTGTGCCAATGCCGCTAAAACGGACAGCTCTAATGAGTTTGCTAATATGCTAATGAACTACGTAACGTACTGCCAGCTAAATTATACCGAAATAATCTGCGTGAAGAAGATTAAATTTCAAAATGTTAGTCTTATTGCACTTTCTGTGAACCTGACATAATTTTCAGCAATGTAAACGAACTCAACGTTCTAAATTTATTAAAAACCTAACAAGTGTTACAAGACTTTATATTTTTTATTCAACGTTAACGTTTGTATCAGAAAAAATACAAATGAGTGGAATAAGCTAGCATGGAAATATTCTGTGTTGTTGTTTTTTGTTGTTGTTGTTTTTGTTTTTTGTTGTTGTTTTTTGTTGTTTTTTGTTGTTGTTTTTTGTTGATGTTGTTTTTGTTTTTTGTTGTTGTTTTTTGTTTTTGTTTTTTGTTTTTGTTTTTTGTTGTTTTTTGTTGTTTTTTGTTGATGTTTTTGTTTTTTGTTGTTGTTTTTGTTTTTTGTTGTTGTTTTTGTTTTTTGTTGTTTTTTGTTTTTGTTTTTTGTTTTTGTTTTTTGTTGTTTTTTGTTTTTGTTTTTTGTTGTTCTTTTTTGTTGTTGTTTTTTGTTGTTTTTGTTGTTGTTGTTTTTTGTTTTTGTTGTTGTTTTTGTTGTTTTTTGTTGTTTTTTGTTGTTTGTTGTTGTTTTTTTTTTTGTTGTTGTTTTTTTGTTTTTTTTTGTTTTTTGTTGTTGTTTTTTGTTTTTGTTGTTGTTTTTTGTTGTTGTTTTTTTGTTTTTTGTTTTTTGTTGTTGTTTTTTGTTGTTGTTTTTCGCAACTTCGAACACGCAACAAGCCACGCGAACTTTATTGTACATGGTTTCTTTTAAATGATATTGTGATATCAAAAAAAAAAGCGAAGTCACAGGAATTTCAGGATATTTATCACGAATAAACACTTTCTTATTTTTGTTCCTTTTGCTTTTTCTAATTTTTAGGGCACCATCGATTAACCTTTCCTCGATCTTATACGTGCCTCGTTTCCCAGCATCCTTGAGAGACCCACGAAGGTTATATTCCCAACTACGTTGATGACTTAAATATGGGATCATTATAAACCTTCGTATCTCAAAGACCCGACATCCAATATGACGAAATATTTTCACAATCAACTATTCACTATTTAAAGAATCAATTCTGAAAATATTATGTAAAGGCTTATAAGCACTTTAATTGAGCCCAGCATATGTATGGAGGCGCTGAACGTAACAGAAAAAAAAGAGACGAAACGGTTTGATAATCATTTCGGTATTATAAAGACAAATTACAGAGATAACAAACATAGGGTCTTTGCGTAAAAACATATCTCGAAAAACAACCCTGGAGACTCTCCCTTGTCTGGGCTAGTTCAGATCTCAGGGCCGTAACTAGGGGGGGGGGGAGGGTGCACGTGCATCCCCCCTCCCCCTCACCCCCTTATAAAAGGTGTTAAGGTCCGCTCATCCATCTCCTCTTTTTTGGTTCTGCATTTATTGGTTACCTTTTTTTGGTTCTGCATTCTATCGGTTACCTTTTATTGGTTCTGCATTCTATCGGTTACCTTTTATTGGTTCTGCATTCTATCGGTTACCTTTTATTGGTTCTGCATTCTATCGGTTACCTTTTATTGGTTCTGCATTCTATCGGTTACCTTTTATTGGTTCTGCATTCTATCGGTTACCTTTTATTGGTTCTGCATTCTATCGGTTACCTTTTATTGGTTCTGCATTCTATCGGTTACCTTTTATTGGTTCTGCATTCTATCGGTTACCTTTTATTGGTTCTGCATTCTATCGGTTACCTTTTATTGGTTCTGCATTCTATCGGTTACCTTTTATTGGTTCTGCATTCTATCGGTTACCTTTTATTGGTTCTGCATTCTATCGGTTACCTTTTATTGGTTCTGCATTCTATCGGTTACCTTTTATTGGTTCTGCATTCTATCGGTTACCTTTTATTGGTTCTGCATTCTATCGGTTACCTTTTATTGGTTCTGCATTCTATCGGTTACCTTTTATTGGTTCTGCATTCTATCGGTTACCTTTTTTTGGTTCTGCATTCTATCGGTTAACTTTTTTTGGTTCTACTTTCTTTTGGTGGTTCTGCTCTCTTAAAAGAAACGATCAATGGTCCGATTTTATTCGATATGCACCCTCCCTGTAAAAGTTCTCGTTACGGCCCTGGATTAGCCGTCAAATGTGCTTAGATTACAGGCAGTAGAATCTGATTGACAAATGTAATTGTTGGGGTCTCTTTGATTATACTGCGAAGAAACCCTGGTTGGTCGATGAGCTCATTAATAATTAATAGACGTCATATTCAGGAACCCAGTGGTAAAATGTTTCTTGGGCCCGTCGCTCAGCATTTTACCCCTGTGGGCATTGTGGCGCATTTTGCGAGCTAAAATGAAAATAAAAAAACGGCGTGCTAAAACTGTCATCAGCAAATCCGAAACGAGAAAGATCATTTTTCCAGCCAATTAGGTCATACCACTTACATAAAAAGTGGTTTTTCCCCCCACCAGTAAATTCAAGATTATTTGAAGATATAACTAGCTAAAAACTAGTGTGAGCTACGTCGGTGTTTCTAATGAAACAGCAATGATAAAATTAACAAACAGACATCATTTTTTGTGTCTGTCTTCTAATGTGATGACGATCTATAGTCAATAAGAGGACAGACACATAAAAAACTGATGTCTATTTGTTTTTTACAATAACAAAAACGATAAAAACTTCTCATTTTTAGCGATCAAAACAACCAACGGAAAGAGCGCGCGCTCGTTGACAGCTTTATCTGTCTGTCCTCTTATTGATGATTAAAAAAAAACAATCAGCGATCGAGAAATTTGTAAGTTATTGTAAAAAGGTAAATTATACACCGTGAAAATAACTACGACGAAGGACTAGCGTCCGCAACGTCAGTAAGTTTTTTCATTTTTAACGGTGTATAATTTACCTTTTTATCATTACTGTTTCAAGATTTTAGACTTTGCTGGTCCATAGCAAGGGGTCCATCATCTTACTGGTCGGGAAAAAATCCTTAAAACGGGCTAAATTTAAAAAAATAACCGCACAGAGCGAAAGAAGTGCTATTTTCCAATGATCGGGTAAAATTTCAAGGCTTTATTTCACGATTAAATGATTTTATTGAAATTTTTGGCATTCCATTATAACATGACAACACAGAAACCAAGCCTGGGCTAACTATATTCTAACTGGAGGCCAGAATAAAACAAATTGATTATGCACGTGAATGCTAACTACGCACGAGAATTTTCTTTTAAAAAATTGTTTTCTTTTGAAAGAGTGTGGCTAATAAAAATAGTGTGTAAAGGGATCGATAATCAGATAATTGATTGTCAGTGGGGGTTGAAGGAATGTATTTTGCACGATATTGCTTTTTGTAACAACTCCTGCACGAAATTGTTTGAAAGGAGAGTTCGCGTGGTTGGTGAAGTGTGTTGTTAGGTGTGGTATTGAAGAAAATCACAGAAATACACGTATAATTTGAGTGCTATTTTGTATTTTCATACTTATATTTGCATTTTTATTTAACTTTTATATCATACGTAATTTTGATTTGTCAATGCTTCTGAAAAGCCCTGTAAAGGGATGAAGTAATAAAGTATATATTTGTAGACATGCGTGCCAATGAACCCTTCCTTCGAGAATAGACACGAATATACACTAGACAGTCAATAGACATGTATTGTGCATGTATAGAAATAATAGACAAATGCTATGAAAAAGCGCGATTTTAGGATTTGTACTTTTTGATTTATTTAAAAATGACCATACTTCAAGACATCGAGTGCTGAACCGTAGTATGGCAGCTACGTCTACGTAAATACTGCTACGCCGGAGACCCGCTATCGAAATGCAGTATCTTTTTTTTGCGAGTATACTCTAGTACTTAGGAATTTTGTACACAACTCACCACCACCCCCTTAAGGGCTAGTTTTGTTCTTGAAAGATTCTACGACAAAGTTTTCCAAGGCCGACAGTTTTTAGGCTTTGAATCTCTTTTACTTAAAAAAACGAAAGATAACTACAGATGATCCAATACAATATCAAGTTTAGTGAAATTTACCTCGGATGTCTTTCACGGAAATCGAAAATCTGGAGATTTAGGGCAAATCAAGGCCAAAAAACAGACTTGAAAACTGGTTTAGGTGAGCAGAAAATAATCTTACTTTAAGACTAATCGTCTAGAAAAGTTTTGGGGTTGTCTATGGTGCGAGCTGTCTGTATCAATCAGACTACGCCCTACCACGGAGGTAACCACAGCTCACCACCTGGTACCTGTCACACTGACCACTCAGTGGAATAATACTCGCCTGGCTCCCACCAATTGAGGAGTGAACGGCCAGAATAAAAAAGTTTTTGCTCCACGCCCACAACAAAAGCTACCAAGACTGCTGGCAAAGCTGCCACTAATCCCTAGAAAAAACACGCCCCTTCCCCCACCCCCACCGCATATTTTTGTGGTGGGTAGCTGCTGGCCGCTACGACTCAGTTTTTTACTTGCCTGAATTTCATTCATGCTCAATTAATACGCCTTTTACAGAACGAAACGAAGTTTACATTCAATTAAACTTGACAAGAGCAATTGAGACAAAATAAAAAACAATGCAAAAGGCAATGCAAAACACAAAATGATGAATTTCTTGTCAGTTTGGCGTTTGTAAATGTTTTTGAATATTTTCTACGGCTTTTTAAAGTGAAAGTCTTGGTCTTTCTACAACAACATCTCTCAACAACTCAAATTTAAGCTTTTTTATAATCATACTTGCTCGAACAGCTTAATGAACAGTTGAATATTTGGCGTAAATTTATATTTCAGTCAATAATTAAATAAATTATCTGTAAATAGATCCCGCGATAGAAAGCGAACAAAGCTGCATTTTTCTTGAACGAAAAACATACAATAGTTGGTTAAAAACAACCAAATTGTTAAAGATTTACAAAGCTAAATAAAGGACGAATATTTGTCATTTTTGGCATCAAAATAAATTAAGCTTCTCTACAGAAATATTAAAAGTTTATTAAAGTGCTAGTCTTACGAAAATTATATCCCTGGAAATTGTACCATATAAAACTAGATATGTAATATATTTTACTGTCCAAATTATTTTTCGACACGAGACTGGGAAGATGTTGCGTTAAGCCAGTAAAGTTTGGCCGTTTGAGTCCGCCAATAAGCGATTGCGTTCCTGGCAACTTTTAGTGATTCGAAGAAAGTGACGTCATACGCCCAACCCTTCAAAATTCCCGGCTTTTCACAATGTGTTATTGCAACTAAATTTCGACTATTTTTGATTTAAAAAACAAGCCTTAAAGCAAGTCATGCCTTCTTACAGAGAATGCTGTAGAGTCAGTGTCGATAAAAAGAATGCCAGTTGCACATATGACGTCACACATAAATTAAAAATCGCTGCTCATAGAAATGGCGGACGAGCTTTTAATTTTCGGAAGTAGATTTCAGACGGGGAAAGTTTCATTTTCGATCCAATTATTGTTTATTGGTGAACATTATAACCTTTTTAGGCATATACAAAATCGGAGATTTTCGTAAGACTAGCATGCACTTTAAAAGATTTGAGAAAACGTCTTTGATTTGTCGATTCTCCGGGAAAAATGCATGTCAAAAAATAATGATATACGATTGTTTGCTTAAAAACACACTCCTGGATTCTTAAATAACACTTCTTGATCCATCTTTGACTACATAAAAGTATTTTTGAAATTGTTTTTGGTCTATAACTTGTCCTAAAGCGATTTTTTTGTACATTTCAGAGTCGCATTTGTGAGTAGTTTTGCTTTGACATCAATCGGGATTCCTGTGTTGTGTACGCGGACGGCCGAACGGAAGTGACGTCAGCCAAGCCATGAAAAATCAACTCGATCGTTTACCATTTTTTCTTAAGTGTGGTGCTCCGCTATCACAGCAACATTTAAGATTTCCGAGTTTGCTGGTCGTGGCAAGGGGTTTAATTTTGTGGACAGTATATGCAAGTATTTTGACAGTTTTATACAATTATATCGAAAGAATGATTTACAATTTTTCTTCAGCTATTTATAAACTCTATTTACAGTTCCACTGTTTTCTCTCTCAGTGTTTAGCACCTATGAAATAATGTGTAAGCTTGCACTAATGTCCATTTACAGGCTGAGATTCCTGAAGTTGACTGATTCCCAAGTCTGTCCATTTTTCTTCTTGTTCCTTCAGAGATTCCACAGTACCACTATCTAGTAGATCAAATCCATCAAACAAATACAAGTCAAATCACAGGTAGCCCAGGCTTACCGTTAGTGTTGAATAACTGAATCGATCGAGAGACAGACAGACAGACAAAAAATTATATGGGTATCATATGGGTTTTTTGAATCCTCATTTTTACGCTTTAAAATAACTATTTTAAAATACATTGTCGGTCTGAGAACTGTAATCTGAAATACGAATAAATGAACTAAATTCATTTTTGTCAATGAACTGTGGCAGAAAGAAAGTGCACATTTGTTTGTTTGTTGTAGTTTGCAAGTTAAAATCTAAATATTGTAACCATCTTTGAGAGATGACCTTAGCTAACAAATTGACTCAGATTTCTGATCTACAACCGACGTTTTTTGTTTTTTTTGATAGATCATATGTGATCAGTTTGTAACAACATACACTTTAGGGCCATTTGTTAGATAACGCACTAGGTTAATACGTCACCCTCTTTAAAAAACGTTTATTCATTGATTGAGGTACAAAGATATAGAAGTAAGTTATAGTGCTATTTCACCCCGGCCTGCTCTCAGTCTGAACTCTAGTTCAGCTGGAAGAGCATCGGTAGTACAATTCCGAAGGTCGTGGGTTCGAATCCCAGCGAGGTCAGAAATTAATTTTTCCGAATTTAATTCCAAGGGCTTTCGCACGGAACAACCTCGTTCCCAAGCACTATAGCTTACTTCTATATCTTTGACTATTTCATTAGTGCCACGCGGTCCATATACTCTCATGATTGAGGTACATATTACTTTTTGTTGACTGATATATTGGTTATTTGCTAAGGCCCTATGTGGCACGAAGTGCTAGGAGAAGGTACAACTCTTAGGTATTGGTTATCATTGTTTAAAAAAAATACACAGGTGCTTATAGAAAATCTCGCACGCTGATTGGTCGAGAAACTCACACTATTCCATGATAATCACCTCGAGCGATAATAATACAAAATGGCGGCCAGCTGCTTTGTGGATTTTACTAGGAAAAAATGTCTTTTATCTTCTTTTTTTTTCTTTTTTTGAAAGAATCACCTGTGTATTTATACTAAATAAATTATTTGCCTCAGCCTCAGTGAACATCCGGGAATATTTACTTCGCCGCTAGAAGACTCTCATATATTCATTTTGCCTTTGGCGAATAATTGTTAAATAATTGTCCTTAAATTCCACTCATACTAAGTGCTTCATGTTTTAAAAGCTTATGAAGCCACCTTAAGCATATAGGGTCACCGTATTGGATGTAACATATAAATACTGTATTTACTCTATTTTACTCTTTGTCATAACTCTGTCCTCTTTTGAAGAAGAAAGTATATGGGCCCACTCAAAGGAAGAATGGAAGGAAATAAGGGATAAATATGTATAAAATAAAAAAAAGCTGAAAATAAACATGTACTCACTATCAGTATCATCTATTGGAGGGAGTTCAAACTCTGGTACAGCTATCTCTGAAATCAGAAAGTTGACAAACACAAGATAAAAACGTAAGGTATAAAGAGATACACACTGAAAAAGTCGTTTTGAAATTCAGTTTTTGAAAATACTTCTTTTTGTCTTTGAAAACTGTCATTGAGCACTAAAACGTGTCAGGGACCTGGGACCTAATCAGCCTGTTTTGATGATGTCACTGTGACGACTGCTGCCACTCTTGCCCGGGGGGGTACTCCCCTATCTTCGCTATACGGGTATGGTTTTCAGTGATTCTACTCTGGAACAGGGTATATGAAATCACGCTCGCTCTTGGACATGCTCTATGAAATCACACTCTCTCTACTCTGGAACAGGGTATCCATTTTCGCAATACTAGGATAGGTCATGATTTTTAAAAAATTCAATTTTGAAAGCATCTTTACAGTTATTAAACAAAGACAAATCTTATGCAGATGACTGGAATTTCATTCAGAAAGTGAATCGTGAAAAGTCTCGTCGAGAAACAAAGAAATCTCGTCGAGAAACAGAGAAATCACGTCGAGTTCTCGTCGACTTTTCGTCAAGAAACTAAAACTAAAAATATTTCTCGACATACTTGGTATGGAACTTGAAAGTACAAATTAAGAAACTCAATCTATGGTGTGCATAATTCAATATCTAGTATGACCATTTGAACAAGGTGGTGAAAACTGAAAGGCTTTTGGCAGTAACGGCATTCCATAGTCAACCACCTCAAGCCTACGCAACTGGACCGAAAGGAATATTGGTAAAAATCACTGAAGCAGTAAAACATTTGTTCTGAACTACTTCCCACTAGTGGTAAAGATAATCATGGTGAGCAAAAACCCATTAAGAGGGCGTCTCTCTAACAGCTTGCCACTCGATCTGGGCTCGAAAAATAGAATTCTTTTATATTCCTACCATCGAAAATACTATCTATCCTCACTACAAAATTGCAGTTAGAATTGTTCTAAATTCTATTTTCCAGCCGCTATGCGAATTTTTGTCCATCGACCCCAAATCAGTGAAAGACGCCGATTTTCGAGGTCGGCCGAGAGCTACTTTCAAAGTCTGTTTTCTCGGATTTTTCTGCACATGAAAGCTAATTTTTCTATTCAGAACTTTAGTCTAGTGTAACCTCTGCATAAAAACTGCGATAGCTTTTTTTGGAATGCGCGAAATCTGAAAAATAATCCTAACTGATCGAGACTACTGAAGACGTGACAAGGAAAGCTAAGATTATGTCGCAATCAAATTCTTTTTCGATACATCATATCAACACCGCCCCCTCCACTCGCGCCATGGCCACATGCAGCATATTTCCCCTATCCCCTGCATTACCTTCAAATTAATCCTTACAAATTTCATATTTTCTATATCTCTTCCGATTTACAATACTCATACGAACTCATTCTCATCCATACCCCCATGCTCTATAAACACTGTACGCACTTCTTAACATTTTACCCATCGAAAACCCTTTGCCCTCTTCCCTAGCTTGGGTCCGATACCTGTGTTTTTTATAGTATTCTCGGATTCATTTCCGAGATTCTATGCTCTAAATTTGCTATGAAAATGTAAACTAAATAGTCTTATAAACTATATCAAACCTAAAATAGTTGACTAAAAACGCATGACCCCCCCCCCCTCCCCCCAAATGTTTGCATAATTTCGTTTTTGGTTGAACAAAAAGGTATGGCCCCCTCCCCATTTGCACCAGACTCACCCCTCTCTGAATCTCTGAATCTGAATCTTTGCACTAAATACCAGTGAGTTTGACTAGAACGTCTCTTTTAAGGACTCGTGCAAAAAATTTCACTTGCACCAAGAAGATCGGCGTTTATATCTTCTAGTTAGTTCTTTTCTGTAAAAAATGGATTTAGCCTTTGCAGCTTTAAAGGCATCAGGAAAATAACTTGCGGAAGCTCAAGAGGGCTTAATTATTTGTTTAAGTTAAGTGGATGCAACGAAGATCTATGTAGCACAACACCTCGCCAGTTGTCACCTACGAAATTCTGGTTCTAATAGAGGAAAGCGAACTCATTCTTACACGTGCTGGATATTTTGAGCGAAATGCAAATTGATAATATGAACATCTGTCCAAACCATCGTCGTGGTTTAGGTAGATTTTGGCGTGCACCGAGGACATGTCCGTCGCTATCCAGGACACAGTGGTTCAAGAAAAAAGCACTGTTAGGATAGCCATGTGATAAATGTAGTCATGAAAATGCAGTAAAATCAATTTAATGTCACGGTGGAAATTGGATCACGTAAGTATTTTCGTCAATGATTTTGGGTCCAATTTATTTTTATTTAAAGGATTTGGAAAATCGTGTTGGCCGAGTTTTTTATGTTTCTCTAGAGTGAACGAACAGAGAGAGGAGGGAGAAAGAAAGGAAGGAAGGAAAAAAGAAAGAAAGAGTGATTGAGTAAGTATGTAAGTCATGATAAGGTTAGTCGCTACGTTATATTATTATATAGTTATATCAATATGAAATCAAAGAATAAAAAGTAGGAAAAAATGAAAGTGAAAGGAAGAATGAGAAAAGGAAAGACAAAAAAGAGAAAAATAGCTATTCGTAGTTTATGTATGTATCTTAGCTTGGATAAAGGCATTATTTGGGTCATATTCTTTTCTTTGTGTAAATTGAATGGGCTGAACTGTGGTGGAATAATGATAGATGTGTTGATCATCACAGTGAATGAGCGATCTAAGCGAACGCTGTAAAGAAAGACTTGAAAAAGTGATTTCAAGCTTCAACGTTTGCGTTTGCCGTTGAAGCTGGAAATCACTTTTTCAAGTCTTTCTTTACAGCGTTCGCTTAGATCGCTCATTCACTGTGATGATCAACACATCTATCATTCTTTTCTTTGCGACTCTAAGCTTAATTAAATCTCTATTATCTGGAACACAGCAATATGCGTGTATATACATCAAAATAGCCTGTACTGATTGACTGTTTCAAAATCACCCTGAGAATAATGTCAGCTGCGAACGCATGTAGGTAACCACAGAATTTGATATTGCAATAACAATTGTGATTATGATCAATGATGATGATGATAATAATGATAATAATAATACTAATGATAATAATGGTTTATTTTAAGCATATCTACAGAAAACCTGAGTTGGTGGGGTCTTTCCCTGATTAAAGTTTTCCATTTTTCAGCCATCTGTAAAAAGCCACAATACCCAACACCTTAAGGAACCAAACTAATTCAGAGCGGATTTTGCACCATTTTTTTTATCACTCCCTTTTCAAAACTATAGTGCCTCAATTTATCTGGATTCATATAATGTGCTTGGATTATCCTAGATCCTAACAGTGTATATTATTTTAAGGTTTTCTAAGTGTTTAGCCTATTACAGCCAAAAATCAAACAGTGCTATTTTTAGTTTTTGGCTTTTTTCTCCTCATCCTCAGGTATAATTTTTCTGAAATTTTCAGAATCGTATCAACTAGTGCTATTGCAGCCTGTGTATCAATTTGGATGGAAAGCCTTGAGCAGAAAAAAGTTATGATGCCACTTGAAAATGCAATTCAAAATTTGAAGCATATAAAACACCACACTGTAGAAACATTACCATTGAATGGATTGCTTTCAAGTTTTCACATACCTATTGTTATATTATGTTACTGTTCATGGCATGACATTACATCACACCTTATATAGAATTACTTAGTTTTGATTTCAGAACTTATCTTGTAATATATGGCCGTGTGTAATCACCAGTATAGGATCCAACACTAGTACCCAATAAAGCATAACATAACAACTATCTCCAAGTATTGCGGATGAGCCTTACGAAAAATCAGCATCAAATCTTAAAAATGCATTGAATAATTTCTTCAAAATTCCTACATGTACATCAATAGACCAGAGCTTTATCTAGATGGTAGTGAAATTCTTATCTAAAATTTTGAGAAGGACTTTTGTTTTTAAAATGAGGTGTACTTCACCATGCAGTCATCGGTCAACAACCAAAAAGAGTTCAATTAGGGAGAATATTTGCATATAATGACACCTTCAATGCCATTGTGTTTATGCAGATACTTTGTCAAACCTGTCCTGAAGATAACCTTGTGGAATGTCCAAGAACGTTGTTGTTGACCAATATTAAATTAATTATTTCTAGTGGGGAAAATCCAAGGACATTATTTGACAAATCCACATTGACGCACTAGTTTTGCAAACAGAGAGATAATAAAATTGTCCAAAATTCCCTCGTTATTAGTTTAGTTCACCCTTTAAGGCATTATTACATCAAGCAATCTTCATTTTTCATCGGTGTTGCAACACAAGTTGCATGGAGCTTTGCAACGATTGGCAACGATTTCATCTCTGTTGCATAAACCCCCACACAGGAAAATAAACGGATTTGTTGGGAATTTCCTTGAATTCCCAATTCGAACACCAATGTTGGGATTTATTGTTGGGAAATTCCTTCTAATACTTAATAGAAAAACAAAATTCCCAACAAACTAACATTGGGAATCAGTGCCACGTTCCCAATTTCGTTCTCTCTTGGAATTGGATGGAAATTCGTTGTAAATTCAAGGAATATCCCAACAAATTCCAAATTTGGGAATCAGTTTTTTTCTTTCCTGTGCAACTTGTGTCGCAACGCTGTTGTGGGACAAGTTGCAGATAAAACTGCTTTATGTAATCGCAATGACAATGAAATGCTTTTTTTAATACCAACCAACAAGCTTTTCGTTTCATTGGTATTTTTATCTCAAGAGATTTGGATTCTTGTGGTTGCACCCCAAGTATAGGCAGTTGGAAATTGTTGTTGTTTTAGTGTTTGAGGTTGCAAAAATATAAAATCACTCAAATAAGGTAATACCCAGCTTTGTACAGGTTTCCTCTTTCTGTTCTCAGCTAGTTGGGTAGAGACTAAATATTTCGACTAACCTTCATTTGGTAGCTTTTCGTTCTTCCATTCATCATCTATTATGTCCACTAACCTTCCGTTACGATGCGAATATGATAGCTCACTATCCTGTAACAATACAATAAGCGCTAAACTCCTATTTGAGAAGGAAGAAGTACGAGAAAAATGGTGAAAACGGAAGAACATACCTTTGACATTCTGAGTTTCTTTCCGCGCGAATCAAATATCAACAGGCGTCCCTTGTAGGCACAGGAAACTCAACAACACTCTATCAAATAAGTTCTCAAGTCAAATAAAGAAGTGTTTCTTAATAATCTTACATCTTTAATCTTAAAAGACTTATATCAATGAGATAATAAATAAAATGAAAATAAATTTAGAAATGGTTTTCAGAAAGAAAGAGAGAGTGGGAGCTTTACTGTCCCTACCCCTAAATGACATAATTTTGTCATGACAATATTCTCTAGGCTACCCCTGACAGTAACAAGTAATCGCCTTGCAACAAGAAGAAACAATGGCGGACGAACACAGTAATCCAGAAGTAGAGCAACTCAAGTAAGTATTTTCACCTTACTAGCTTCAAAAGTATTAACTACTTTTAGTAATATGCCTTAATGAATAGATAAAGAACACCTATGTTTATTTAATTTGGCAATTTTAGCTCGAATTGTCTTTTTAAAAAGCCTTTTTGCGCGAGAAAGTTGAGCCTGAAGTCGCTTACTATTCAAGAGAACAGATGTTTCAGCGAAGATCATTTTAAAATGCAGCCAAAATGGCTGGCCTTGGCTGAACGTGGCTCTTTCGTATTGTTTAAAGCTTAGTGAATGCTTTACTGTTAGAGCTGTGGTTTTGACTCATTTAAGATTGAATCGAGAACTTCCTCTTCGATCTCTTTCGTATAAGACGAACAGCATCTTACAAAATTTGTGTTTATTCTACGACGTTTACCTTGTCAAAATGGCCTCAAATAAAAATTTATTATTTTTAAGAGTCTATAGCTTCGAAGAATAATGTGGATTTTAATCTACTATGCCAGGAAATCTCGAAAATTATGGTTAATTGAGCTAAGAATAAGCTTACACTGTATCCGAGGGTAATAATACTGTACTTAAATTGGTATTATTTTTCTCAAATCTTTCCTTTGTTCTCATCAAATATTTATTTCTGGTTTAAAAAATCCTTAATAAATATTTTATTTTTAATATGTTTGTTTTGCATGTCCTGCATGTCTCAACTTGTACTATTGATTTTTCTTCAAAAAAGTCATTCCTTAAAGCTTAAATTTGTAGAACCTATAAGACGATTATATATAGCAATTATTGCTTTAATGCTGCGTGTAAAGAGATTTTTAATTTGTGTATATTTAGAGTATATACAGTATTGCTTATGCTAAAGATAGACTGATGTCGTTTTTAAAGATCTTCGTTTATAAATACATAGCAGTTGCTTCTTATTGGTTCTGCTCCAATCTTTATTAACAAGTCAGGTGTTCTATCAGGATAATAGTTATATTAACTAACGTAAGTCATAACAATTTTGAATCTTTCATCAGAAATTATCTTGCCTCATGTTTGATCAGCAGTTGAATCAATTTTGCTCTTCATTCTGACATTCATTGGATTTCTGACAGGATTTTCCTGTATCTTGAAGCAATTTTGCATTGTTAGACATACATTTGCATATATTGGCTTTCATTTTGGCTTAGAAATATCCGTTTGAGGTCAGACTTTTTATTAATGGTTGCCTTCCAATTCTCTTACTCTATAAGAGATTTGATCATTTTATACTACAAATTAAACAACATGAAATCGTTAAACAATGTCCTACATTAAAGATTTGAGGTAAGAATGGTAGTCCTGACTTCTCTTTGAGAAGATAAAGAACGTTTATCAAACTTTGCTAGGTTGATTTTAGACATTTTTGCCAAATTTTTAAACAAATTTCTTGATTTTAATCTTGAGGAATAATAAAAAATTCAAAATTTTAAATATAAACAAAATGATATTATTGATATAAAACTGTACACAAAGCATTGGATCTATACTTTATATTATATTGACATTATATCTATGCATATTTATCTATGTACAGAATTATAAGTATTAGGTTAAACGCTTTAGGGGATTGCTTAAACTATTTGTGTTAGAAGTCTGAAGTGTGTCTGGTGGATGTGAAAGGACCACAAGGGGATCGGCTGTTTTGCTATATTAGCCACTACATTTTCAAGTCTTAGGTTGAGCACTCTTAGTTTTCTAAATACTAGACTGTTGACTGTTTTATCTTCAAATCTAATCCATCTCCTTTCAAGAGTGCTCCTTGCATGGTACTTAATTGATATATCATTGACAATAGTCACTATTAGAAGGTCAGATATGGCCTATTATGGTAGCACTATACAGTCACATAATTTATTATACACATAATCATCTTGAGGGAAATGGTTAGTTTTGTTTTCCCAAGAGTCTCTATGTTTCCCTAGGCGAAGCTGATCTGTGACCTAGCTATGCCCTGACCAGTCCAGAGGTTGTTTCAAGGTTCGATATGTGTGTCAGTGACAACATTGCCCTGCATACTTATGGGTGGCATGGGCCAGGTGTAGTGGTTTACAGCTTCCCTCTCACTGCTGTGGTCCAGGTTCGAGCTCTGGCTCAGACTGGATCATATGTGAGTTGAGTTCCTCTGATGCCTTGTCCTCTCCCTTGCCATAAGGATTTTCTCCGGGTACTTTGGTTTCTTCCTTAGTAAAAATCAAAATGTGAGTTGAGTGTTGTATGTTGTGAATACAGAATGTAGTGGTAGTGCGTGTGGATGGAACCTCACGGAAGAGCCCCGGTTCAAAGAGGGATCATTGTAAAATATAAGAAATGATATATAAAGATGAGAGTATGTGCACCGTATGGCACTAATGAAATAGTTAAAGATATAGAAATATAGATACGTTGTACAATAGTGCTTGGGAACGAGGTTATTCCAGGCATAAGCCCTTGGATTTAAATTCGGAAAAATTAATTTCCAACCTCACTGGGATATAAGTATAGTTCAGCTCAGGGGTTACCTTGTAAATTGCTTCAGGGTTTGATCTGTGAGTTAGCAGCTGGTGTGCCCTGACTTACATCAGTCCAGAGTATGTTTTAGGGTTTGTTCTCTGTGAGTTAGCCATTGCTGTGTTCTGACTTACAGTGGATCAGCTCAGGAATTACTAAAGGGTTTTATCTGTGAGTTAGCTGTAGCAGTTACCTGACTTAGATCAGCCAATAGGTAATTGTTTCTGGGGGTTCAATCTGTAAGTTAGCCATGTCTTGACTTAGATTAGTGCAGAGGTTGTTTCTGGGTTGTATAACAATGAACTTCGGTTTAAAGCTGTAGAACACTGAGAACACTACTTGATATTGTTACAAAGCATCATATATCAGGCTCTCAACATTAAAAACCTTGAATTAAGCTGTGGCATATTAACAGACTGGATCATGTATTTCTGCGATGGAATTAAGAATTTTATTCATTTATTGGTTTTTATTTAAGTCAAAAAACCTGGTGGACCTGGAAAAAGAAACCCCTCAAAAGTTAGGAGAGAACCAATAAGTAGCTCTACTACTCACATACAGTCTTATTTATCTTTATGAGAATTTTATCGAAAGATATGTTAATTATGTTATTATATGATGCGTATCTGCCTGGCCGCCCGCTCTTTAAAAAATCCTTCAGGAAAATGGCTTGAGAAGGGAGGGCCGTACAAATCTGTAGGGCCTGCTCAAAGCCTGCGACTTTCTTTTATTTTATTCTTTTTCTTTTTGTGAGGGTCATATGATAAAATGCTTATTGACTGAGTTAGGTTGGGCTGTACAGGAAAATATTTTGATCTCGGTCATTTGTACGGACCTTGCTGCATTCGGTCCGTACGGCATCACCTCGAGCCAAATATTTTCCTGTATGGCCCACACACTCAGTCAATAAGTACATTATTATTTTCGTCAAGCTACTGTAATTTTTCCAGGCGAGATTCAAACCTTAGACCTTCTGTTTAGTACATATATATACAGCCATGCAAAAATTATGGTAGCTCCCAATATATATACAAGTATATCAAAAGCATATCAAAAATTATTGGATACCATCTCTGGTTTTTTTCCCTAGTTGTTTATCACTAGGGCTTTCTGAAATAAATAACAAGAAAGATATCCCGCCCTGTCTGATATACTTTCGATATACTTGTATTTATATTTGAAATGGCCATAATTTTTGCAAATGGTCGTATACAATTGCATATTTATAAAATTTTTAGATATTGTATTATCATATGACCCTGCTCGCCACTCTAATAAAACCATTGGAAAAAGTCACGTGATGGGGGCCGGACGGGTTGACCTAAGCAAGCCGGAAAAATCCATCCGGTCCTGCTCGAATCCGCGCTCTTTCTTTTTTAAATTTATTTTTATTTTCATGAGGGTCATATGATAAAATTGGCTGAGTTAGGTCGGGCCGTACAGGAAAATATTTGGCTCTCTGTCATTTGTACGGACCTCGCTACGCTCGTTCGGTACGGCATCACCTCAAGCCAAATATTTTCTTGACAGCCCTCCCACTCACTTTGCTAGACCCCACATTAAGCTTCATAGCTTTAATTTTTAAATCGTGTTTAAATAAAGTTAATGTATGTAAAAAAAATATGTATTTATGTGTGTCAGATGCTCTAACTGTCAAGCAATTTAATTATGCTACTTAATTATGTTTTGTCAAGATAATTTTTCTCGTACAAAAGTCTGAGAAAAATCAGCTTGTAGCATAGTTTACACATTAAATAATTAAATACCAAGGTTAAAATCTTGTAATGTTATTGAGGTAATTATTGTTTGATCATAGCTGGTATCATGGTCCTATAACAAGACATCATGCTGAAGCTCTACTTATGTCAAATGGAGTTGATGGCAGCTATTTACTGAGAGACAGTGCTACATCCAAAGGAGAGTACTCACTGTCCTGCAGGTAATGTGATTTTTTACAATAACTTACAAATTTCTCACGCACTGATTGATTGTTTTATGATCAATAAGAGCACAGACAGATAAAGCTGATGTCAGTGAGACCGCACTCTTTCCGTTAGTTGTTTTGATCATTTGAAATGAGAAGTTTTTATTGTTTTTGTTATTGTAAAAATCAAATTGACAACACTTTTTTATGTGTATGTCCTCTAATTAATAATAAACTTCATCGTCACATTGTCAAAGTAGAGTGCGAATCTCCTTGGACATGCCTCATGGTTCCACACTACTTTGACAATGTGATGGTATAATTTATTGTCAGTGAGAGGACAGACAATTAAAAAACTGATGTAGTGATGTAAAATAAATGAATAAATGAAAGGAAGAATGAATTAATGAATGAGCTAATGGATTTATTGCTTAATAATTGAATACTAATAATATCAAGAAGAAGAAAATTAATACGGATAATCATATTATTATTATTATTAACTTTGAATTATAGAGACAAGAATATTATGAACTCCATGATGTCGCGTGAAAAATGCAAAATTCTTAATTCAGAAATCTTTTTGAGATTAATCCTTCATAAAATATATGAAAATAAGTTAAGAATTCCTTAGATAATAATTGTTTTTGTACATAATTCTGGAAATAAATAATGAACACATAATGAATAAAAACAAAGCTACCACAGCGTGACCTTGAATGAACTAGACATGACGAATGTATTATCTGTGGGAAAACCTACAGATAATACATTTATCATGTCGAGTTCACATGATATCAGGGATTGGCTGAGGGCTCTCGACCAATCAGAATTGAGATACTTAGTAAAATAATAGTATAACTTCAGTATATTCTGTTGCCAGGTGTGCTGATTCAGTAAAACATTTCCAGATTGGTAGAGATGGGGACCAGCAGTATACATTTGGCATGGGCAAGTTCTCCAGCCTCAATGAATTTGTGCAGCACTTTGAAAACAAGCCATTGATTGGTGGAGAGTCTGGTAGGTTGATCTGAACTGTTTCAAGTACCAAATTATTACCGCTGTGTTTTTTTTTATTACAGACTCATTTACTCAATCTTAGCCTCAATTTTGTGAAGAATATTCACGTGTTCCAGTCAAATTCCGTCAAGTTTCATAATGTTTGTATTGTTGAAGTTGTGCATTCTTTACTTTACCGTTGGTATTTGTGAACATTTAGGCACTGATACAAGGTTAAGCCTGAGTAAAGGAGTCTGTAATCAAGGAACACAGCTCAGTAATTTGGAACTCGAAAAGGGTCTATTAAAATATGGCCAGCAATTTGATTAACTATTTTTTAGGACTGACTATATTTAGCCTCTCATTCACACGGCCAGATCCAGGAATCGTAAGAAACGGTGTGCCTGAAAACTTTGTCCTGAGAGTAAACCTTCAAGACTGTATCCATATTTTTTATTTTGCCAAGACATAGAGAAAATACATTACTTAAAGGAGGAGCCGCTGCCCCTTTAACCCATCCCAAAATGCACCCCTAAATCCCCCATAACACCATCCCTAATTCATTTGAAAAGTTCTCTTTTTTGTTTTCATGTGAACATGAGTATAGTAAGTCCAGAACGATAGTTATTCAAATTGACCTAATTCACTATGACATCATGGCTTGTTTATGTGGGGGATCGCCATATCGCCAAATCCAATAGAAAATTCAACAAAATTTTCTCCTAGTGAAACAAAAAGATATAACTAGCTAAAAACTAGTGTGAGCTGCGTCAGTGTTTCTAATGAAACAGTAATGATGAAGGTAAATTATACACCATGAAAAGATGAAAAAACTTACTTAGTAAGTAGTTTTTTCATCTTTTCACGGTGTATAATTTACCTTTTCATCATTACTGTTCCTAGTGAAACAGTTTAATCTAAAATGGCCTGGTTTTCAGATATAATATGACGGTGTTAATATGTACTAAAAATATATTCTGAGCGTTTGCTGGCTATTCTACTTCTCTTTGTGGATTGATACGGGTTTTAGAACAATTTTTGGTGAATTTTCGTTGATTTGTCCCCGTCCAACGACCAAGATCCTTTGCGTTTAAACAATAGATTGCTGAAGATTGTTTTGATGTGACGTCATAGTGAATTAGGGGAATTGGTCACCATATTTCAATTCAGTCCATGTAGTAGTGGATTTATCCCTGTATTTTCATCCCACATGTCAGCCTGAACATTACTTATGGTATACATAGAAAATACACTGTAAGTGTTGATTGGTATTTTTTTCTGTAGGCGTTCTAACGCTGCTTAAGTATCCCTACCCACGTGATGTGGATGAGCCCTCAACTTATGAGAAAGTAAGGGTCCATGCGGAGTGGGGCAAGAACAGAGCCAGTACTGAGAACTCTGCCGAAGGGCACGTACACTCTGTGAGTATAGTAATTCATGCACTTGTTTGATTACTTAAAAGCTTGTTATGCAGTTCATTTTGAGATAGCACACATGGTGCATTGTGGTCAACCTTGGGTACTACAAACTATCTTTTGTTCATAATGTCTTATATGGCATGTTATTTGTACCCAAGCTAGACCATGCCTCACAGTGAACAGCCTGGTGTATTGTGGCCTACCTTAGGTACTGTACATCTTTTGTCTATAACACCTTTTATTGTGTTGTTTGTACATAAGCTAGACTATGCCTCACAGTAAACAGCCTGGTGCATTGTGGTCTACCTTAGGTACAACATGCCTTACCTTACTGTATGTCATGTTGTTTGTACCCAAGCTAGACCATGCCTCACAGTGAACAGCCTGGTACATTGTGGTCTACCTTAGGTACAACATGCCTTACCTTACTGTATGTCATGTTGTTTGTACCCAAGCTAGACCATGCCTCACAGTGAACAGCCTGGTGCATTGTGGTCTACCTTAGGTACAACATGCCTTACCTTACTGTATGTCATGTTGTTTGTACCCAAGCTAGACCATGCCTCACAGTGAACAGCCTGGTGCATTGTGGTCTACCTTAGGTACAACATGCCTTACCTTACTGTATGTCATGTTGTTTGTACCCAAGCTATGCCATGCCCCATGTTAGCCTGTGTACTAGGGTACTTTTTGTAAAAAAGGGAAGAAAACCACAGAACCCAGAGAAAAAAACGTCAAAGCAAAAGAAAGACATCTACTCACATATGACACCAAGGCCAGTGGGACTTGAACCTGGGCTGCATTGATGAGAAGCAAGCGCTTTCACTGCTGTGCCACCTGTGATTTATTCTAAAGTTATAAAAGTATCCTCTTGAAAAAGTGCTTGGTCTATGGCCTGGCTATGGTCTTCAGGACCATACTACCTCCACATACTTACCTCACTACACATGGTAATATTGTCCTGTCTTCACGACTATACTACCTCCACATACTAACCTCACTACACATGGTAATATTGCCCTGTCTTCAGGACCATACTACCTTCACATACTTACCTCACTACACATGGTAATATTGTCCTGTCTTCAGGACCATACTACCTTCACATACTTACCTCACTACACATGGTAATATTGTCCTGTCTTCAGGACCATACTACCTTCACATACCTACCTCACTATACCGGTAATTGTCATGCCTTCAGGACCATACATCACATAGGCATTTTTGTAGCATTTTCTTGTTGTTGTTTGTACCCAAGCTAGACCATAATGCACCTTGTTTGTTAAAATCAGTAAATACCTTGCTCTGTGGGCATACATGGACAGTCAGGTTGTAAGGCAACTGCCAAAGTTTCATGTAATTCCCCCACCCTGCCTTGTTAGTCTCATTTCTCCTTTTCAACATGAATGCAGTTTGCATCAAAAGAAGGCTACTTGACAAAGCTTGGAGGAACAATCAAGGTTAGCAATTGTTTTTTTGCATTTATTATAATACAGTCAATGTCATTAACGTTGTCCACCGTAAAAAGACATTGACACATTGACACATTGACACATTGACACATTGACACATTGACACATTAGTCTAAATGTGTAAATGTATGTCTTTTTTCGGTGGACAACGTTAATGACATTGACTGTATGAGTATGCTGATCATATCAGACTTTGTGATACGTACCATTAAGCACAAATAAAACCAAATCTAGTATGTAAATTAATTCACTAAAACTAGACCGTAAAAAGACATTGACACATTGACACATTGACACATTAGTCTAAATGTGTAAATGTATGTCTTTTTTCAGTGGACAACGTTAATGACATTGACTGTATGAGTATACTGATCATATCAGACTTTGTGATACGTACCATTAAGCACAAATAAAACCAAATCTAGTATGTAAATTAATTCACTAAAACTAGACGCATATTAATACTATATACATTTTGTTGTTAAAGTGCTTATAACCAGTACACCATATTTTCAGAATATTGATTCTTTAGATAGTGAATAGTTGATTGTGAAAATAATTCGTCATTTTAATGTCTAGTCTTTGAATTACGAAGGTATAGATTTCCAATATGTTAATGACTATGACGTATCACAAAGGATTTGAGTTATTTTGTGGCAACTTTGGGCAATTTTTAAAAACAAATTTGTAAGAGCCTTTACGTGAGTCACGAGTAAAAGGCGATGCTTTTAAAATAATGCATTCCAGAACCAGTGCAGTGTTGTATATTAATGGTCCCTTAATGTTGCATCATAGTCATTAACATACTGAGAATACGTGTATATACCTTAATATCTGAAAGACCCAACATTCAAATTACGAAATATTTTCACTATCAACTATCTAAAGAATGAATTCTGAAAATATTGTGCAAAGGCTTATAAGCACTCTAATTCGTTAATTTAATCAAAAAATGAAACTGTAAAGTGAAAAAATAAAATTAAAAAATTTCTAAAATTAAAATACTTAATCTTAAACATCAGTTCTTTAATTGCATGCCCATGATTATGAAAATGTCTTCTAAACACTTCGTTTATTCTTTTTTCCATGTATCCTCACACGTACACTGTAATTATCCTTCCGCATGGCACTATATGATTGAATGGACACACCCATACACTACAGAAAGTGAGTCATAAACACACAGCCTTGTCTTGAATTAATATATACATATAATGCAAATAATTGTTAATTTTGGGTGCGTCCATCAAGACTTGGCAGAGGTGGACACACCCATACACCAAAGAAATTGAGTGACAAGCACGGAACTTTACCTTCAGTTGCTATGTTCATATAATGCATGTACATATAATACATGTCCGATTAGTTAAAATCTATTACAGGTATCAAAATATTAATGGGTGTGTCCATCACCCCTGTCAAAGGTGTGGACACACCCATACACCAAAGAAATTGAGTGACAAGTAAATAGCAACATGCAGAAAGTCTAAATTTCAACTACTGCAGCAAAAACCTTTTTATAGAAACTTATATTAAGTTATTACAAAATATGGCTGTCATAATAGGAAGATTGCATGATGACATCAATGACCTTTACTACCAGACTCCTTTGCACACTTTCTTTTGTCCAGTTAATTAGCACCAATGGTTTGACCATTCTCATGAGGAAATACAAATTTAAATGAGAAAGAAAATTCGCAAGCATCTTGTTTGTGGGAGTCAAATGACGCCATCATGAAAACGTCCTGTTATTGTGATCTGTTTTGTTAGGGGTGCATGCTATAAGAGATACACCACTTACAAAATAACAACTGTTCTGATTCATACTTTGATCAATTCTACTGGCTGTGCTTCTCTAACACTTGTGTTGTGTTCTTCTAGTCCCAGCATGCATTATGCTTGGAAGCACCACATGTTTTCTATTTCTTTATTATGGACAGAGTGGAAACAACATTCCAAACATTTGTAACTTTAATTTGTTCTAAACATAATCATTTTAAAGAAATAAATTTCTTATTTCATAAGAATAACATAATAATATTATAGTCAAAGATCTCTTGCACTAACTAAATTCCCAACTTGGGTCACCATTTTATTTCACCTTCCAAGACTTGGTGCGAGGGGGAACTGCGAGAGGGAACTACGAGGGGGAACTGCGAGGGGGAACTGCGAGGGGAACTGTGAAGGGTCTATTTCAGTCTAATTTATCTTCTAAAATTACTCTAATAAATAAACTTGTTTAAATGTTTTCTCAAGAGCTGGAAAGGGTTGTTGCAGAAAACATCCATACCTCCCCCATCGGCCTAGAGGGATTGGAACTTCCAAGGGGTGGGGAGGGTCTGGGAAGGGAAATTTAAAAAAAGAAAATTGTGCCTTTTTTTATCAAGAGAGCATGACAGACAAATTTGTTGATCGGTATTCCTGTGGTAATGACGTGTGCTGACGAATACGGTTATCCGTGGAAAATAGCGTGGGCTCAAGTAAATATCAAAGATGGTGCCATTCTATCATCTGCCAGTCATCCCCCATATTTGTTTATGAGATCGCTCAATTTTTAAGAAACCGCATGCGCGTCCATACCACAGGAAGACCAATCAATTAAATTATGTACCACAGGAAGACAATAATATTATAATAACTATAATATTCGAGTAATTTACAAATAAAACAAAAAACAAAGCAAACAAAAGATCCAAATCATTCTGCGATAATCAGGGCAAACGTCTCTGTTATTTTCCTTTTAACTTTTTCCCGCTTATTATAGAACTGGAAGACTAGATGGTTTGTGCTGATCAAAAATGAACTCAAATATTATAAATCAAAAGGGGTAAGTAACTTAATTCACCTCATATTTCTCTTAGTATATTGTTTTGTCTTGTCTTACTAGCCAAGGGTAGATCCAGGGGATGCTTTTTGTATTGTTGTTTTCCGTTTTTTTTCAGAAGAAACTCAATTAGCCCCCCCCCCCCCCCCCCTAATATTTTGGCTAGATCCGTCTTTGGTAGTCTCTCATCTATTCACTACTGTCGTCATAGGTGACTCTCTATCATTAATAAATAGTAAGGGTTTACCTGCTGTTTTTCCCCTGTTCTTCAAGAGTTCATACTCTCTGGGAACCTCATCCCATATTTTCAATTTTATCCGAAATTGAATGAATCCAATGGGATTCAACTCTTTGTGACCTATGAAGTACTTTTATTTCTAGGATAAAGACCCAATCAGATCGCTGGATTTAGAAGAATGTCATGAGGTGGCAAAAGAGGACTCTGTAGGAAAAGCAAACTGTTTTAGGTAAGTGCTAGAAATTACAAGGTGGAAATATGTGAACCATAGTACCTTTCTGGTGTTATGTCCCAAATGATCCATCCATCCACCAACCCATTCATCCATCCCTTCATCAATCCATTCATCCATCCATCCATTTCCCCCATCTATCCAGCTCCCATCTTTTTTTCCAGTATGCCCTTCTAAAAATCATCCTTTCATTGATTTTGTTCTAATTTGTGACATTAGTCATGACAATTAATAATTTATTTACGAAACACACAATGCAATACATTGACGAAATAAAGAAATGAAATAGATAAATCATCTTATTTAAGTGTGTGGTCGTTCTAGCGCTTTCGCACTAATTGGGGACACTTTTTGCTCACACGCACTACCACTACATTGAATGTTCTATGCACACAACGCTTAACTTACATGTTGATTTTTACGGAGGGAGGAAATCGGAGAACCCGGAGAAAACTCTCGTAGCATAGGATAGAACAACCCATCAAACAAACTCAATTCACATGTGGTGACTGCAGGGTTCAAGCCAGCGACCCGACCCGTTGGACTCACAGCGGTGAAAGACGACGCGTTAGCCGCGATCGCCACCCATGCTACCACTAAAGCATTTAGAATTGCTTGTTTAGGATTGTGATGCCAAGCAGGACATTCTACTGTTTTGCAAACTCTTCCCAGGAAGCAGAGGAATGGATTAAAATGCTTCAATGGAAACTGGTAATCAATAAATACAATTACTTATTAGATATTTTCTTAGGTATACACTGAATCAAAATATCATGGCAATGAATTAACAAGTTACTATTATTCTGCACTTAGCTAGAGACTGACTACTAGCCTCATGTTCAATTTAGTGTAAACATAAAAGGTTTCTCGTGTATGAAATGAGAGACTAGTCAGCCACCAGTTAGTCCAGAACAATAGTTATTCAAATTGGTTGACCACCATATTTCGATTTGGTCTATAAAGGGCTGATACTACACAAGTCTTTCATAAGTTGTAAAATATGTATTTTTTTCAAATCTCTTTTTCAATTTTTATATGTCAAGCCTTGCAGCAACAAAAAAACTCGGCTTTAACTCTTGCAGGAATAAATATTGCTGCTGCATGATAAAGGTCTATTCACCCACAGAACACAGGGTTTCCAGGGGTCAGGCAATAGTCAGGAAATTTTGTTTAAAGTTAACCATGAGTATCCGTGTGATACTCATACTGTTTGCAATTTTTGAATAGACTGATAAATCTTTTCAAATAATGAAAAAATATTGAAGTATTTAGTATCATTTATGCCGGACAGTTTAATTACGTTGGGTATCTTGTGTAATATGATAAGGGCAGGGCTTAGGTAAAAGTAAGGCATGTGTCCCATGCTCGCCCATGTGGCTCAATAAGGTCAGTGAAAACTGCCATTTAGTTGGAGAAAAGTCAGGGAATTTTTATTTTCAAAATGGCTGGGAACCCTGACACATGACCAAATTTGATCAAATGACATCACATTCAGTTGTATATTATTACAGCTGTTTTAAAAGAAGGTTGGTGAAAGTTTTGTTGAATCTTGCACATTTCTTGTTGCATACCAAGCTCATTTGCACTATATGTGCAGTGATTTCCATCTCAGTGAAAGGTCACGATGATATGAAATGTTCCTAAACTTTGTTGTCACTTTTTTCTGGCATAATTTGTCCTGTACTGACATTATTTACATACAAATTGCACTGCAAGCTTAGCAACATGCAACAAAACCTTCACCAAATGATTTTTAAATAGCAGTATATAATATGCAGCTCAGGTCTGTTGTACCATATGAGTTTTTTGTTCTTTTCTCATATAAGGATACTTCTAACCTTATATCGTTCACTTTAGACATCCCCATGTAACACCAGTCCCCTGTGTCCATGCTTGTCTACATCAACCATGAGTGCACAATCAAACTAACCACTCCAGGAGTGTAAACTTTGCAGATGATTTAGAACCAATACTGATAGAATACAATACAATAATTTTATTTAAAGAAGGAAATGCTTTTAGCCTAATACAGTTTTCTGACTTATGACCCTCCAACTGGCTGCTCTTTAAGTGGTCCTTTAGTCCTCCAACATACATTGGAAATCTAGTAGAATTGAGATGCCTATGCTGAAATAGTTAAATTTGTTAAATTGAATTGAATTGAATTGAATTCTGACTTCTGGCCCTCCAACTGGCTGCTCTTTAATTTAATTTAATTTAATTTAATTTGTCTCGTTTTCCTTCCATTTCCTTCCCGTTTCTTTTCCTTCCATTAATCTAATAAGTCTTTTCCTTTTTTCAGGAAAATTTGTCATCAAGCAACAAACGGCATTCTACAGTTAGATGACATCAAAATTCTATTGTTCTTAGAAGAATAACCTTATCCATATTAACTAGATATGTAAAGTATTATTTAAGTGGGAATACCAGTCACTTCAGTACACAGTGCAATTTTGTTTACAACCTGGAAATGCTGCAGCAATAATTTCAGATTTGATGTAACAAAAACATTGCAGCGTGTATCCAAGGACTGAAGACAGGAAGGGGAGGGTAAGCCATGCATTAGTCTTGCATGGTATGATGAACATGGTGGGTGATTTATATATCATTGTGCCTAAAGCTGGGGGGGTCGAGGGTCCCTCGAGATTCTCGCTTGATGACAATATTGAATAACAATATAGCAACTTACAGTGCTTTTGAATCTCACATGTGAAATCAACACAATTTGTGTTGCGACGGAGCTGGATTTAATGGATCTCAATGAAGACGTTTCCACAACATCCCATAAGCATGTCACCTTGAAATAGTTGTTTTCCTACTATGTACAATTTCGTGGAAACGTTTTCATTAAGGTCAACCAAAACCTTATTAACATTGCGACATAACAAATCTTATGATTTTGCACAGTCATGTGATTGGTAAGCAATGGAAAGGTTACTTGTACAACCTTTAGCCATTTCAATTTTTAAATTGCTGAATAGACCGTGGTATTACTGTATGCTAATTGCTATACAAGCTGTGGAATATATAGACTGTGCGTATAATGACCGCATGCCATTCTTGCCACTCACTCTCTTTCCATGCACAACGGTTAAACAAAGAAACGGTACTCCAAGGAATGAAGTGTCGTTTCAAATAGGAAAACAGTACACCCAAGGTAAAGAGAAAGTTTCAAAAGAGAAAAGCTCAGGTATTATTAGTTATGTAATGGCTTTTAATTGGGTGGCATGCTGTGAAATATCCCACAAGGCACTTGAATATTTTTACTTTGAGTACACAAGTCATCAGCCCTGTCAAGCATACGATAAACTGTATGTTATCCTAAGAGTCACTTTAGATAAACAAGACTTTACCTTGAGTAGCATACGATGGATAAAGGCACCTTGGCTACACAAGCCTTTGGTCAAGTGTGTATATAATAACTTAGAAAATACAAGGCTAATGAGAAAATTCCATTGGCGTGAGATCAGAAAGTATCAAAAACTCCTTACTGTTCTATCCCATACCATATTAATTTCCAGCACATGATGGAAAGAATAAATGCAACACTGACAAACTACAGACTTACTGCTTTCTATTTGGCTGTATGTTCTATATTGGTGTGCACGGGATATAAGTATAGGAAATCGCACGATCTCGAGTAAAATTTGGAAATTAATAGACACAAGTAATGTTTGAAAGTTCTTGTAATTGCATGAGCCTTTAGGCGAGAAGATGGAGAAGATCGTACAAAATGTCAGTAAAAAATGCAAAGCGACGCTGTTCATCTTTGTCTAATAGGCCATTTGCATTATGGCATCATTTACTACCACTACCAGACTCCATTGCACACTGTTTTTTGTTCTGTTAATTAGCACCAATTGTCTTACTATTCCCATGAGGAACTACAAATTTGAATAAGAAAGAAAATTCAAGAAGCATTTTGGTAGTGTTAGTAAAATGACACCATAATGCAAATGGCCTATTGGCAGCCGATTTTCAGTCCATTGCACAACTGAAATGCATAAAAAAGATTAGTTCTTACGCTTTAAAATTTTATTTATCTGTTTTTTAAGTACAAAATGTTAGAAAATAATTGTTTTGACATTGTTTTGGCCGTGTTGCCATAGCAACTTAATTCAGTACTCCTATGGAGTACAATTAACGCTATAGTTGTACTCCTCTCGACCAATCAGAGTCAAGTAATTTTGGTGAGTGTACTATAAAACAGATAATTCTAAATAATATATGTTACTGGATAACTCAAAAACATGTGAACTAACTATAAAACAAATTTGATTTCAATTCAATATTTTGCCGACTAGCTTTTATTCCACCTACTGCTGTTAAAACTGAGGCCTATCCTTTATTGAGTGGGGAGATCCAGTTTTGTAAGAAAATGATACGTTGTAGTACTGCCTTCCGTGACTCAGTAAGAAATTCTTGACCCATTTATAAAGTCAAGCCTCTAGATTTTGTCAATTAAGGTACGTTGGACCCTCCACAAGTTGGACCCTCAAATTTTTATTACTTACCCCTTTTTAAAGTCTCATAAATGTCCTCTGTGTTAATTTGCCCTAATTCAAGATGGCTACCATATCAGTAAATAGGTCTAATTTTGCACCATGCATGCTGGTATTCCCTCTATGCTACTGCTAAAACCCCTTGTATATAATATAAAGGAAGCCCAAAAATATAAAATAGAAGCCCATGGTGCTATTTGAGAAAGTAACCAAGAATATGTTGTTTTTATATTTGCTGTTTTTGGGGGGGGGGGGGGGGGGACTGCTCATTGACAATGAAGTCATTGCTAAATTGTGTATTCTTTTTATGGTGGTCCCACTGCAGTACTCCTGATTGAGAAGTGAATAGGTGAATGGAGGGTGGGGTTGTAAGAGAAAACCAAAAAGAGTAACCACAGGTTGAGGGAGAGAGGGGATTACAAAATATGAAAGTGCATTGGAACAACAACTGACCTTTGCAGCTTTCACCAAAGTGAATATGATTTATTGTACATGTGTAGTAGTGTCACCACTGTAGATAGTGTTGAGAGACAAAGTCATAGAAGCAGAGCTTTCAATAAAAGGCGGCTACCAGCAGTTCATCGCCGGATACTTCACCTTAAACTGCATGCTTTTTTGACAAAAAAATTATTCATTGCCAAATAAAGTTATATACTATCACCAGTGGCTTCAGCCCCCTTCTTTTTAAGACTAGCCGCCTACTACAAATATTATTGAGAGCTCTGTACCAGCAGATGCTTTGCTTACCATTGTCTCATTTTCACTGCTGAGCTGACAGAGTCTCCTTTTCTTTTTCTTTTTCTGGATTGGCATTTGCAAGGAAAAGGAGACTACACTCAACCATATCACTAGTTTTTCCGTTGCACATGTGTGAGTGTTACTAGGCAACTGCTGACATTAGAAATAGTGTGGTCATTAATACAGTCAGCAGTTGTCCAAAAGGTAATGCCCAATAGTTCGTGGACTCAGAAATCTTACAGCAGACGGTTCTGTTGTCATGAATAGATGTGTCCAATTAGAAAAAAAAACAGATTTTTGGTTAACCGTGAATGAAGGTTAGATCAAATAATTTAACAGATTGGGGCAGAGACTTCTTTTTTCTCCCTCTGAAAAAAAAAGCAGAAAAAAGGAGCCTAAGCCAGCATGGAACCTTCCCACAGGATCAACCACTGCTTAAATCTTGTTTAGAAAGTACTTGGAAAGACAGTTGCCCTTCTTTTAATCCATTAAACAGTACCATAGACCAGCTGGAACTCACGGCTCATATATTCAAGTTAACTACAGGCATGTGTGGAAACGCAGGATCTGCCAGGCGCATGTTATGTAAAGGCAAGAAAGGAACGCCTCGTCTTCCTGGCTTCTGAACATCAATCTCAACACCCTTTAATCTAAGCCTTGCGAGGCTTGCCTCAGTCACATCCCTGCAATCATTGACTTTCAAAGCTTCAAGTGCCACGCAATATTCACCTATAGATCTAATTGCATCGTCTGTGATTCTCCAGCAGCCCTTAAGGCCAAGAAAGACTAATTTTGGACAGGACCTTGAAATTGCTCTCAAACCGTTATCACTAATACTGTAGCATCCATTGAGTGAAATATAGTATAGCTTATTGCAAAACGATGCAAGAGATGTTATGCTATAATCTGTTACCTCCCAACATCCAGTCAAGTCGATATACTCAAGATCTGTGCAGCAGAGAGAAAGGTTAATGACTCCATCAGAAGACACCCAGCGACATTCAGACAGAGATATCGCCTTCAAATTTTTACAATGTTCACCGATTGTAAAAAGAATAAGGTTGGTAAGACAGGACAATCCGCTCAAATCTAAGCTTATAAGCTTCGAATTTTGTTTAAGTACTTTGATTAACGATTCCTCGCGCACAAAATTCTTGCAATCTTTTAATATTAGGCGTTGGAGACTTGTATTTTCTAGTGTGATGAAGTCAAACGCTTTTGAAGTTAGTCGATCCTTTGCTTCGAAGCAGTCCAGAACTTTACATGTTTTGAAGAAACTATCGCACAGATCTTTAAACGTTTTACACACACGGCGACAAGAAGATATCTGAGTCAAGCTTAACGTGTTAAAGATATGAGGGAAAATGATATCTTCCCATGGAAGGTCGAAGAAGATGACTGATCGTGTTTTCCTTGTCGAACCGTCCGCCATCTTGTTTTGACCTAATACTACTGATATAGTTTACTTCCTGGCACAGGGTGACCGGAACAGCAGTAAAAAGCTTCTCACACTTGAGTGTTGCTGTTGCTGCTACTTTTCAGTGCATTTTTATTCTCATTTCTTTGCTTCATTTCTTTTCATTTTTCTTCTCTTCTCTTCTCTTCAGTATTCTCTGCCCTTTTGTTTTACTTTTCTTCCCTTTTTTGTCCTTTTCTTTTTGCCCTTTCTTTCCTTTCGTTTCTTTTCTTTCTCCATTTTGACTTTCCTTTTTCCCATTGTTTTGCACAGGTAACGAGTTAGGAGACTTTTGTAGCCAAGAATATTTTGGCAAAGGGTGTAAATATAATTAAGTTGCTAAAGGCGTGTCTCACTCATGGAACGCTTTATACATTCTAAACAATGACGTTATCATAACCTCTTAAAAAACAAAGATAGGACTTACACACCCTTAGTTCACATGGTGTTTCATAAACAAACATTCATAATATTTGGTCATTTTAATTACTAACCAATGTGAGATTTTCTTATCCTAAGGCAAACATTCTGTAGACTATAAGCTTTGATAACCTTCTAAAATAAACAACCTGGAAATTTTCCAGAGGCTTTGTGACTACGTGACAGCATGTGTTTATACAAATTGCGTGCGTTACGTCACCTTTAACACTTAACCCGATGTCATTCATTGTGCTGAAAAATATTACCTCAGCAGAAGCAAATCATGTGAATACCAGAGCTTCTTTTTGCGCAGTTCGTGAGTGTTCAACAAGGAGCTGTTTTGGTTATACAACACGAAAAATCCAAAATCTTACTCGCCAATTTACGCCATTTTTAAGGTAGGAGAGTATATCTAGGCTCAAGTGTTTAATTTCCTTAGATGTGTTGGAGAGCAGTTTTTATAAATGAGTTATTCGGGCGTGAAGTAGTCCCAAATATTTTGATATTTAGGGTTACTTTTCCTATCGTTTCGATTCACATATTCACTTCTTTAACTTTAACTGATTATATTTAGCATTAATATTGCGCATTTTTTTAATTGATGAACTTTATATGACGTCAGGGAGGTGGTCAGAAGTGTTATTAAGTGAGTTGAAACTCGTAGAGTGCAGGAAAAGACTCCTAGCTTGCATATTCTAACTCAGATATCTTTTATTCTATTCTCAAGGTAAGTCCAACTTTTGTTTGCAATCCTTTGTATTAAATTAGCTTTTTTAAAGGAATAGTTTTGATAATTTTACCAAGAATACTATTAGGTTGGTTGAAAATGGTCATACTGATTTAATATACTATTTTCTCAGGCTATCGGTTTGTTATATTTTCGTTTCAAACCGCGCATGCATTTTTTGGTTAACCTTTTAGATAATCAGTCCTTCGACGTGTTAAGTAATACTATTTAAATCTCTAACAGCAATACCTATCTCCACACATGCTATGAAGCTTAATGAGTGAAAACATTTCTCCAGACCAATATTTAAGCGATGTGACTCTATTGATATGACATTGAAAGGTTTCCTAAGACCTGGCCCTTAGAATTCCTATAAGTGATGAAAACCCCGACTTCTAAAATGCTTCCTACAATATTCGCGTTCAAGTTTTAACCACTGCACTGTAAAATATTTTGGGACATAGGGTTTCAGGTTTTAGACACAACCTCGTGCTCGAACTTGTTTGCTCGATCATCCATTTAATCTACCTACTTTTTGAACGATGAAAGCTGGTTTTCTTTTATGGTTTCCGAAGGAAACTTGTAATCTTAAATATGTCAGTAATAAAAAGAATAAACGTGGTTTCAATTTTTGTGCAAAATGCGGTGTGTTCACCTATTTATGGGGCCATGAAACAACACAAAATGAATACCTTTTAATGCATCTTTGCGTGAATTACACAAATACTTGTACTAAATGGTTTTCATTAAGTATAAACAGAAGTTCTTTGTTGGGAATTTAACTACTTTATTTCGCTATGCTAAACAAATGCAAAAATAATTTCAGTAAAGGTTATTGAGAATTTATCGACTGCTCAAATGGATAAAGATCTTGGATTTTATTATTATGTTTACTGCATCTTGACAACTGGTATAACATTTGAACGGCTTTTCATCATCTTGTTTCGCGTAACAACAACTCCATCTTTACACTATTTTCGTGATATTTATTCGACTCAAACTCTTCCCAAATCGTTATAGAAAAAGATATCGCAGAAAAAAATAGGATTTTCTTGGTTTGCAAAGTAATATTTTATGTTCACATGAAGCTAAAATTAGTGTTTTTTTCTGAAGCAAATATCTTTGCGATAGCAAGAGCGATTATAGAAGCCATTTTTCTTTGTCCATATACATAATCTTATTTTTCACTTTAAATTATTATTCTTTTGATTCATATACTCAAGGAACGTAGTTCGACCTGCAATGCTATGCTAAAGTTGCTCAAGCAGAAAATGAAAATGAAAATAAAATAAAAATATCAATGGAAAAGAGTTGGATAAACTTTAAATATACAAAGGATTGGCAATTCGAAACTAGACAGAATGGCAGTGCAGCTTATCTAGCATAACTTATATGAATATCTTGGTGATAGACATGTGCTTAGACTGACTAGATTGTATTATTTTTTCTTACAGTAACTCTATGCGATTAACTGGGATTGTTTGATGATTTTGTTGATCCCTATTACATCCTTTTTCCGTCTGTCTCTATTTTCGCCTCTTTTCTTTTTTGTTACCTTTTCCACAACTTTGCTTTTTCGTTCGTTCTTTCGCTCGTTTCTTTCTTTCTTTTCCAGTCGCTTCCTTCTTTCTTTCTTTTCTTTTTTTTTTCTTTTTTTTTTTTTTCTTTTTTACTTTCTGTCTTTCTTTCGTTCTTTCTTTCTTTCTTCCTTCCTACCTTGCTTGCTTGCTTCCTTCCTTCCTTCCTTCCTTCCTTCCTTCAGCAAAAAATTGCAGCGTCTATCATGCTCATTGCTATACATGCAACATATCAATTTCGTCTTATACTGCAATACAATAGAATATCTGAAATCGTGTATCGGGAGGTTTGAGCAGTATAATTAATGTACTCCTAACCGGTTGTCCTGCCCTGTTGGGAAATCGTTATACGAGTACAAGAATTGACGAGTACAAACCATTTCGTAATCGTGGTAGTGTAAGGAGATTGAAACTTTAGATTGTTAATCGACTACGATTCAGTTTAACTCGCGCAGTCGCACTCGTTCTTGTTGTCTAAAGGTCACTGTTGATCAGTAAGTCCCTATCAAGTCAAACGTAGCGATGTTTTGTCAGCTTTTTTGACCTGCTTTAGTTAACCTCTTTTATCTTTATTGTCACTCTGGAATGCACTAATTGAAATACCTTTGAATGGCTCTGCGGGTTGCTTCTCCGTTATCTGTGTTTGTTTGACGAGATGACAATAACGTAATTATTTAAAAAAAAAAAAAAAACACATTTCTTCCATACTGCAGCGAAACCAGACGAACATACGAAGGAAAAGAAAGAAAGAAAGAAAAATAGCCACCCGTGTGCAACATTTTCTTTGTACTGTAGCTAATAAGCAATTTTAATTTTCTTCACTCGTTAATGCAGCACAACCCCGTTCCGCGTGGGATATTAGCAGGCTTAATCGTTGATTGGGTGGTGCAAGAAGTACATTTTCGTTTTGAATCATCTTAAGGGCTCGATCAAGATCATACCTAGCTGCCCTTGCCCTTTGTATATTTGAAAGATATCGAAGTCTAACGTGGAGCTACAGTGCGCATATGCACTGGTAACGATCTCTTAGCCTGAGACTGCGTTTCTTCTGGCCTGTGGCTAAGAACGAGGGCCAGTCTGGCATAATCCATTTTTTGAGACCAGGATTTCTTGGGCTTCTGGTATAAGAGCACATACGTTAAAAGACTTACCAAATTTTTTTTTAATGTCCTAGATTTCTAACTTTTATTTTGATCGGAATTAAACGCAGAACTCTGTTTGATAGCATGATTTACCTAAATGGATTACTCTCTACTTTCACATCCCCATAATCCTTTGCGTCTTTGGGGGGTAACCAGAGGGTAAAAACCTACTTATTTTGTTGAAGGCTGATCAGCCAATGTTGACAATACCTTGTTTGGTATCCAGAGATAAAATGAAGAAGTAAAAAACAAAAAAAGATAGAAGCTTGAAGGCGTTTTTCGTAAGTCAATACATTTTTTGTAAGACCAAAACTCTTCATGATCGATCTGTACACGCAAAAATAACTTGGAATAAACTGATAATCAGTATTGTACAGATAAAAGCAGGTATAGAATAAATTCAATTAAGAAACCTTTTAATTTGGGACAGTTTTTTGATTGGTTACCCCCCAAAGACATTGGTTACCCCCCCAAAGACAAGGCATTGTGGGGATGTGAAAGTATAGAGAATGACAGAACCATTCTTCGCCGCAGGCCAGAAGAAAAGCAAGCTCTGGGTACGAGATTGTTACCTAAATTGTGCGTATAGTGCAGTTTTCGTATGACTGTGAAAAGCTCAGTGCCGTAAGCGTGATGTGCCGTGACCGTAATTGGCTGATTTTTTTCACGCACAATATGATTGGTCTAAAAGTGCTGTGATCTTGGCGTGACCGTGTCCACGCCGTGTTTATGCCGTGTTCCGGGTATTTGATTGGAAGGAAAGTAAATGCTCGTGCAATGTGATTTGTCTGGCGTATCCCTTGCCGTGCCACGACCGTGTTCGTGCCTTGAACCTTTTACAGTCATACGAAAACTGCACTATGCGCAATGTAACTCCACGCTATTAGATTGTTTAGGTAATTAAAATAATGATTTTCCTAAAATTCTAAAGGATAAAAACTTTCAATATTCTCCCACAAGTTTATCGAAAATTCTTTATATGAAACTAAAGCGGTATTTTTTTGGTAATAACAACTTATAACAACTTAAAAGGCTACTGAACTAATATTTTCCCCCCGAACTAATTGTGTAGTTCTTTGTGTAAGTGTGTGTGTGTGTGTGTGTTAGTGTGTGTTAGTGTGTGTGTATGTGTGTTAGTGTGTGTTAGTGTGTGTGTGTTAGTGTGTGTGTGTGTGTTAGTGTGTGTGTGTGTGTTAGTGTGTGTAAGATTATGTAAGTGTGTGTGTGTTAGTGTGTGTGTAAGTGTGTGTGTTAGTGTGTGTTAGTGTGTGTAAGTGTGTGTGTAAGTGTGTGTAAGTGTGTGTGTATGTGTGTTAGTGTGTGTGTATGTGTGTTGTGTGTGTGTGTGTATGTCAAACGTTAGTATCAATCAGAATTATTCAAAATTAAACTGTACAATCACATTAAATTTTCGCTGAATACTTTCTGAATTTTTAGATTATTTTGGTAATTTTAGGCTATAACTCCTTCGTAGAAATAAATGAAGAAATACATCTACATTGGCAATAAAAAATCGAATATATTTGTCATATAAATGGTTTTAAGTTACAAAGACATTTTACTTCTATAATTCCTTTGTAAAGGCCAATAAATGAAGAAATTCGTAATTGTAGTGAACGAAAAAGCGAATAATTTTTGAATCAATTAAGAACTTTCTCCAATAGTTATTCAAAATGTAATTGTACATTCACATTCAATTTTGACTAGATGTTTTCATAACAATGTTTAACCTATTTGGACTATAATTTTATTAGAAATATATTAAGAAATATATCGTCATAGACGGGAAGAAAAAGCGAACATTTTATATTTTCGCATAGAAATGGTTTAAAATTAGGAAGTTAAAATGAAAGCTGATTTTAATTAAAAAAAAAAAAAGGAAGATCTATAACGGAGAATCGAGCTAGCGCTTCAGTAAATGAACTAAATTCGAGCGCTTCGTATTTGTGTATTGTTTCCGACATGATAAATAAGTCAATGGAAACTGTATTCCTAGAACTCGGTTGAATGATAGAAAGCGTGTGATTAAAGCATGGATTTGATATTTGGATTTTAATTGGAGCTTTCCGACTTCATTTAAAATGACTTCCACTTAACCCATAATGCAATGGGTTCGTAGTAGCACCTGTTGAAGTGCAGCACACAGAGCAGGTGCTTGTAAGAATTATAAACAGAGGCGTTGCCCTTAGAAGTCAAATTCTCCCATAAATATACATGCAAGAGAGTTTCAACCAGTGAAATTCATATCATGGCAGACAGTAAGTTCCTTTTGTCATTAAGCGCGGGAATAATGACGGACGCGACGCCAAGCAATTTCCCGCTCTTTATCGCAAATGACGCCTGCTGGGTTTTTAAGAAAAAATTCATCAGAACTTCGAACAACGCTTCATTTTAATTGAAAACTGCAGACCAATAAGATTTTATCGGCAAATAATAGCCCTTAAGTCGTCAAAATAAATATTGGGAATGACATTTTTCTTCCTAGCCTATCGTTAAGTTTTTTTTCTATTGTGTTGATAATAATGTGATTATTGAGGCACGCGTGGTGGTTACTACACATGCGCGTGAGGATTAGACGACGCTACCACTTACGCTAGATATCAGCCAATCGCATTATCGTATAGAATACAAGATTTGAAGCTTCGTATACGTGTTGCGAGGGTTTGCCTGTTGCCGTGTTGTTATTGTCATTCAATTCTAAGACTATACTTTCACATATAGCTACAGCTTTAATGTTTATAGTTCATCGCCCAATAGAGTGAGCTAGGGTTTGTCTTGGGTCGTGCCATTACGTTGTATTGTGGTCACTGCGCACAAACAATTCAACAACACCGCAAAAATTGGTATTGTGAACAACTTCTTTCGTATTGGGAATACTTTATCTAGTCGAGAAGATGTTGGATATTCTACGGGCTGTAAAATCTTTTTTACAGCCAAACACAACGCACACGTATGTATTTTGTCATAAATGGTAACTCTACCAAATCGTCGCTTCTTCCCGACGCTGCGCGCTTTCACTTATAATTAAGAATTCCCTCAGCTTTGTCAAAACATTTTACAATACATATTATGATTTTTCTTCAGAGTGGAATTTTAAAATGATGCTGGTAAAATTAAGACCTTTTAGAATATATGATATTTTTCTTACAGTAATTTCTAGAAAACGAGGAACAGTTTTTCTTAGCGTGGTGAATTCTGTCTGGCATGGCTGCCCAGCTCGTGGTCTCTTTATTATTCTGTCAAATCGAAAGTCATTTCTTCATGGTGTTCGCACCTTTAAATTCAAAAAAAAAAAAGAAAAAGAAAAGCATTCAACATTATAAAGCTTAAAGTAACCATTTTTACCTTATTATCTTATAAACTGACATTTTTCTTCTTCTGAGTTTAATATAATAATAAAGCCGTATGCCATAGAATATGCGCCGTTCGATGCTACCAATCTAGTTCAGTAATGAAGAAAGTGTGGATTCATGAATTTAAAGATTGAAAAGACACATTCTTTTCTGACCACGGAGGGATATTTACTTCGTCTGGCCTAATATTTATTACGCATTTCTCCTGATTTTGCGATTTAATCTTTTAAGGTAGATCAGTAAGTCTTTTTAGGTAGATTTTACATTTTCTATCATTGCGAGCGAACTATATATAAAAATAGAACGTAACTGTGAGTTTTTCTACCAAATCAACTTATATTTACTTTATTTAATCTTCGTTAGGTGATACAAAATGTTTAATTCATCCGCCACACGCACATAAAACACGGAACCTTTCTTGTTAAAAACTCCTGAATTTTCAACGTTGAAATATTTGAGTTGTCAAAAAATATAATGCAGTCAAATGGTTTTCTCTGTCACGACGCAACACTGTAATGGCTTTTTGAAATTCCTGGAATATATTAAACTTATATCATTTTTTCATCGTTTGGCCGGATAATTTAAACAATACATCCCTGGATATTAAAAAATAGAATGTCATCATACGATTTTAATAGGTTCAATTTTACTCATAAAGATATTTTGTCTTTTTAAAAAAGTCGAAGCTTTTTTTTAACTCTTTTACAAAATATTAGTTTATATTGGGCGAAAATTTAAAAGTTTGTTTTTAAAGATTGTTGACAAATTAAAGAATGTTTATCTATGTTTAATTGTGGCGGTTTTGTGGCACTGCTTCATGAAGATGTACCACTATGCTATCGATCCATGTCCGTGGGTGAGCAACTTTACACAGGAACCCCAATACCACATTTCGTAGCAGTATCAGATGATCAGATGCCAAGCGAAACGATAAATACCTTCTCGTATCTTCTCGAAAATTTGCGAATCCTATTGTAAAATGACTGAAGCTTGAAAGAGGAAATGATTAAAAAAGTATGATTTACCGCTATTCCCGTTTACTATTTCTGTACGCTTCCACAGTTTTCATCTTGGTGTGGATTATATACTATTTCAACTAATATAAAACATAAAACGACATCATATCACCACATCAAAAACTTCTTAAATGGATATCTTCAATTAACGAATTTCTATGAAACTATAGATTCTATTACTAGCAGTGCCACATGCGGTTTTTTAAGATTTCGCACACGGAAGAGGACTGGAGGTAATCGAACATGTCTTATCAATTTTACTATTGAGATATCAAGAAATCTTTTGCACGTCCAATGTTGGTGTTCATTGACTCTTCTCTAATTCATTTTTATTGCTTTTTTGTTATTGTTTTTCTTTTTAACAAACTTTGTGTATTATTCTTGTTATTGTTTTTTCTTTTTCACAATCTTTGTCTATTGTTTTTGTTATTGTTTTTCTTTTTCACAATCTTTGCCTTTTTGTTCTTGTTCTTAATTACTTTTATTACATCGCGCATGTCATGTGGAAGAAAAAGGACGACAGAAACTTATCGCAAAAAAGTTAAAGCTTATATTAAAATTTATTTTGTTAAATAATTTTTTTGTGAATTGGTTCCGATATTGGTTTCATTTTTTTAAAAGTTTTTTTTTTTTAGTTAAAATTAAAAAGAACCCAATCAAGTGCTTTGACTTCCGTCCATCAACCCTACGATGATCTGAGCCTGTTAGTCTTTCTTAATAGACGGAAGCCAAAAGCCTATGAAAGCTGCACAAACTTGAAAACAGCCGGTTTGATGTGGGCTGATGTCGTGGGAAAGATGATGTACTTAGCAAGAAAACTTTAACTATTCCGGAGATTGCCTCTTGAGTCCCTATTATAATCCTATCCGCCCACTTCATCGTTTTTCAAATAAAAATTAAAAATAAAAAAGTTTAAAAATAAAATTTCTACCAATGGGAGCTTTTGATGTCAGCGTTTGCAAGGCAAGATATTTCGCTCTTCCCTTTCACTTTGGTTTAACGTTTTGCCTTAATGACCCACGTGTCATTCTCTTGAGTATTACTCTCTTGCAGATTAAGCACTAAGGCTCCGTCCACACTTAATTATATATATATTTAAATTTCGCCATCAAAACAAAAACAAACAACAACAACAAAAAAATAATAATAAATATCTAAATATAAATAAAAAGTAGCTTATTTTAGATAATATACTTGATTTAGTCCCGGCTCTCTAAACTTCAAAATTAAAACTATAATGACTGTGCCATAATCCTATTAAGTGAAAGGCTTTTTGCTGTACTTTTGATGACAAATCGTTATCGTGCTCTTTACAAAGCTTGAAGTATAGTTGTAATAAATCCTTAAGAGTTGTTAGTTGCTTTCTGCGAGTATGTGACACTTGAATGACTTGTGTCTTGGCTTAATTCCCTATTCAAATAGCTTCAAATAACATATGATAAGACAGAGAAAAACACTCTCTGAATGTAGTTCTTTTGAATTTGAAGTGATGGGTGAGAGCTAACGAACAAACGCATTGTTCAATAATACTTTGATGGCTTTTTAACCCTCAACTCACCACCACCCCCAAGGGGCTAGGTTTGCTCTTGGAAGATTCTTCGACAAATTTTTCCAAAGAAAAAAACGACATTTTAAGGCTTTGAATCTCTTTTACTTCAAAAAAAAAAAAAAAAAAAGATAACTACAGATAATGCAATACAATATCAAGTTTCATTGAAATCGAAAATCTGCAGATTTAGGACAAATCAAGACAAAAAAACAGACTTGGAAACTGGTTATGGTGAGCAAAATATAAGCTTACTTTAATAATTACGTCTTTCACAGAACGAGACGTTTTACATTCAGTTAAACTTGACAAGAACAACTGAGACAAAATAGAAAATAAAGGCAATGCAGAAAGGCAATGCAAAATACGAATTTCTTTGTCAGTAAATTGGCGTTTGTAAATGTTTTTGAATACTTTTTACGGCTTTTTAAAGCGAAAGTCTAGATCTTTCTACAACAACATCTCTCAACAACACAAATTTAAGCTCATTATTAAAATCAGACTTGCTCGAATAGCTTAATAAACAGTTGAATATTTGGTGTAAATTTATATTCCATTCAATACTTAAGTAAATTATCTGTAAAAATAAAATTATTAAATGAAAGTCTTCGTTGTTTTGAAGACGACAGGAGGCGAATCTTTCTTGAACGAAAAACATACGATAGATGGTTTAATTAAAAAGATTTACAAAGCTAAATAAAGGACGAATATTTGTTGTAATATGCTCTTCATGTTATATTTACTCCAACATTAAAATAAATTAAGCTTATCTACAGAAATATTAAGAGTTTTGAGGGAAAGTCTTTGATTTGTCGATTCGTCGAGAAAAAATGCTTGTCAAAAAATAATAAACGCTTTTTTGCTGAATTCTTGGAGAACACTTCTTGATCCATCTTTGGGTGAATACATGAAAGTTTTTAATTGTCTTTTGTCTATAACTTGCCCTAAAGCGAATTTTTTGTGCATTTGAGAGTCGCCTTAGCTAGTAGTTTTGCTTCAAATTCCGCGCTCATTTTCTCTTTGTTTATTCGTGAAGTTTTGACTCAAATTCCTTTGTATTTCACGTTCATTTTCTCTTTGTTCATGCGTCAAGTTTTGCCTCTTTATAACTTGCCCTAAAGCGATTTTTTCTGTGCATTTGAGAGTCGCCTTAGCTAGTAGTTTTGCTTCACATTCCTTTGTCTTTCACGCTCTTTTCTCTTTGTTCATTCGTGAAGTTTTGACTCAAATTCCTTTGTATTTCACGTTCATTTTCTCTTTGTTCATCCGTCAAGTTTTGCCTCATATTCCTTTTTATTTCACGATCATGTTCTTCTTGTTTATAATCAAAGTCCCGCCTGGATTTGCGTTCTCTCTCTCTCTGCTTGCCGCTTTTCTTTGGTAAGATTCCTTCCTCTTTGCCTTCCTTTTTCACGCCACCAGAGTTTTCCTCTTTCGATAAAACTCTTTTACTTCTGGCCTTTCTTTTTTGGCTTCATTCTCCTCTGAGCTTTCTTTCGACATATCGATTTCGGAAAGGTGTTCCATCGCAAATAGAGTAAATATAAGCTTGAATAAAAAATTGTGTTGTTTTGCATTCAATGCCAATCTCTCATAAGCTGCAAGTCCACTGTGTAAATTTAGCCAAAAATTAATGTTATATCAAGTATTGTTACTCTATTTTATGTGTTTATTATATAATCAGCCATTCTGTATAATATTTTGTACTTAATTACCTTGAAAACAGATTCAAATTAATGTTTTTGTAAGACAACTTCAAATCACTTACCATGCACAGAAGCAGCCATATTGGATTTTACCCATGAATATTAAGTTTCCCTCAAATAGGAAGGTTTCTGAACTAGATTATAAAGTTTATATGTTTATTACTTATAATTGTCATAAAAACGCAAGTTTGAAGTTTAGGAAGTACGTTTAAATTATTTTTAAAGTAGAGCCTCGCTTCCATGTTAGAGCAATAATTTTTAGATTTTCAATTTGCAAAAAAACTACTAAAGCTACTCCTTCGGGATTGCTATCAAGTGAATTTGTTAACTCTTTCATATGATCTTTCATGTTATATAGCTCAGCCTTTGTCCCTCTGAGTGAGCCTCAACATCCCTTCTGGCCTATGGACTAATATAATAAAAGGTGTAAAACGTTTTTTACAAAAGTTTATAGCCGGATTTACCTTTATGTGTACCCGGATGTTGCAACGCGTCGACATTCCCGCCCAAAAAAAAAATTTAACCAGCCAATCGGAATGCTTGCGTACACGGCCGGACGGACGAACGGACACCGTACGGACGGAAGTGACGTCAGCAAAGCCATGAAAAATCAACTTATCCGCATACTACATTGACAATGTGATGACGCAATTTATTGTCAATAAGAGGAGAGACACATAAAAAACTGATTTCTATTTGTTTTTTACAATAACAAATACAATAAAAACTTCTCATTTTTAGCGATCAAAACAACCAACGGAAAGAGCGCGCGCTCGTTGACGTCAGCTTTATCTGTCTGTCCTCTTATTGATGATAAAAAATAGCCAATCAGCGCGCGAGAAATTTCTAAGTTATTGTAAAATCGATAGTTTACCATTTTTTCTTAGGTATGGTGCTCCGCTCACGCGGGCCTTCGCTATTACTTCGATTAACATAGATAAGTTATATTGCTTGTGAACGAGGTTATTCCGGGCGAAAGACCCATGGAATTAAATTCGGAAAAATTAATTTCTGACCTCGCTGGGAATCGAACCCACGACCTTCGGAATTGTACTACCGATGCTCTACCAGCTGAGCTAGACCTGCTCTCTAGACCAGCTCACAATTTAATGCTATTCTTGTCCGATAGTTGCGTTCTTCTTGTCCAACAATAGTTTAATGTTATTCTTGTCCGATAGTTGTGCTCTTCTTGTCCAACAATGATTTAATGTTATTCTTGTCCGATAGTTGTGCTCTCCTAATCCGGTGACAGTTTAATGTTATTCTCGTGCAATAGATGCGCCTTCCTTGTCCAACAACAGTTTAATGCTTTCCTTGTGCAATAGTTGTTCTTGCCTTGTCCAACAACGGTAACTAATGGTTTTCTCGTCCAACCATTTTTAAATGTTATTCTTGTGCAATAGTTGCGCTTTCCATTTTCAATGTCTTTGCATATTTGCTGCAACGCATGATTCCCCCCGCTAGCATTGCAAAAGTAAAAGCAACAATAATTAAATTATGAAATTGGAATTTGTAGAATATATATTATACATAAGAGTATTTCCAAACCATACCATAGCTACGAGAATAACAAGGTTTTTTAACCAATAAAATTTGCCGAGTTCCTTCGAGACACCTGTGGTGGTATCTAATCAAACCACTTATCTCGCATACCTGCATATACTCCGCATTGCAAAAGACGAGTCTGTTGATTGCATTTAAAACTTAATACTTTAACAGGCGAAACATTCCCCGAGTTTAGTGTCTAGTAGTAAGCTAAGATGAATGCTGATTGTCTTTTCCACAGTAAAATGCCATCAATGTACCATGAACATTGCACTAAACCAGGCCCAAAAAGCAATGAATATGTCCCGCCACCAGAAGCAAGAATATTCAAATCAAGAAGTGCTCCAAACTCGCCTTGCTTTGAAAGAAAGCCGTTGTTTCCTCGCTCACCACGTCTCTCAAGGTCACCAAAGCTCACACGAAGCTCAACGCTACAAGCAACTTGTAAAAGACAATCCGAAAAACTTCGAGAGAATAAAATTCCACGGAATCACGGCCATTCGGCGACTAATCATCGTCATGTTGGCCGAAGCAAGTCATTTAGCTCAAAAAGTAAGTTCAATTTTTCAATTTTGCCTCCTAAGCTTTTAAATATATCCTAGATATTTAAAATCTGTATATTTTTACCTTAATTTCAATTCGTTCTCTACATTTTACACAAATACTTTATTAATTAAACGAGAATTATATTTTAATCAAAAAAATACCAATTGTCAAAAAGTACAAAGTTGAATATTGTTTTCAAAAGCGTTAAAAAATTCCAATACTCCAGTTTCGAATTCTCTGTTCTACGGGTTTAGCCTCCATTTCGTATGGAATTACTTTAAATATTCATGTGTTCTTTTGAAGGTCCATAAAATTTCAAAGTGTTTGTCAGTTTTTTAAAGTCGTGCATTCGTTATACTTTACCGTTGGTTGTGATTATTTGGACATTCAAATGAGCTAACCCGGCCTGTATAAACAAGTCTTTGATCAAGGACCTTAGCTCCATTTTTGACTAATTCGAAAATGATATGTAGACATCTTTTACTTGGGCGTAATATTTTCGCATTTCAGACCACGTGTAATTCCCTAGAAAATATAATTCTTCATTTGAGTTGTAGTTCTAATGCAAAGCACTTTTAAACGAAGAAGTAATACTCTAGGGAATGACACGTGGTGTAAAATGGGAAACAGCGAAACCGAGATTCACTAGCAATTTTAGATGTTTTTTTTACGCTATGTACTTTGTAGGAGTTAGGGTAAATTATGCTGTGGTTTCTTGGTTGAGCCAAATTTCTTAAATCTCCAACAATGTTGTATATCTGTATAATTGCGACATTTAAAAAAGATTACAGGAAATTTCGAGGGAAAACAGCAAAATATTTTATAAAATCAGAAAAATACCCTTTTATTTGTATTTTTTGTTTGCCCGATGACTTTGAATATTTCAATTCTGGAAATTTCCATTTTTTTGGACACTCATCGTTACTAGCTACTAGCCACCGGGTGGCTATAGTAAGATTGCTAGGACTGTACATGGTAATCAAGAAAATATGAAGGAAGACTTTATTTTCTCTTGCTGTCAGCTGTTAATTTATTCAGGGTTTTTCCCGAGTTAATTTTTGTTGTTTTTGTCGAAAACTGGTTTTTGGCAAAAATTCCAAACGTAAACCGCCAAAGCCACAGACAGGTTAACCCAGCTTATCCACTTTTACAAGAAAATGTTTGCTAAAATGTTGCAGGTTTAACGTTTATTTTGCTAAGATTTTTGAAATAAAACTTTCAATATAACCTTTGGAATACATAGTAAAAAGAAGTGCCCAAGTCTCTTTAAAAAAACGCTTAAAATCGAAAACTTTTAATATGAAACGGTAAGTGCACTTACCAAGAGAAAATGAACTAAGAGAAGGAATCCCCGTACCCCATCATGTGCGCTCTTTGATGCTATTTTTAGAATCTATTCTAAAAATATCAACCAATGATATCATTTATTTGATCGTTTGATTTTCTGCGCGCGCTCTACGCTCTTTGCTAACGCTTTTTTTTTTTTGCTTTTCTTACGTTCAAACGTAAGCAAACAGCGTAGAGCGCGCGCAGTAAATGCGCGTGCATAAAAACAAATGGTTTAAAAATAGCATCAAACTGTGCACATGATGGTTACAAGGCTATATAGGGGGGATTCCTTCTCTTATTTCATATTCTCTTGCACTTACTCAATAAGGGGTTTGTTTCTAGTGTACTCTACGATTCGACGCTCTCCGGCGTCATTTTCAAGAGTGAAAGTAAAGCAAAGTAATAATTTGAATACATAAAGTTCTGTAAATCCAAAGGTTATATGAAAGTTTTATTTCCAAAATCTTAGCAAAATCTATTTTACTTGCGTTACCTGTACCCCCACCCACCCCTCCCTTCTCCCTTGACATCGATGCCAGCTGTTTAGCGTGACGTCACTCAGTGTTATTCTATCCACGGTTTGTTCAGTCATGGCATCGTGTTCAACAACCAAGTAGAAGTGTTTTGGTTAACCCTACTTTTCAACCTCAGGAATGACTGAATGCCACAAATGTGGAAAGTTAGTTTTCTTTGGTAAGCTTTAACAGCCTTTGCACTAACCCTACGACCCAAAATTACTAGGATTTTTGAAGTTAATAACTTAATTTTTCGCTATTTGTTGTGACATGTCAAAACCAAAATGGCAGATTGGATTCAATCTATCGGGTTTTCCCTTATTTTCCTCGCTTCCTGAACAATTTCTAAGTCTTTTAAAGCTCTTTTTTTCCAAAACCAAAGTAATCTTTGCTTTGTTTTAATGCTTGATTTTTTTAAAATTAAATTTAAGCTGAACAGAAGAATTCTTTGGGAAAAGTTTGGCACCCCTCGTGTCTGAGATGCGAAGAATGTGGGAAAAGACTCAACCCTGGTCAACATTCTGAGGTAAATATTCGCCTTAAAATACATAAAAACCCTATCTTCACATTACGATACATAATAATTTTGTATATTTAATGTTCTATAAAGCAAAAGGCTTTGCATTTGGCGCAAATTTGAGCCGAATTGTCGACCAAATGCAAAGTAACTTGGTTTGTTTACTCCACGTATGTAAATGAGAGACAAAGCCGCGTCTCGTTTTCAAATGGCTTCGAAAATTGGTTAAAAAATCTTGATTTTTTTCATGATTTACGACTTCGGAATCTTTTTCAGTAGTATAAAAACCCAACATGTCAAGTATATCCTTCAAAAATTGTATAAATGTTGAACAAGTACTGTGTTTGCAAATATACTGTACTTTCCAAATATTGATTCATATAAACACAAGCGACGTCTTGATTTAATATTTGAACCCTAAAAGCTAAGTACGGAGAAAAAATCTTCTCATTTTATTGAAATACCTATAGCAATAATACATTAATATTATGAACTAGCTGCAGTTGAATTGAACTTTAGAATATTTTTTTGCTTGAAGGCTGTATTTTCAATGAAAAACATTTTCACTTTATCATTCTACTTTCCATTGATTACAGTAACTTGCTGCTAAAAATTATTTATTAATCACTTAAAAGTTAAAATCAAAATATTTAAAATTTTGGGATTTATAGAACCTTTGCATTCAACCCTAAAATCACTGAATATACACTAAAAAAATTATTTTGAATTATTTTGAAGCAGAGAGTAATAAAGATAGGAATCAAATTTATTCAAACAGGAATCCATTAATCTGCAGGTCATAAGATTAAGAACAATAGCAAACAATGTATTCTATAATCTGATTGACTCATTTATAGAAAAGCCACTAAGCCGTTGCCCTCTGTTTGAGGGTATTAGAGTATGTGTGTACTGTATTCACATTTATAACCTTTTAGCTTTGGTTTTAGAAAAGCCGCATAATGGATTTTCAGTTATCTTTTTTTAAACTTTAGAATAGAATTATACATTTGTTTGTCAACGCATATAAATAATGATTGAGTTCCTAATGTAATTATATTTTTCTGTTGCTTGAAGTTGCTGGTAAGTTATTTTATGCTATAAATGCATGCTCACCAAAAAGTTAAAAATATCTTAGTGTCTGTATTACAGTGTGCTGCATGCTAGCTACCATTGCTGACCAAATTAACTTTTTTATATACAGTCAATGTCATTAACGTTGTCCACCGAAAAAAGACATTTACACATTTACACATTTATACTAAAATAAGCCTGAATTTTAAATGTAAAATTCAACTTGTGAATCGAAAATCCAGAATGCCCCGACCATTTAGTGAGGATTTCAGATGGAGAATTCTACTTCAACGTTTGTTTTATGCCAGAATGTTCGAGGAAACATGCGATAATTCTTTTAGTCTAAATGTGTAAATGTCTTTTTTCGGTGGACAACATTAATGACATTGACTGTATGATACTTCTGCGTGTTTGGGAAGATTTGACTAGTTATGACTAACTGGCCTGTAAATATTCTTTTTTGTCCTATTATTATTGAGATTGATCAAAACTTCACTTTGTTGTCCATTGAATAGTTTGGTTTGATTATATGTGACACAAGTGACGTGTGATTGCATGTGTTTATCTATATTATTTATAGCCATACCCTAGACAGAACTGTTTATCAGATTAATCATTGAAGGATTACATTGAAGGTCATGCAAAGATGCATTCTTTTCAATAGTAAAAAAAAGTAATAAAAAAATATAAAATAAATGCATTAATTTACACTGCGTAGCGCTGTTTGGCATCACTGACCAGCTTTGATGTGCCTAAAGCTGATACATGTTATTCTTAAATTACTAGAGTACAAACACTGTAAGCATGTGTCACGAACTGACACTTAAATCAAATGAACCAGACAGTAAGATTGACTGTAACTACTTTAATCTTCTTTGTTCTTCAGTAATTCTTGCTCTTACAACTTCTAACTTCTCACTTCGAAACCATTGCCATTGCCATAGATATAACATCATTTCTAGAATTCTCTATAACTAATAAACTATACCTGACTCAACACTTTTCTTAACTCTAGAAAGTTCTGGAAATATTAAGTTCAACCTCCTAATTACACACAGAATGTTCTAGAAAGTTGTACTCCTAAGTTGGTGAACTCTAGATTCATCACACATAAATGCCACTAAATACTGTTAAATTATGCTAATCCTATTGTTTTCTATTGTTTAATTAGCACTATTTACTACTTATTAGTGCAAAGTGTTTCACACTTTTAGTGTTTGTACTCTAATGATATTATGAATTGGTTTTGCAAACTTAAGATATTTGATATTATAGTTATTGTTAAACAAGAAGATTTAAACTGATGTGAATGCTTGTCTGTTTGTTTTGTCTGTCTTCTGCGTAATCTGACTGAAAGATCAGAGACAGACAATGTTATGATGGAATCAATAAACAGACGAAGATCAAGCAAGCCAGAAATAAGACAAACACGCTAAGCCTACTAACTTAAGAACACAGAAAAAACATTTGAGTTTCGAAGAGTCTAATAATTATTAGTATACTGTATGTAATAGATTGAATAAGGAAAAATCCGAGGACTTCCAAAATTGGATGAGGCCTGAGGACGAGTAGTCAGAGGAATTTTTCGAGTATAATAATATTATACTCGAAAAATTCCTCTGACTTCCAATTATTTCTTGATTGGCGAGCATGAAATCCCATTAATTACCTATTAATTATATAGCTGCCTAATTAATCCCATATCAACAAGACCTGTCCATGTAAGAAAATAATTGGACAGTTACCTATTATATGGGATTAATGAGAAGCTGTATAATTATTACTTTAAGAGAATAAACATATAACAATAACTTGGTGTAGTTTAAAAATATTGTACTCCTCTATAAATTTTTTTAATGTGTATAGAATGTTTATGAAATATATATATTTGAGCTGCAGTTGTAATATACCAAATTGAGCTGATCTTCGCAGTGTATAAAGCAACTTATGCAGAGCTCTGGAATTTTTTCTGAGTCTTTCAATTTGCAGCTTCATAAGTTGCTTCATTTACTGTGAGCATCAGCTCAATTTGATATGTTCACTGTTCTTTTTGTTAGGTTCCTTTATCCCAAGTCCAGTCCTTGTCCAGTTCAATTTTTAATACCAATGCAAATCCCTCACATCCTGTGTTGGTCATGCAAATGTTTTTGTTAAAGTCATAACTAATAATAGCACGGTTTAGACTAGAGCACTTCAAAGGCCACATGTATGTTATTGATCAATGGACACAGAGGTTTTTCTGTTTCTTCGGCAGTTAGTTCCTTATGACTTGTCTATTTGGGTGGTAAGAAAATAATTTTCAATTCTTTTAAAGTTAAATGCTAAATAAAATTTTTTTATGCAAGCAAATATTTCTTTTATTTGCATAAAATAATCATTCATTGAATCTCAGTTTATAAAATTGTGTTGTTAATACTGTAAATTATTGTGAACTGAGACCTACATACAAACTAAAATTCAATGACATTTCAACATTTGATCACATTTTTAATTCGATCTTCACAACCAATTTACTTTCCAATTTCTATCTGTACATGTAGATTTTTATTTTTATTCATGGCTAGAGAATGAGCAATAATTTTAATGTTTGTGCTTTTAAATTGTTTTCATAAACATTTAGTGCTAAAAATAACACATAATAACAATAATTACTGTACTCAGAGTAATAAATGATAAAAAGGTAAATTATACACTGTGAAAAGATGAAAAAACGCTAGTGTTTTACTCCGACGAAGGACTAGGCTAGTGTCCGAAACTTCAGTTTTTTAATCTTTTCACAGTGTATAATTTGCCTTTTAATCATTACTGTTTCATTAGAAAGATGCAAGTATTTTTCTGATGATAGAATAAGTAACTCATAAAATAGACCCTTTTCAGCACTTCTCAACATATTATTTCATAGACTTTAAAATCAATCATATTCTTTTCATTATCTTGGTTTTGGTTTGTGTATTATTTAAGTTTTTTTTGCTAAACCACAAATGCTAAAAGGTTTTTATTTTGCCCATAAAAAAAAAATTATTAGACATTGATCCTAGAAATTAGCAGACAGTTCCTCAATGTTGGTTGCGCATCCAACTTGATGGGCCACAAACTAAAAAAAAACATGAAAATTCAGTAAGATTGAGAAGCCAGTTTTATATTTAAAGATTGAGAATAATTAATTTAATGATTTTTAATCAAAAAAATCATAGCAATGCATGATAATACTCATCATAAAGCTCGTTTTCTGGTATGTGTGGCCTGTCAATTTCCTTAAATTTGAACGTGCATGCAACCTTATTAAAACGGTCTATAAAGGTGTCATAATTGAAGTTAGGTTCGATTATTCTGTTAGAATTTGTTGTCTCTGACTTAAAAAAAGCTTGGTGAGAGGCAGCACATTACTGTATATGCATAAAAACATTTCCCCTAGGACTTAAATTTATATAATTTATTATAAGTAGTGTTTGATATCCCTACAGCATAGAGGAATACCCTACTGCAACATCCCTTGCTACAGTTTCTTGTTTATGATATTATAAGTAGTGTTTGATATCCCCACAGCATAGAGGAATACCCTACTGCAACATCCCTTGCTACAGTTTCTTGTTTATAATATTATAAGTAGTGTTTGATATCCCCACAACATAGAGGAAATACCCTACTGCAACATCCCTTGCTACAGTTTCTTGTATATCTAAGTGTTTGATATCCCCACAGCACAGAGGAATACCCTATTGCAACATCCCTTGCTACAGTTTCTTGTTTGGACCCGGTGGATATGGTCATGGAGGAACAGAATCACACAAATATCATGATGAGGAAAAGTTTCCCAGAGCTGGTTTAGAAGCTATAAGGTAAACAAGTAATCTATAATATGTAAGGTGTGTCTGAGTTGAAAGATGATTCCAGGAATAGATTTACCACTACACCACCCATGAAAGTAAAGGGAAGCACAGGTGGCATATAGTGATAAAAGTGTTCACCTCTCACCAATGCGACAATAGTTTGAGTCCAGTGGGAATAGTGGGAGGTGCTGGGTGTTGTATGTGAGTAGCATTGCTTGCCCCTTCTTTCCTACAAGGCTTTTTCTCCAGGCTCTCTGGCTTTCCTTTCTTTCCCAAAATTAATTGGAACTTCAGTGGATGCATGAAAAGCCACTCTATGGAAATGTCACTGTTGAATCCCATTTATTTTAATCATTTATTATTTATTTACTTAATTAAAAAATTAAGCAGCTAATGTGTAAGTCTAATTTTAAAGTGCTTATAAGCCTTTACACAATATTTTCAGAATTGATTCTTTAGATAGTGAATAATTGATTGTAAAAATAATTCGTCATTTGAATGTCAGTTCTTTAGAGATACGAAGGTATATATTTCCAATATGTTAATGACTATGACGTAACACAAGGGATTTAAGTCGTTTTGTGGCAACTTTTAATATTGAATGCTGGACATTTTTTGAAAACAAATTTGTAAGAACCTTTACGTGAGTCATGAGTAAAAGGATGGTGCTTTTAAAATACTGTATTCCAGAACAAGTGCAGTGTTGTATATTAAATGATCCCTTATGATACCTCAGAATCATTAACATATTGGAAATATAAACCTTCGTATCTCAAAGACCCGACATTCAAATGACGAAATATTTTCACAATCAACTATCCACTATCTAAAGAATCAATTCTGAAAATATGGTGTACGGGCTTATAAGCACTGTAATATATATTCATAAGATGGGGTGATATCTAATGTTGTTGTTTGAATGGTGTCTTTGTTTGCAGAAATGACATTTTCCCCAGGTTAAGAGCTTATAACACATACTTTGAAAACAGAAAGGCATTACAATTGTCATGCCGAGAGGTGAGTTTCAGTAGGTAGTTTTTCAATTTTCTAGGAAAACAATTGGTAATCTTGGAATTCTGTAAATTTATATTTGTTACTTCTTTATTGCTATTGATGTTTTTACTGTTATATTAATGCTGGCTTTGTTGTTGCCGTTGCTCCTGTTGTTGCTGTTTCTGTTTTTGTTGCTGCTACTGCTGTTGCTGTTAGTGATGTCGTTGCTGCTGTTTTTGTTAATACTATTGTTGTTAATGCCGTTATTGATGATGCTGACATGTTGTTGTTGATGCTGTCATGTTGTTGATGCTGTCATGTTGTTGATGATGCTGACATGTTATTGATGATGCTGACATGTTATCGATGATGCTGTCATGTTGTTGATGATGCTGTCATGTTTTTGATGCTGACATGTTATTGATGATGCTGACATGTTATCGATGATGCTGTCATGTTGTTGATGATGCTGTCATGTTGTTGTTGATGCTGTCATGTTGTTGTTGATGCTGTCATGTTGTTGTTGATGCTGTCATGTTGTTGTTGATGCTGTCATGTTGTTGATGATGCTGACATGTTGTTGTTGATGTTGTATTGTTGTTGTTGATGTTGTATTGTTGTTGTTGATGCTGTCATGTTGTTGTTGGTGCTGTCATGTTGTTGTTGATACTGTCATGTTGTTGATGCTGTCATGTTGTTGTTGATGCTGTCATGTTGTTGTTGATGCTGTCATGTTGTTGTTGATACTGTCATGTTGTTGATGCTGTCATGTTGTTGTTGATGCTGTCATGCTGTTGATGATGCTGACATGTCGTTGTTGATGTTGGCTTGTTGTTGTTGATGCTGTCATGTTGTTGTTGATGCTGTCATGTTGTTGTTGATACTGTCATGTTGTTGATGCTGTCATGTTGTTGTTGATGCTGTCATGCTGTTGATGATGCTGACATGTCGTTGTTGATGTTGGCTTGTTGTTGTTGATGCTGTCATGTTGTTGATGCTGTCATGTTGATGATGCTGTCATGTTGTTGTTGAGGCTGGATTGTTGTTATTGTTGCTGTTGTTACTGCTATTACTATTTTTACTGTTTCTTCCATCTATTAAGCTGTCTTCTTGTGACGTTTAGGTCAATGGTCAATTTGTCTTAGAAGGAGTTCTGCGTGTCTACTGGGGGTTAAAGAACCCTGTGGTTTTAGCTACTCACACAGCAGCTGACTGGAAGAGAAAGCGGTCCATTGCAGATTCAAATCAGGCTAACCACAAGAAACAAGCCATCTTAAAGGAAATGAAAGAAAATGACCTGGTATGCAGGCATAGTCTTAAGGGTTTTGTGTGTGTGTGTGGGGGGGGGGGGGGTGGGGGGTGTGATGGGTGGGAGGGGAGGGTAATGGATTGTGATTACAAAGGCAGCATTACTTTTCTCTGCAGTTATCTTGAGACCCTGAGTTTTAGTCTGCTGAGGGTTGAACCCATACATCTCCACAAGATTCAATGCTCAACCAAGGGAGCAAATCAGCCAGTAATAATGACCACATTGTTTGTCTTTTTTTTGACAGAGACCAAGGACAAGCACACTAGAAAGAATACTAGCAAGAAGAAAATCAATAACAAATAAACACACATCTGATGGCACCAATGTACAGAAACGACCCACCTCACCACAAACCACTTTTTCTGTTTCACCTAGGGTAAGTTGAATTTGATGTTATGATTATTTGCCTGTGGAGACATGATGATTACCCTGGGTTCAAGATCTAAGGAATGTCTTTACAGCTTGAATTGGGTGGGTTAGAGATGTTTGTTTTCTATTACCCATGAAAACAAAATCCCAGCTATGTTCAGACCCCAAGGTAAAAAATGTTGAACCAGTATGGAAAAAAAAGAGGGCAGCCTTTATGTGGCCCTATTGGGATAGGCACTGATTTGTCAGAGCCTCCTAAATGGGTGGATTCATATAGGAGTTGATAGTCAAAGAAAGAGTTAGGGAAAAAGTAAAGTACACAACTAAACATACAGGGCTACATAGATTTGATCAAATAACAAAACATAAGCCCACTAGGAATGAAATTTGACTCTGTAGTGAGAGTCATATGTAGGAGTGAGTTTGGATATGATGTTAGTGTGCTAATAAGGGATTGTATATACTGCAGTTTGGTTCCCCAAAGTTTCATGCAGTTCTTTAGACTCTATCTTTTGACTCCTGTATCTTTAGCTTTAAGTACTAGTTAAAACACAGCACCATTGTAGCGATGAAGCAAAGGGTTCACTATTGGTTCCATCTATAGCATTTGTAGATAAAGGGGCTATCACTGCTAAATACCATATGGTTTAGTGGTCCCAGAGGAGAATATAGGAATTTAAGGGGGTTGACAACATGAAACATTCTCTTGAAAATAAGATTCTTTGTTTTCAATGGTACATCTAGACATTCATGTGTCTTCACATGTGTAATAGTTAAACACAACCCCACGACCCCACAAGCTTTAAGCTTTAAACATTATCTGGGATAAATAAAGGCATTCTATTCTATCCTAAACAAAAAATGTTACTCAAGAGAATGTTAGGGATTTTAAATTGGGAAAGCATTATAATAAATGTGTGCAAGATGAACTGGTTTATACTTCAATTAACTAATTACTTGCTTTAATTTGATTATTGACACCTACCAGATGCTACTTGCAAAAACATTAGTAGCATGATAAACATAGTTTATACTTGAATATTAATTACTAAACAAACTATTACTACAACTTCTTGAGTAAACATTAAACATTTAACACTTTTAAGCATCACTTTTAATACACAGGGTTTGTGTTATCCCTTAAACGTATTCTTCAACAATAATCAATTGCAACACGCATGTCCTATATGGTCTCCCTTGCATCCGTTTTTAGTGTTAACTTTTAGTTTAACACTCCCTCCCTGTTGCATGACGACCGACACTAAAAACGGTTTTGAGGAAGACTGTTCTATAATAATACCTATTAATGGAATGATACTGTAATCCTGTTAACTCTAAAGTAAAAACATCAGGTCTTTGAATACTTACCTTATTTAAATTCTGATCAAGTGTGCATGCCTATTCTAAATGCCTGATAATAAATCTGCAATCCACTTGCTGTGTTTTGTAGAAAGAGGTTGTATCTTATCCAGATGCTATAAACTTCAATGGTAATCGATGGCTAAATGAACTGTATTCTTCTTCACAAGATGTAAGCTTCTTTTATTAAACTTATACCTAAATATATCTGAACACAAAGCATCAGTAATTTTTAATAGCTATTATTACAGCTTGGACTTCAGTCAAATATTCTGTGAGTGACGAGTGTGATGGTCATGATTATCTTTAGAATTAGAAGTGAGCAGATCAGTCATAGTACCAACATATGTGGTGTGTTGGTGGCCAACAAGCTAAGAACAGTCATTCTGCAATCACTAAATCACTCATTATACACTCCTTGGTTGAAACCTTCCCTTTATTCAATCCTCTCTCTTAGCTGATGTCAGTCACCACCAACAGCAGCCTTTCTGCAGGCTGCTTTCACCCAGACCATCACGCTCAACACTCTCTTACTGACATTTTTTTCACTTTATTTATTAACTCCAAGATTCAATGATAAATTGATTAAACCACTGACAGCAGCCATTATAATATATTATCTGCCGTGGAAGTTGAATTTCATGCTTTATCAACAGATTGTGAACTTGCAGGATAAATCCGGATTTGTGGGTTGGGGGGGGGGGGGGAGGGGGGTGTTACGTGCCTTTTTCATAATGAGTTCACTTGTTATGTGCATGAATCTTGGGAAGGTAGAAATGATTTGTGATGATTGATGATTAATTTAGTTGAGATTGTTGTAGAGTGACCCCTTCACCCTGGATACACTCCTGATAAGAGCTGTCTCTAGTAAATTATGATAACAAAGTAACATGTCAGCTAAAACATTACTTTGCTTAACATTTATAGAAAAAACAGCTTTACAAGGGGTAAAATAAAATACAGTATTTATTGACATACAAGTGGTACATGTTACAGTTAAACTACCCCAAGCATGAACACGTAGAGGTCATTAATGACTTCATTTTTGGATTCTTGATTTCATTATTTGATTCAAACATTCATTATTGAAAACGAATTTTCAAAACCTGCCATATACAAAAGCCAAGCACATATGCAACTGAAATGCAAAAATAACTTTTTGTCGTAGGAATATGTAATATTAATGACTTACCTTCTGTTTGCGCAATGAACAAGAGCCTACAAGCCAAGTTCATGAAATGTTCAAAATTTTTTGAATATTGATTCGTTTTTATTAATGAATCTTCGAATCGAATAATGAAATCAAGAATCCAAAAATAAAGTCATTAATGACCTCTACGTGTTCACGCTTGAGGTAGTTTGACTGTAAGTAATATTACTCTAATAATTATATATATATATATGATATATTTATAATCTAATTATGCTCATTATGTTTCTGGTCTTTTTTATACAGTTTCCTCAATCAAAGACCACATTCACTCCTCCATATGGTACCTCAACAAACTTAAGATTAACAAGCAAAACCAAAGTTCCTGAAGTTATCAAGCTGCTATTTGCTAAGTTCCAGGTATAAAGTAGGCTAAATTACTTTGCAGTTTTTCCACAACCTTCCCCAAGAAAGTTTATATTTTACGACCATCACTCCCCATGAGGGGCTCTTCCATGAGGTCCTTTCTTCTTGCACATACCCACTACATTCACTATTTACCACACACAACTCACATGTTGATTTTAACAGGGGGAAGAAAACCAGAAACCCTGAGAAAAATCCTCATGGGAGACCTGGACAACACATTAAACACAAGCTCAACTCACATAATGCAATTCAATCAAAAATAGACCTCCCTAGTTACTGTTGCTAGGTTGGACAAGCTAAAATGTGTTTTTGATACAAAGCTTTGATCAAACCCTGATTGCTTAAAATTGTCTAAAGATACATTGAGAAAAAGTCAATAACAAATGAGAAACCTTTATTCCACTGAGAAAACTATGCATTATTCAACGGTTACTCAAACAAAGCCTGCATCTTGCAATTTTTAAGAAGGAACTGAAGACACATCTTTTTAAGAAATCATATTTCTAGATTATTTATTCATGCATTATATAATTATTTATTCATTTATTTTTTTAATGTATTGTATATATTATCACATGTTAATTGTAAATATATAAATATCATTAATATGTTATAATTTAGTTAGTTTAGATAGAATTTTATTATTTATTTATTCTTACCATTGTTGTAAAGCGCATTAGATCATATACCCAAATGCCATTTTGTGCTATAGAAGCATTAAAATGATTATCATTATTGTTATTATTATTATTATTATTATTATTATTATTGTTATTATTATTATTATACTTTAAAATAAAGAGAGCTTATGTATAATATTAACGCCTTAATTATTCATGTTCCAGATTACTAATAATCCAAAAAAGTTTAACCTTTATGCTGTTTATGACAATGGATGTAAGTATTGGATATACATTCCCTTTTCTCAATCACTTATATTACAGACTACTGTATTTTATTACTACTGACTCTTCTACACAGGCTTAGTCTTGCCTAAGAGCAAATCTGAAGTAAGATAGATTTGAATATACAATAGACCTTATTCGTGGTGTGACAATGTTTTCCCAATTCAGCGTGACAAACCTCTAGGGGAATAAACAGCTATTGTTTTGAAACTCGTCGGGATATCATCGTTATTCCTTTCGCATCCTTTGGGATACTCATGAATTTTTCGAAGAGTAAAAACAAAAGAAAATGAATCCCCTGGAGGTTTGTCACGCTGAATTGGGAAAACATTGTTACGCCACGAATATGGTCTATTTACTTATAAAACACTGTGACAGTATATAAATATTCGTTGAAACCTCACTTCCATATTATAATTACATACATTGTATTTTATTGTCACATTTTTTTAGTATTTTTTTAAAATTTTATACTGTCACAGTCACTGTTTTATATTAAGTAAATAAGGAGCAAATCATTTGCAAAAATCTACTGTGTGTAAAGAACGCGCCAGTTGAATAACACCATTTTTTTAAATCTTACAGATTTTTAATAGTATCTGTGAATAGCTGGCTTATAAATGAAGCTAAACCTGTGCAAAGGGGTCTGGTATTAAAAAAACCAGCAGTTATGCATGGCATGCACGTGGTGTATTGAAACATGAAATAAATGGACTTCATATTGCGACATATTCATGGTGCAACTTTAAATATTCTGTCGTCTCATTGGGCAAACTGTGCCTCATTTCATTCCCATGTCTATAACCTTCATCTCCATCACAGTAGCGCATCACTACTCGAACAGGATTCACAGCCTATTTCTAGGACAGGTTACCATCACAGGACAGCATAACCATACAATCTTTTACCCATTTCCACACAGTCTTTAGGCCAGCTAGTAATGTATTAAATTTATAACTATTGATATTCTAGCAACAAGAAATCTTGAAGAAAATGAGAGTCCATTACAATGTCGTCTTATGTTAGGACCCAGCGAGGTAAGCTGAATTCATTCAGTTAAATAACAGTCTCCCTCACGGTTCCACTGCCATCATACTAAATATATTTGGTAATTAATATCGGAATAAGAAGAACAGTGAGTTGTTTCTTGTTCTGTTTATAAAGACATCTCAGTTTCTTTTATTGTCTTGGCAGATGTTATAAAATGCTTTCTCTTATCCTTTCACACGTTTCTGTTTATTTTTGTTTACTTCGTAAATAATTCTGTGACTTATTGTTTGTCTTTATTGCTGTGTGTAGATATAAGAAGGCAGAAGACAAGAGAAGTGTTAGGATGCATAGCAGAGTGCTTCTCAACACTTCTGGAGTGTTCTGCCAATCCCCAAGTGCTTTTTAAATACACAGCACAGCAAGCGAGTTTTTTTTTTAAAATTCATAAAATGCGAATTAGAGTAATTGTATTTTGGATAAAAAAATAGAAAGTGTGCTCTCATTTAAAGAACACCCTCAAATCCAGAAGATATAACTAGCTAAAAACTAGTGTGAGCTGCATCGGTGTTTTTAATGAAACAGTAATGATGAAAAGGTAAATTATACACCGTGAAAAGATGAAAAAATTTACTGACGTTTCGGACTCTAGTCCTTCGTCGGAGTACTCCGGAGCACTAGCGTCCGAAGCGTCAGTAAGGTTTTTCATCTTTTTCACGGTGTATTTTCACGAGATTCGTAACAGGCACTTAATAGCGCAATCTTTTTCAATATGGTATAGGAACTAAGCAGGATACTGTTAAGCCACAGACATTCGTTATTCCAAAATTATAGCAAATAATGTCATTTCCCAATTTCACCAGCACACTCTATGACCTGCTAACTAAATACTTTTAACTTTCGTTCTTTGTAGTATGCAGCAAAATTATATATCATGGAAGCAAGTGATGCAAACAACGTCTCTCCAGAGGTAATTTAAAAAATGTGGAACTTTATTGAATAAAAAAAATTAATAGTTCAAAATAAAATTCTTTCCTTTTCTCTCTCTCTCTCTTTTTTATTTTTTTCTTTGGTTGCCATTCAACCAATCATCCTCAACTTATATATATTTTCCCTTCCTTCCATCCCTCCATCCCTCCATCCCTAAATCCACTTATGCATCAATCCATTCACCAATTGATCTCTCCACTTACCAATCTACCCTCTCATCCATCCTTTGGACCATCCATCCTTGCATCCTTCTGTACATCCATTTACTCACCCTCCACCCCATCACTACATCTGTCTGCACATCCATCCTTGTATCCTTCTGTACATCCATTTACTCACCCTCCACCCCATCACTACATCTGTCTGCGCACCATCCTTCCATCCTTCCATCCTTCTGTACATCCATTTACTCACCCTCCACCCCATCACTACATCTGTCTGCACATCCATCCTTGTATCCTTCTCTACATCCATTCACCCACCCATCAATTCATCCGTCTGTCTTTCCTTGCATTCACCCACTAATCTGGCCCCTTACAAACCTACCCTCTCATTCAACCATTGGTCCATCTATGCAAGCTTTCTTCTGTACACCCATCCACCCTTCAACCTATCAATACATCTGTCTGTCCATCCATTCTCCCATCCTTCAATACATCTGTCCACTCGCCAATCTACATGCACCTTCTCAACTACGTATTTGTCCATCCACCCACCCTTCAACCCATCAATGCATCTGTCTGTCCATCCATCCTTACATCCTTCGTTCTGTACATTGATCTTCCCACCATTTAACCCATCATTGCATCTGTCTGTCCATCCATCCTTACATCCTTCGTTCTGTACATTGATCTTGCCACCATTTAACCCATCATTGCATCTGTCTGTCCATCCATCCTTACATAATTCGTTCTGTACATTGATCTTGCCACCATTTAACCCATCAATGCATCTGTCTGTCCATCCATCCTTATATCCTTCGTTCTGTACATTGATCTACCCACCATTTAACCCATCACTACATGTAACACTACAATGTCTGTCAATGCATTCATTTGTCCACTCACTATTCTAACCTTTCCCTCTATCCATTGGTTCATTCGTCCATGCAACTTCTGTACACCCATCTAATTACCCGTCATCCCATCAATGCATCTTTCTGTCCATCCATCTTCCCCTACTTCTGTACATGTACTTATAGTACACTCAACAAAATTACTCGACTCTGATTGGTCGAGAGGAGTACAATTATAGCGTTATTAAGTCGCGAATTAATTAGCGAATTAAGTCGCTATGGTAACACGACCAAAACAATGACAAAACAATTTTTTTCTATCATTTTATACTTAAAAAACATATAAATGAAATTTTAAAGCCGTAAGAACTAATCTTTTTTATGCATTTCATTTGCGCGATGGACTGAAAACCGGCCGCCAAATAGACAAAGATGAACGGCGTCGCTTCGCATTTTTTACTGAAATTTTGTTGAGTGAACTATAAACAAAACATCGTACGATCTTCTCGTACAATTTGGAATAAGGCTCGTGTAATTACAAGAACTTTCAAAACATTACTCATGTCTATTAATTTCCCAATTGTAAATTTCACCTAATATTTTCTAATCCAGCTGTTTTCTCCCATCAGGTTGCACAGTACCTTCACTTTGCTGATCCTGTTCTGTATGGCTTCCTGACGAAATTTAAAGAGGAAGAAGAGAGAGAAGTGCTTAGAATCAAAGAATGGTGAGCATTGTCGTGTCAGATTTACCTTGAATAGCTGTCATCATAGTTGAGCATGCCACCCCCAACAAACCAGCGGTATTGTGGTGACCGTAGCATCAAAATGAGACTATCTAAGGTCAAACACTACATAGATTTTGGATGTATGAAGTAGTTTGAAGTGTGTTGTGTTATATAAAGTGAGGACATACATTACTTAATTTGCTGCAAAGACAAAAATAAAACATCAAGAAAATGAACTCACATATGGTACTTTATGACATGAAATTTTGGTGATGCAGTAATTTGGTGATATCTGGAGGTTTATTTAAAATTGGATCAGTAGATACTTGTTGCTCCCAGTAACGACACATTTTCCCCACTTTTTCAGGGCTCGATATATTTGTCATTTCTTCAATGATAGACCTCCTCAGCTCTGGAGCGTAATTTTGTCCCATTTCAGACCTTGTGTCATTCCCTTGAGAATAATATTCTTTGTTTGAGTTGCATCCATATTCATGTGTCTTCTCATGTGCAACCATTAAACGAAGAAATGATACTCTAGGGAATGACACATGGTCTTGAGAATAATATTCTTTGTTTGAGTTGCATCCATATTCATGTGTCTTCTCATGTGCAACCGAGCACAAACCTTAAACAAAGAAATGATACTCTAGGGAATGACACGTGGATTGAAATGGGAAAACATTACGTCAGAGCCAAGGTGGTATATTGACATTAAAAGGGGCACTTAACTGTTGCGTCAACATATTTTTGCGCCAATTTTTTTTTTTTTTTGTGCCAATTGCTTAATTAATAGCACTGGAAATTTCATGTAAAAATGAGCTAGTGGTTCAGTGTTTATATTATCCCTTTGTGTTCTAATCTTATGAAATCTTTCTTCCCTAGGTATTCACAATACAAAAAGAAATTACAGGAATTATTATCCGAAATATCCACTGCAGTATAAGTGGATAAATGCATGTACATTATTAATGATTATCATTAATTAATATTAATACATAAGAATATTATTTTATTAAGTAATGATGAAAAAAATGAGGTTTTTACGCACCAGTGAAAATATGAAGTTTTTACTTTCTCTGTATTTTATACCTGCTGTCGAGTCACTTTAGAGTGAACTATTTAAAGTTGAGTGTGAGGTATTTTCAATTGAGGTATGTGTGCGTACTGCTTCAAAAACAATCAAGTTCAATAGCGCAGCGCGACCGTGACGTCATAAAAACAAAGACAAAGGCGAAATTCGGACAAACAAACTTACAAGTTTACTTTCAGCAGATAATTTTCACAGCCGATCGCAGTTGACCTTAGTTTACATGGGCAATTAATGTAACTTTAAATAAAAATATGAAAATCGGTCCTTATAATCGTCGTAGCGGTTAAACAGAATGCAATGTTTGTCCGAATCTTTAAGCTATTTTTAGAATCAGTGCACTGCGCTATTTTTAATAGGGCTTTTAGTCAAGCTTCCTGTTCTGGATTCGTTAACTTCTATTTGACACTCTAAGACACCAACGGTTAAATTCAACTACACAAAACAAGTAAAAATATAGTGGGCGTTTATGATCAACTGATAATGTTGATTCAACAAGAGACAAAGGGTGGACAGTCCTCGTGACCAGTCACACATTTACTGGTCAATAGACCTTATTCGTGGTGTGACAATGTTTTCCCAATTCAGCGTGACGAACCTCCAGGGGATTCAATTTTCTTTTTACTCTTCGAAAAATTCATGAATATACCAAAGGATACGAAAGAAATAACGATGATATCCCGACGAGTTTCAAAACAATAGCTCTTCATTCCCCCAGAGGTTTGTCACGCTGAATAGGGAAAACATTGTCACACCATGAATAAGGTCTATTGCTGATCAGTCCCATTTGACCAGACATGTCTGGCCATTGACCATGATTTTTTTTTTAAATTTATTTTCACATAATAATTTATTTGTTGGTAATTATTGTGCCCTTGAAATCAGATTCAAAACCTTCCAATTTTTTATTTTTTATGTCTTCTGAATATCTGCTATAAATGAATTGGTTCTTGCATGCATTTCCATACAGACCTACTTACAGTATATATATACTATTAGATGAAGAAATATACATTCCAGACAGCAGGAATATAACATGTATTTATTAAGATCTTATAATTATAAATTGTATCTGAAAACGAAATCATTAATATCTTACAAAACTGTTAATACTATAACTTTAACTTCTTCTCATGAAATAAAAATCCAGTTTAAAAATGTACTAAGCTTATCTGTAATTATTTATATATATCGAGAAATAGTAAATGTCACTCATCCAGTACATTATCAATTTAATCATATCCTTTTTGTAATCACTACCAAATCCTGCAATCTGATTGGTTTAAAGGAGTGCGATTAATTCCCAAATTGCATCCTTAGGAGCTCTTAATCGCATCCTAAAATAAAATTTTTTTAAACAATAAACCAAAGCAAAATAAATTTAAAAAAAAAAGTTTTTTAGATGTTTTTTTTATTCGCAGTTAGTTCTTCTACTACATTAAATTGATTATTCTGCACTCTTTATTGTGTCTTTTTCTTGCGTATGATTACAAAAAGGACATGATTAAGTGGTAACTGAACTTCGTGTCGTGCATTTTTGGTCTGAAATCAAACTTGCAATTACAAATCGCACTCCTGCTACGCGGTCGTCCGATTTTGTAATCGCGCGTTTGATTTCAGACCAAATTGCACTCCACTCAGTTCAATTACCATCATTTATTGCATACTTGGAGGTATTCAACCATCCTCTGATGCTTTCATCACTTTATACTCAAGGTTTTAAAGGGGGAGACTAGCACGAAAATGTTCCAAAATTTAATTCGGCTGAAACTTCAATGGAATAATCTTTTATGGGTTAAATAATCACTGGTTAAAGTTTTTTCTTTATATTCTGATGGGAAGTATTATATTTTTACGAATTTCTAAAGGTATCGGTGACGTCATACACTCAACGCGGAACATCGCTCCATACATTTCTTTGTAAGTAACTTCGTGTTTTACTTTAATTCTATTAAGCCCAAAGGTCCGCTTAGGGACTTAATGTACATAACTTGTGGTTAAAATCATTTTATGGTATCTTTCCTTCAATGCTGAGTATAAACTAGAAGATATATGATTACAAAATACAAAGAAATGTATGTAGTGATGTTTAGTGTTCAGTGTATGGTCACATACTCCTATAAAAATTCGTAAAATATAATACTTGCCATCCGAATATCAGGAAAAAACATTCTGAATCAGCCTATTGTTGATATTTTTCTTTTATTTACTAAGTTTGCATTTAGTCGATAACTTGGTAGAGTTAAGTTCTAAGAAATTTGACTTTGTTCCACGAGTATTATAATAACTGAGCTTTACGTCCCCTTTCCTCTATCAGACACCTACTACATACAGTACATACCTTTCTCTTCCTTCCTTTACTGGTTTGGTATTCGGAGCCCAGATCTCGCTTTTGCAGCCCATGTGGGATCGCACAAATGTAAGATACAAAAGTCTTTTGCGTTCAGGCCATATGTGGGTGGGTGCAGGAGAGTCACACCCCATCAGATATTCAAGTGGCAAAGCTACCACGCACGGTGGGCTTTACACAGGATAAATCTATTATCTGCAATAACTGGTTTATCCTGTGCAGTTCGCGCGCTATTGAAATTTGTATGTTTGTTTTCAGCCAATAGGACTTGAAATAGCTTAACAGTTATGCTGTTTAATAAAAATCCTCATGTTCTTGAATTAATAAAAGTCGTTTATATATATATATAAAAAAGAATAAATATAAAAAAGAATAAATATAAAAAAGAATAAATATAAAAAAGATCTTAGGCTGAGAATCGGCCTAGACTCGAGATCCCCTCTCCAAGAGAGTTCTATAGCGATACTTGGGCTATTTCTAACAAGGAATGCACAGCTTTCAACACATTTTTCCGATGAAGATCGCTTTAAAAAGTAGACATCTTTTCTAATAAAAATCCTCATTTTCTTGAATAAATAAAAGTCATTTATAAAAAAGAAATATGATAATAAAGTACCAAGGCTAGAGGAAACAAAGAAGAAGAAGAAAAGTACTCTTAATACGGTGGGAATCATACCCACGTCCTCCAATTTTAATTAGATGATTTATTCCAAAAGAAAAGAGAAAACACTAGTGCCTTCATTCCATACCCCAAAACATCCGCTTGGTCATCGTATGGACTTCGGACATGACGGCAATTAAGTCCCTCTGCCCTTGGGTGTACGGAATACCCAGGATAGTGTTCTTGCTAAAGCATCAGGGAAGAGCCTATCCGGCCCCCAGACCAAATCTACAGCTAATCCCTTGTACTCTGCCACGCACTTGCACGTCGATTTCGAGTGGAAAATAATCTAGTCTATCTGGTTCTTTGTTGTCATGACTATTATTGTTCGAATTTTCTAAGATCATGGCTCAGTGGGAAAAACTTGGGCTTCCAAGACACTGAGTCAAGCACGTTTGAGTGAGATTAGTACTTGGATGGGTGACCTAAGATTTATTGAGTTACCCAACGTTTTGAAACAATTTTTGATTTTCTTTGTCTTTTTTTTTTTACTTTTTATTTAATTTTTTATTTAATTTTTGATGCTTACGTCTCGTGAATCCATAACATTTTGACTAACTTTTAAGGTTTTTTTAAATTTATCGTGGTAAATAAGAGAACATACCACCCTAAACCATCGTGAATTTGTCAAATTTTGTACATGTAATTTTTAAGCTTTTAGTTTTTCGAAGAGAATTTTAACATACAGGAGTTTTGTATTTTTTTTTTTAGAGAATCCATTAAAGGTGAATAAATAAAAATTCAAAATCTCAGTATGTATAATGAATAAATTACAGCATGGAAAGCGCGCGCGTACGGGATTTTATTACTCGTTGGTTTTGCATCTGTAATCTCACTCGTTCGCTGTGCTTACTCGTTTGATTTCAGACACTTCACCAACTCGTGCGAAAATCCTGTACACTCGCGCTTTCCATGAAGTAATCTCTATTATAAAATAACTGTTATGAACGCTGTATTTAACTTATGGTGTATAAATAAATATTATTATTATTATTATTATTGCTCTGATTGGCTTGGAGCGCGTGCTTTATGAGAGCACCTTACACGCGCGCGCACTTCTGCGTCATTCCTATCTAAAATAACGGTTATTGTAATTTGTATTTCATAAAAGAAATAAAAAACGTCCTTGCTTTGCTGTGTGCCGTTATAAAGCACTTGGCGATTGGCAGAACACTCGAGAAGTGTCCAGAAGCACTCCGCTACGCGTCGTGCTTCTCCTTTCGAGCAACTGATAACCTCTAGCTTATTAATTCTGTTGGTATTGATAATTCACCAAACTAAATCCTGAAATTCGGAAAATCAGTATTATGTAACGCCATAACAAGATTATTTAACATAGTTAACGCATCAGGATACTTCCCACAAACATTGACGTGTAGGATTCGTTATTTCGATTAAAAAGACAGTCGATAATATATAATTTATGAATCCTGCACCCTTCGTCTAGACCCTCACCTGGTGCCCCCCACCCACTCCCCCCAATTGTTCCAATCTCGGCACCAGCAATTAATTCATGCGGGATTCCTGTAGATTTGGCGGGAAAATGGACCATTGCTTCCGCCCCTGCGTCGTGGTAAAGGTTTACGAGTCGCGAGTCTTCGAGCCGTGAGGTAAATATTCAGCATAAGCACTGAGCCTGAGGGGAATAATTGTTTTTATTACAATTTTAGACATGAATATCAGAGAAAAGTCGAAATTCAGGATTTCAAAAAAACGCTTTAGTATTATTTCCTTTATGAAAAACTTTGGAAAACCTCATTATCACCACAGGCTAACACGGCTTTTAGAGGCTGGTTGAATAGTTACCGTGAAATAAGCTATTGCTTATAATGGGCTTCCTGTGGCTCGAGAAGTAAAGAAATACGAGGGCCTTGAAAGAAGAGTATTAATTAAAATGGCAACCCTAACAAAACTAAAAAAGCCTTTTTAAACAATTGATTGATTGGTTGATTGATTGATTCACTCACTCACTCACTCACTCACTCAGTCAGTCACTCACTCACTCACTCACTCACTCACTCACTCACTCACTCACTCACTAACTCATTCATTCATTCATTTATTTAGTAACTTCTTATTTAATCATTTTATAATAAAATTCAACGATAAAAACGTTAAAAATGTGACGATGTTTGGACGTTGCACCACGTCATTATCAAGTCAAAAACGAACTAGAAATTAAAAGTAGAATATATTTATAATATAGCCGAGAAAATCCCGGCGATCTAATTGGTTGAAAAGCATGAACCATTTGCCAATGGGTTGCACGCTCACGTCAACTTTTTTTGCTTCGGCGAAAAAAATAACTTTTTGTACTTTTGCTGGCAATTTATCTAGAAAGAATAACTGAAAATGACTGAAAAAACTAGCGAAAATACTCATTAATCTCCGACATCTAGCATAGAGTTGTCATTTGATAAGCCTAGTAATAAAACGTGAGCCGGACGGTTTCTATATTCAAAGGGTTTTTAGCAATGATTAAACTCTTTCCCGTTCACGCTCAGTAAAATCAGTGAATTCGTCTGATGACGTCACAATCGGAAAAAAATCGTCAGATCTCTTCGAAAAGCCACTAAACTCGATAACTAGCCTTCGGAAAAAATAAGCCAATCGCTGGCTTCGTTTTAGAATTCCCGAGTAATTATTGACTCTGTTTTTGACCGGCGACTCCGAAAGATTTCGTTGGAGCGTGGCGTCTTAACCAAAGCGAGCGAGAGCCTTTAATTTTGATATTTACAGAGAAGAAATGCTTTCTTTTATCATGGATGATTTCCTTAGTGATGATAGCAGTTGTGGAGGGATTTCTAGTTCAGAAGAATCGGATTTGAACAAAGAAATACTCGCTGAAAGTAATTCAAAGCCTAAAGATGTCGGTTTTTTTTGGTAAAATTTGTCGAAAAATCTTCCAAGAGCAAAACTAGCCCCTGGGGGTGGTGGTGAGTTCCTAAGTGGGAGAGTATATACTCGCGGGAAAAAAAAGAAAAGCAATGTAGTGCATTTCGATTCGATTTCACTGCATGGTTTTTATGGGGTTAGAAACCCTAGAACAAGTTGGGGTTAGAAACCATAGCGCAAGTTGGGGTTAGAAACCCTAGAACAAGTTGGGATTAGAGGCCCTAGCGCAAGTTGGGATTAGCACCCCTAGCACAACTTGGAATTAGAAACCCTAGAACAAGTTGGGGTTAGAAACACTAGCGCAAGTTGGGGTTAGAAACCCTAGAACAAGTTGGGGTTAGAAACACTAGCGCAAGTTGGAATTAGAAACCCTAGCGCAAGTTGGGATTAGCACCCCTAGCACAACTTGGAATTAGAAACCCTAGAACAAGTTGGGGTTAGAAACCCTAGCGCAAGTTGGGGTTAGAAACCCTAGAACAAGTTGGGGTTAGAAACACTAGCGCAAGTTCGGATTAGAAACGCTAGAACAAGTTGGGGTTTGAAACCCTAGCGCAAGTTGGGATTAGAGGCCCTAGCGCAAGTTGGGATTAGCAACCCTAGCGCAAGTTGGGGTTAGAAACCCTAGAACAAGTTGGGGTTAGAAACGCTAGCGCAAGTTCGGATTAGAAACGCTAGAACAAGTTGTGGTTAGAAACCCTAGCGAAAGATAGGGTAAGAAACCCTAGCGCAAATTGGGGTTGGAAACCCTAGAACAAATTGGAGTTAGAAACCCTAGCGCAAGTTGGGGTTAGAAACCCTAGAACAAGTTGGGGTTAGAAACGCTAGCGCAAGTTGGGGTTAGAAACGCTATAACAAGTTGGGGTTAGAAACCTTAGCGCAAGATAGGGTAAGAAACCCTAGCGCAAGTTGGGGTTAGAAACCCTAGAACAAGTTGGGGTTAGAAACGCTAGCGCAAGTTCGGATTAGAAACGCTAGAACAAGTTGGGGTTAGAAACCCTAGCGAAAGATAGGGTAAGAAACCCTAGCGCAAATTGGGATTAGCAACCCTAGCACAAGTTGGGGTTAGAAACCCTAGCACAACTTGGGATTAGAAACGCTAGCGCAAATTGGGATAAGAAACCCTAGCGCAAGTTGGGGTTAGAAACCCTAGCGCAAGTTGCGTGTCCTGCCCTGCCCTGCCCTGCCCTGCCCTGCCCTGCCCTGCGGCCTGATCAGAGGAAACAAAAGTGACCTCTGCTCGCAAGGTAAATAGTGCAAAAGTAGAATATCCATAGAGCACACATTCTAATAATCATTATTTTGTATTGAAAGTGTATATGTGCTCAGCTGTGCTCTCAAAGCCCAGAAAGTAATAACTGAAGCGGGAAAATGTTACGTCCAAGCACAGGAAACCCGGCTATATTTTGATCGCTTCTTTTAGAAAAGTAGCTTTGGTCTCATTTTATGGGTTTCCTGTTGTTTGTGATTGGCCTGATCGGTTTACAATACATAAGCTGTAATCAGATTGGTAAATATCAAACCAATAATCGTTGGTGTATTGCTCCTTATATAGGTCTGTGGTGTGTAACGCACTTTCTAGTAAGTAATCAAGAGTCATCTTTTGACTGTTTACTAGAGAGTGCGTTAAGGAGAGGTCAACAATTAGAAGGAGGGGGGGGGGGGGGGTGGTGCAAATGGGGAAGGATCATTATTTTTCATGCAGGATAAAAGGGAGGGTAAGAAAGAATTGTGCAAGTCTTAAGGGGAGGGTCAAACGTTTTTGTGCATAAAAATTAGGTCAAAAGAAATGTAAAAAAATGAATTATGCTGTCACTGGATCAAGCTGATAGGTGTATTAAGAGCTATTTAGAACACTTAAAATTGCTTGAACTGAAGATAGAAAAAAGAAAGGAAGACAAAGCTGAAAAGAAATCTGCAGAGGCAAGAAGAAATACGAAGACTACAACTGGATTGCTATGTTTGATGATGGCTCTTTAAGAAAGCAAAAGGTAGCTGTCCTAGATAAGTATTTCTCATACTCATGAATATTTAATGACGGGAAACAAAGCAAATCACTACTGTGACGTTGGTTTGGAAATGTGTTCTTAATTTCCATTAAATTTCATAAACTTTTTCTTTGGTTTTCTTGAAGAAACATTCATGAGTTTGAGAAGTAATTTCAAACACTTGAGAGAGTTCTTCCTCCGATTTCCAAACACCCACCTCAAAGTCAGTTTAAAAAATCTCGACTGCGCCTCGTTTTTTCAACTCACTTTTCGGTGTTTGGAAATCGGAGGAAGAACTCTCTCGCGTGTTTGAAACATTATTTAAAGTGTCACAATCTGTATGCAGTGGAATAAAAAAAGACGATACAACTACAGAGAGCCTGGCAGTGACACCGGCTTACACGGATGGGAGTGCAGAATCTGGATTATCTTGTAATGGGGATTGTGATGAAGATATTGGCTGAACTTTGCTCAGATACTGATCAAGAAGAAAAAAGTGGTGACGATAGAGATGACACAGAAGAGTTTGATAGTAGAATGACAACTCTTGTGACAACAACATCGGGAAGACGTGCAACTCCTCAAAAACAAGGTCGGCCTAAATTATAAGTTATGAGGGAGGGGAGGGCCAGAAAAAATATACAGGCGAAAAATAAAATCAACAGCCATCCCCCCCCCCTCTCTAATTTTTGACCTCTTCCTTACCAACGGTTATTGATTTGAAGTCAATCGTCTATCAATAGTATTTACATCTCTACCCTGCGAGCAGAGTCTTCTTTTACTTTGCTCGCAGGGTATTACAGCGCGGATCTGAATACAGCTTATTCAGCTTATGTAGCAACCAACTGCAAACCACAGGAAACCCATACAGGAAAAGTTGCTTTAAAAAAAGAAGCAATAAAAATATAGTCGGGTTCCCTGTGGTCCAAGTTCTGGGTTCGGGTTTCCTGTGGTAGCAAAGAATCCAAGATGGCGGAGTCCACGGTGAAATCACCCTCCATCGTTGCATCTGCTATTCGTCTACTTACAAGCACCTCTACTAAAACAACTGAGGATAAACCTATAAAATACTTCGAGGAAATGTTGCTGAGTAAAATGAAACAATTGAAAACTGCTCTGTTAAGCGACATAAACTTTGACCCCATACGACAACGTTTACAAAATGAAAACTGTGAATTTTGGAAACGTTTCTTTGAAGACGAACTGGAACCTGAAGGAATGGCTGAAGATACATCTAAAGGAGCAGAAAGGACTAAATTAGAAGCATGGAAATTTGTTGTGCGGTGGAAATTTGTAAAAATATGTTTGAGTTTAATGCTGGAGCTGAAAAGTCTTCTTCAAGAACTTGTGTCCGGAGAGTCTATGGAAAAACCCAGCACCAAAGGTATACAAAACCCAAAACTAAACGTGGATGCTCTGAGTGTCAGCAACCAGAAAGTTGTACTCACTTGTGTTCAGTTTATCATTTGTTTGGGTGTCTATCCAAATCTTCATCCAGGTGTTGGGATTCCTGTTGAAAGAAGATCTGGGTATAGCAGCTTGATTAAGGGGCCTGAAAACGATTTTCAAAATGATAAACAATTATATGAATGTATAAGGGTATTATTAGAGTGCATTAAGCATGCGTCGCTGGGGTCTATAATACTGTCACGTCACCTTAGTGATGTACTGACTGGATTAATACAAATCTGCTATGCACCAGCATCATCATATAATGAGAGTAATGGTGCATCTAAACAGACATGTGCAATAAACTCCTCGGACATAAATGAAGCTGCTAGAACAATTAGTTCCCAAGATATTGATGAGATCAAGCCAGTGTCTTCAGGTCAGCATACGGATGTAAATACCAAGTCTGTTTCATGTGGAGAAAGTGAACTTAAAATGAATGTGGAAAGAGAGTGTATCACTAAATGTTGGTCATTGTCAGCTTCGGAAAGAAGCGGGGATCCTTGTAATCAAGAAAATGAATGGAAAAAGAATGTAGCAATGAATGAAAACAAGGAAAATTTTATTTCTGCCTTAGAGAGAGAAAAATGCTTACTTGAGTTAGAAAGACTAGTTGAACGGGTTTATCAACCATTGATAGTAAGAGAGCTACTTACGATTCAAGGTGGAACAAAATCTGAAAAAAAGCAGAAAACTACTGGTTCTAATAAAAATGGAGTAGAGAAAATATCTGTAAGGAGAGAGGATAAGAATGTTACTTGTGATGAGAGGCCAAAGTGGTTTACAAACATCTGTGGTCAGTTATTGTCAGCAAGACTGATGAAAGTAAATGGTGTACAGGCTGTGTTGAGAGGGATATTAGGAAACACTGCAGGTGAGGTATTATACTTGAATCCTCTCCTCTCCTTTCATCTCCTTTGTCTCCTCTCTCCTTCTTCTTTATTCCTTTGCTTTCTCTTGAATCTATTAATTACATCTCAATCTTGATTCCTTCTTACTGTATCTACAGCTGCTATTGATGGCTTTCACAGTGGCCATGTTGGAGGAACTATTAACAAAAGAATTGTAAATGGATTCTTTTGTTATATTCTCCAATATGGCCGCCATAGCATTTCGTATTTAATTCTCTTGGAAATGGTTGAAAACCATCAATACTCCCCTCCTCTTTGTTCCCTTCTTTTTCCCTCCTTTCTCCTCCTTTTTACTAATCACTTCTTTTCTCACTCCTATCATCGTTGTTTTTCTTTCCTTACCCTCTTATCATCTGTAAATATTTTTGGGACAAGTAATGTCACCTTAACTTATGGGATATTGTTTCAGTATGCCATGTTTTATAAATGGATGGCAGATTCACAAAGACACATACAGTAAATAAGAAGCTGTTGTTAGCATAATCATTCACTCTGTTATTCCTAAACCTCAAAACCCTTGCTCTGTGATAATATGTTTCTTTTCAGAGTTTATACAATGTACAGTTAACGTAAAGAAAAACTATGAAATAGAATATAGTATTTTCTGTTGAATTTATAGATCCTCACAGTACACAAGACTGGCGTAAATGTGAAATGGTAGCAAGACTCATAGCTAACTGTCCAAGTCAAGCTACTTCTGTAGAGGAATATTATTCACATATAGCACCTCAGGTGAGTACAATGCAGTCAGTTGTATGTGGTAATACTCTAGCTTGAAATTCAGGATTACAATGTAGCTGTGATAATACCTTTCAGCATGGGTAATGTTTACCCATTCAGACAATGTGCTATTCTGAGGTGGATAAAATTGCAGAGGTCTTGAGAATTTATGATACCATGCGAAAACCAAATTTCATATTGTTTTATTATACATTTTGTAAACTAAGAATAGATATCTAATTCTGCTTTCAAAAAACTGCAAACATATTTGAATTTCCATTGTGGCTTTGAGTGATCTTGCCATGATAAATGTATTATCTACAGTAAAACCTACAGATAATATACAATTATTGGATGAGGTTGAGCATGATATCGTAAATTATCAAGACCGAGGCTGTGTTATCTGCTGTTCAGCTTTGGCAGAAAACACAACTGAAGTCTTGATAATTTACAATATCATGGGATAATGGAATTCAATAATTGCTTTATTATACATTTTGTATACTGGACAAACACTAACATGAACATTAATTAGACCTTATTCGTGGTGTGACAAAGTTTTCCCAATTCAGCGTGACAAACCTCTGGGGGAATAAAGAGCTATTGTTTTGAAGCTCATCGGGATATCATCGTTATTCCTTTTGCATCCTTTGGGGTACTCATGAATTTTTTGAAGAGTAAAAACAAAAGAAAATGAATCCTCTGGAGGTTTGTCACGCTGAATAAGGAAAACATTGTCACATCATGAATAAGGTCTATTATTTAACAAATAAAAAACATTTACTGTGTTTGCACACGCTAATGCAAACCGAGATGTGAATGGGAGAATTCGAGAGCAGATCAGTACAAACACGAGCCATAGGTGAGTGTTTGCACCTGCTCGAGAATTCTCCCAACCACATCGAGGTTTGCATTAGCCTGTGCAAACACAGTAAATGTATTTTATTTGTTTTTTCAAATTATTTTCTTCGATTAAAACAAAAATAATGAAACACGATTGAATAAAACTGAAGAATTTAATTCAAAGTTTTAAATACAAATTCTCCTTACATACTTGTACATTTGCAATAACCAATCAAATTGCGAGTTTGATACAAGCCTCCAAGCATGAAATTCAAGTTGAGAATTTCTTATTTCAAAGCGAGAAGAAGCCAAACTTTAGCGACTTTCTCCCTTGAGAAAGAGCCTTTTACAAGCAAATCTTGATAAAATAATAACTCCAAAGCTTAACCAATGGCTTTAGTCATTCTAGACTGAGAAGAAAACACTATTTTGAGAGCTAGAACTCGCTAAAATCAAGCTTGATTTCGCCAAAGGTGTTGTTAAAGAGTTCGGCGAGATTCTCCGAGTTCAGGCTGGCAAATCTGGATTTTTGCTTTTTTGTTGAAGTCTCTTCTGGTGGTTCTACTATTTCAGACGCTTCCTCGGGAAAGTCAAAGTCTAAACTTGGAAAATTAGCCATATTCTTCTAATTTTACTGGAGTTATGACTATTTGTGTACAAGTACAACTTCCAAATGAAACTCAAATTTTCCCGCCGGTGTCGACGAGCGTCACAACCGTGTTTGTACAGGGAAATGCAAACACGACTCTCGGCCAATCACAGCACACGTACTATTTGAATTATTTTATAAAGAGACATCTTGATGGATCTCATTGTCCTTGACAAAGCTACCACAGCGTGACCTTGAAAGAACTTGACTTGATAAATATATTATCTGTAGGTTTTCCTAGAGATAATACATTTATCATGTCGAGTTCACACGATATCAGGGATTGGCTAAGGGCTCTCAACCAGGGTCTTGGGGTCTTGGCCTATCAGAAACAAGATAGAGTAAAATCTATGATAATACATTCATTTGATCATGTCAAGTTCCCATGATATCAGTAGCGGAAGGGTCTTGGCCTATCAGAAACAAGATAGAGTAAAATCTATGATATATATGATAAAAGATATTGTTAAATAACTTACTTATGCCATATTTACTATATATTTAGGTGTATCAAATTGAGCTGATCCTGGCAGTATATCATATATATTCTCATACACTTACTACAACATATATTCCCAGGTGTTGAATTTATTACACATAACGAATGCAGAGCTAGGTAAACAGTTTGTGCGTGTTGCATCAAATACTGTTAAAACTATGGCAAAACAACACCCTAGTCTCTGCAAGAAGTACCTCCTGGAAAAGATGATGACACCATTGTTGATGGTAACACAAATACCAGGTAAAGTACATTGTATTAGGAAGCAGAGACACAAGGTTATGTATTGATCACTAAGATATAGATAAAATTTCACTTCACACAATTCACTCAGCACTCATTTCTGCTTCTATTAATTATTATTGTTATTATTTGTTCTTTCTCATTTTGACCCTCTGCTGTTTTGTATCTATTGATGTTTGTTTAGAGTACTTATTTGTTTGGCCAGTCCCATGTGTGGCAGGATTTTTGTCATGTTTGTGACAATGCAATAGGCTGTGAGCTAATACATCTCTTGGTACCAGCACAGAAACAAAATATTAAAAAATGCAACCTGCCAGTTTAATGAGAACCATCTGATGAAAGAGTGATTTAGAAATAGTGTCACTGCAAAACTGAAGTGTCACGAAGCCTGCCAAAATTGCCTAGCAAAAAAAGAAAACATGCCAGCCAAAATATGAATCTCATTAATTACTGTGTATCTGTTTTCAAGAGCATATTACAACATTATTATTTTCATTTGGTGGCCTGGATATCTGTGGTTTTGAGAGGAAAAGTGACCTCTCTGTTTTGCAAATTTTCTTGGTTGCATAGTTTCAGAAAAAATACATACCTCACCCACAGAGGCAAGGAATTCTGCAGGGGATGGGGTCAAAGAAAGAATAAAATTACAGAGTTTTTATGGATACAAAATTAGTTCCTGGGGGTAGGGGGTCCTTCTACAAATTCCTCCATGTTTGGAGTATGGATCATTTCTGGAACCACACATTCTGATTGGCTAACATCTTTTCTCAGATCAGCTTGAAAGGCCTAACCAAGTTTATAGTTTTTTTATTAATACATACAAGTCCAAATACAAAGAAATATTATGTTTTAGATCACCTTACAATTGTGTTGAAAATATTACATAATATTTGCGAAAAAAAGAGTGTGTCCATTTTTCCTTCCTTTCTTACTCCTATTGTTTCTTTCTCCCCCATTTGTTCATTTCTAACTAGTTTGTTCATTCCTTCATTTCTGAAATTGTGTATTTTTGTATTCATTTGCCTATTTGTCTTTTCATTCCTTCTTTCTTTTATTTCTTCCTTTTTTTAAAGATTTTTTTTATTGCTTGCTTATTGATTGATTGTAGGGGAGACACACCAGTTGAATCAAGTAGTTGCAGATGAGGCAGCTCTTACACAGTGTATTGAAGACATTCATAAGGTACATAATTACTGTACTGTATGCAGTAATAGCTGCAGATAAATGCTGACTCAAACAGTTGCCTCATTTCAAAAATACTTTAAATATTACCAATATACTCTGAATCAACCTCTGCACTGATCAAAGTCAGAGAATGACTCACAGTCATGGAATTGGACTTTGAAACTTCAAATGTCAAGGAGATTTAAGTGAGGCCATATGTTTTATGAAGTCATCTTAATACACTGCATGATGAGTACCACATGACCAGCCATAATTTTAAGCCTTGCTTCAATATACCCTCTTATGACAATATTTTCCCAATTGAACGTGACAAACCTCTAGGGGAATGAAGAGCTATTGTTTTGCAACTCGTCGGGATATCATCGTTATTCCTTTCGCTTCCTTTGGGATGCTCATGAATTTTTCGAAAAGTAAAAACAAAAGAAAATGAATCCTCTAGAGGCTTGTCACGCTGAATTGGTAAAACATTGTCACACCACAAATAAGGTCTAAATGTGACTCGTGTAGTTTTCAAAGCACTAAACTGAGCCCTTTGTTATTTTTTGGTGGTGTGGGGCTTGGGTTGTTGGCGGAGCAATCTGGCGTGATTCCTAATTCGTGAATCACGCCAGGTCACACTGGGTCGTTTTCCACGCCTTGGGCCACATATCGGCGAGTTTCGGTCAATTTATTTTCAATTATATTTTCAATTTTTTATTTTAGGACCTCCCTGAAAATCATTTTTATGAGTGGAGTATCCTCATTAAATATTATTATTATTATTATTATTATTATTATTATTATTATCATTATTATTATTATTATTATTATTATTATTATTGTTATTATTATTATTATTATTAGGTGTTTGTTATTGGATCAGATCCTCAAAGCTCTTTCCTTCTTTGCCTAACTGCTGTTGTCCATCCTATTTTCGAACTGTTTTGCTTTACAAGGAAGGGTGTTTCTCACCTCAGGTACGCTACATGTACTGTATATTATATTGCAGATTATTTTTTTTTTTTTTTTCAATTCATTTTTTTATCAAACCCTGGCTTCTAAGGGCATCCATCCATCCATCCATTTACCTATTTATTTCAACTCTTCCATCTTATTCCACTTTGTATTCCATTGAGTGTTATTTCTTCGTTTATTGGTTGTGCAAGAGAAGGCACAAGAATATGGATACAACTGAAAAGAAGAATATTTTTCTCAAGACAATATACAGGGTCTGAAAGGACCCAGGTCTTCTGTAGCTTAGAGTGACAGAAGAGATCTCCTTACTTGCCACTATAACTGGAAAAACCTTCTGTCAAACCTTTTTGGTGCCCTGAAATAACCTCTTGGTCAATCTATGTCAGGGCATGGCTAGCTCACACATCAAATCATAATTTAGCTTTTTAGGCTTTGCAGAGGAAGGAAAACCAGAGAACGAAAAACCCTTGACTTGAGGAGGAGACTTGAATACTTTACTCATTAGTTTATTGTACTTCTTATAGTACACTCAACAAAATTACTTAACTCTGATTGGTCGAGAGGAGTACAATAACAGTGTAAATTGTAATCTGTAGGAGTACCGAATTAAGTCACTATGGCAACATGGCCAAAACAATGACAAAACAATTATTTTCTATCATTTTGTACTTAAAAACATATAAATAAAATTTTGATGTTAACAACTAATCTTTTTAATGCATTTCAGTTGGCTAAAGGCCTAAAGGCTCGTTCAATTACAAGAACTTTCAAAACATTACTCCTGTCTATTAATTTCCAAATTGTACTCGAGATCGTGCGATTTTCTATACTAATAAACATTATTATAATTTCAGATCTCCTTGTCAAGAAATACTTCTACAATTTCTAAAACACATAGAACCCACACTTGCACTGAAGACTCTTTATATATTTGTATATCACAACTTGCCACCTCATTCATTTAGTGACGAGCATGATGAGGGTGAGGTTACCAGCAATGATAGTAAGCGAATATCAGAGAAAAGGACTCCTACGGCCAAAGTATCAAATAAGTGCACTGGGAAACAAGATGACAAGAGGAAACATAGTGAGCCATTGGAGAGTGAGTCACATGACAGGGACATGTCTAGCGGCACAGATATCCCCATAGGATTAATGAGAAATGAATACACGTTTTGTTATGGTGATAGTGGTGGGATAACCATCGAGTCATGTGACCTTCAACCATCAGCATCATTTGATGATGTATTAGGAAGACTGACAGGTGACATGATGATGAATTATGAGGTTCAAGCGCAATGTCTAGTTGAACTACTTATGAACCAGAACAATGACAAGCTGTCAGGGGATTTCTTTCTGCATTTGATGAAAGAGCTGACTAATATTGTTTCTCAAGAGGAAGGATCTTCAAAAGGTATGTTTTGAACATCTTAGACCATCATTCCCTGTGAGGGGCTCTTCCGTGAGGTTCACTGCACACACACTACCACTACATTTATTATAATACATTTTACACACGATCTGGCTTCTCATTGGCCGATGGCCCTCAGCCAATCCTTAATAGCATTTATACCGTTTATATGTTTTATTTATGTTTAATTGATTAATCGATTCCCGTTGAATCTTGAAATCACTTTTTCAAGTCTTTCTTTACAGCGTTCGCTTAGATCGCTCATTCACTGTGATGATCGAAACATCTATCATTATTGATATCATTGATATGTTTAATTTATGTTTAATTGTTATTATTGATATCATTGATATGTTTAATTTCTGTTTAATTGATATCATTGATATGTTTAGTTTATGTTTAATTGATATAATTGATATAATTGATATGTTTAATTTATGTTTAGGTGATATTATTGATATCATTGATATGTTTAATTTATGTTTAATTGTTATTATTGATATCATTGATATGTTTAATCACTATCCCTGTTATTTTGTTTTTGATAACTTGTATCGCGTGAGTAGAGTTTGGGCTTTTAGGGCTTCTCTTGGGATTCCCTGGTTTTCCTCCCTCTAAAAAATCAGCAAGTGAAAAGTCTGAACAGTATGGTGCTTCCTGCTTCTGCCTCTCATTCATTTCTGTTGTGCTCTCTGCATTCCCTGTGTGGTGCGTCACTAAATAGCTTGGCCCGGTTGTACGAAGCCTGGATAGCGCCATCTTTTGGATAACAGCATCGACTTATCCACTGGATAAAGATTTATCCGCCGGACAGCGCTAAGCTATGATGACAAGCTGTGCTACTTCTTAGCTAAAAGAAGTAATCCAGAAAGTTGTTGCACTTTAATGATAAATACATATTTTATTCAGAGGAGCCAGAAGATCTTCAAGTGTACGACAGACAGGCCAGTGCTGATCAAAGGAGCCTTCTAATTCTTCATTTGCTTGCCCTTATGTGCGACAAACTTGGGCCATCGATCCTCAAGGATGTTCAGCAAATGCTTGCATTCATTAAATCCACTCTACAAAGAGGATGTGCTTTATGCGAGACAGAAGAGGGTTTGCTTGAAGGAGGTCTTGTATCAGAGACCCTTACTATGGCCTTTGGAATGTTGTCTGCAATTATGGGAGGGGCAACTAAGGTTAGTCCATACCTGAGTATATGAGATACAGTCGATTCAAAAAGACGTTGTCGTCGATCGTCTCAAGCCTACACGACTGGACCGAAAGCAGGGTTCCCAGGGGTCAGGGAAAAGTCAGGCAATAGTCAGGAAATTTTGTTTAAAGTTAACCATGAGTATCCGTGTGATACTCATACTGTTTGCAATTTTTAAATAGACAGAAAAATCTTTTCAAATAATGAAAAAATATTGAAGGATTTAGTATCATTTATGCCGGACGTTGGGTATCCTGTGTAATATGATAAAAGTGGGGCCTAGGTAAAAGTTAGGCCTGTGGCCCATGCTCGCCCATGCGTCTCAACAAGGTCAGTGAAAACTGTTATTTAGCCAGGGAAAAGTTAGGGAAATTTTATTTTCAAAATGGCTGGGAACCCAAAGGGATATGCCTTGGGTAAAAATCACTGAATCGGTTAAATATTCGTTCTGAATTCATTGCTTCTTCTAGAAATAGGATATTAATGTGAGAAATATCCCATTAAAAGCATGTCTTTGGGTTTAGGGAAAGAAAAACAAAGTAGCCGCTATGAATCAATACACAATTTTGATATTTTTTTTGACATAAGAAAAAACCTTTCTCTCAACTTTCCCGCTCGCCTACGAAGATTCGTCCTGTAAACACATAAGATAAGGTGATTCCTACCCATGTTCCCTTTTGATCCAGTCGCGTAGGCTTGAGTTGGTCGACGTTCTTTGAATTGACTGTATATAGAACAGAGTATACCATATCTGGTGTTGGGATGCTGTCTTTTGTCACGGGAAGGGTAGGCTTGCTTCAAGTCTCGCTCGCTAATTTTTTCCCTTGCAAACTCATATTCAAATTGTGCCCTTGCGGTTACGATGGCTTTCTAAAATAAAAATAAATAGCAATGATAATGATGATGACAATGATAATGATGATGATAATAATAATGATAATTTATTACTGATATGGCGCAAATTCGCATGTGAACATGATCAAATCCACCTATTTGTTTCAATATACTTTCTCATTCTTTCATAGGTCGAAGCACGAGAAAAAAGCTCCCTTCACGATTTGCTTCCATTGCTAGAAAAGCTCTCCACCCATCACCCTGATGTAGAGGTGAAAGAGATGGCGAATGATTTGCGTATTGCCATAGCAACGCACGGGGCAGTGTGGAGCCAAGAGATGAAAGAGATGGCTGAGAATATTGGCAAAAAGAACCAAGTAGTTTCTGATAAAGGTGAGCTTCATATTAGTTGTTTTGAAAATGGCTGCTGCGATCATTATCAATATCGGCAATGGGGATCTCTTACATACTTTTTATTTATCTATTTTTATTTATTAATCGCCATTTGCATTGCTACGCGGCTACCCCAGACAAAAATCGCGACGTGCACTTCGTAATAGACTGCCGTCAATCAAACACGTTGACGTCATTTACACATGTTTGGATCGGCCCGGATAGGCTCGGTGAGTGTGGCTCATAATACTTGTAAACGATCGACAAGTTTTGGCGCCTTCTGAATCACACACGCGTGTAAATGATGTCAACGTGTTTAATTGACGGCAGTCTGTTGCAAAGTGCACGCCACTATTTTTGTCTGGGGTGGCCGCGTAGCAATGCAAATGGCGGTAAAAGCTTTCATCATGCTTGATTAGTAAAAACAAAGTGAAAAAATACATTTGCAAACAAGCAGGGGCAGGCGAACGGACTTTAGGTCTCGGCGAGGCGCGCCTCTACACATAAACTTAAATAACAACTTACTAGACGACATTAAAAGCTCATGTGGAAAAGCAGTTCTGCCTGATAGATAGATAGGTTTAGATAGTTGAAATGAACGGGTTGTCAACCGGGTTTGTTTTGCCTACCAAAATCATTTCAGCCAATCAGAGAAAGGCACGACCTGAGGTCACTTGAGGTCACGTGAGCTCACGAAAGGTGTGCAAAATTCCTGTTAAGATCATTATCAACACTTGACATAATCGTCATCGTCACAATTATGATAATCAACATGATTAACACTGATCACCATCACCAACATGAGTGTCCTCATGTCTTTCACTAGCTGTCATCACCAGTAACATATCATCAACATCAACAGTATAGTGCCCGCCATATATCCGTGAAACAAAACCAAAGGACCAAATACGAATAGTGGATATTACTGGAGCAGAACATTGGATACATAAGACAAACACCTCTACGCTTCTCCACTGAGTTGTTTGGTCGATTCATGCCTGAGTGAATTCTTAGCTGTCTTTCAAATAAATAGTAATAAATAAATAATAATAAATGGGGTGCTAATATAGCGAATTTCACATGGTCTCAATGCGCTTTACATTAATGACCAGTGGAGGACTTAAATACATTTAAGCGCTACACGTAGTTGGCTAGTAATTGTTTTACGGATACATGGCGTGCACTCTATCATCATCATCATCAACGTTGTCACACTATCATTTTCTTTTATGATACAACAGCTCTAGCATCGTCATCAACATCATCTTCATTATAACACTATTACCTAATCTAATCAAAACGGCTGCTGTTTGGTTCTGCCATTGCGAAAAACTTGAATTTTTTTGTTTTATTTTTTAGATTCTTCCAAGGATACTCCAAACAAATCTCCCGACACCCAGTTTGACGAAGCATTTGCTGAGCTCTGTGACCCACTAATCCCTGTACGAGGATACGCCATGATAACCCTGGCTAAGCTACTCCACAATAGACACCCAAAGGCTCTGGCCCAAGCAGATACGTTACTTAAGATCTTTACAGACCAATTATCGCATGATGACTCGTATATATACCTGGCTGCCATACAGGGAATGGTGGCACTCGCAGCTGTCAAGACAGATTTGGTTCTGCCATACCTGGCGAGGGAGTTTGCTACTTGTAGGAATGCACAACAGGGTACAGGTGAGACGAGGAAAACACAATTCGTTGTCATTGTTGTTGTTGGTACTGCTGCAGTTGCTGCTGTTGTTCGTGTTTTTGTTGTGCTGCAGTTGTTTTTGTTGCTGTTTTTTTGTTGTGCTGCTGTTATTGCTAGGCTACTGTTGTTTTTTTTGTGCTGCTGCTGTTGCTAGGCTACTGTTGTTTTTGTTGTGTTGCTGTTGTTGCTAGGCTACTGTTGTTTTTGTTGTGTTGCTGTTGTTGCTAGGCTACTGTCGTTTTTGTTGTGTTGCTGTTGTTGCTAGGCTACTGTTGTCTTTGTTGTGCTGCTGTTGTTTTTGTTGTGCTGCTGTTGTTTTTGTTGTGCTGCTGTTGTTGCTGCTGCTGTTGTTTTTGTTGTGCTGCTGTTGTTGCTAGGCTACTGTTGTTGCTAGACTACTGTTGTTTTTGTTGTGCTGCTGTTGTTGCTTCTGCTGTTGTTTTTGTTGTGCTGCTGTGGTTGTTGCTGTTGTTGCTGTTCTGGTCTTCTTGTTTTTGCAGTCGCGTCATTGCTGTTATTATCGCTCGTTATTGTTGTTGCTGTCGTTACTTCTGTTGTTGTATAATTGTTGCTTGTAGTGTTATGATCAAACGTATGGAACCTAGACTGAAATACGTCCATATAAGGAAAGGGGACAGCTAATCAAAACGAAGTTAACACACTGTTTTACCTTACAACGTTATTTTTTGATTAAAAAAAAAAAAGCCAGCTACAAGCGCTCTCCAGAGACCAAGATGAAGCTCGGAGAAGCCCTTGTAAAAGCAGTCAGAGAGTGCGGAGAACTGATTCCAAGATATTCCCAGCACCTCATGTCTTCCCTGCTATCAGGGGTAAAAGACCCTAACGAACTGGTGCGAGCCAGTAGTCTATCTAACATCGGGGACATGTGTAAACTATTGAGGTACTCTGTTGGACCCATCATTCAGGAGGTGAGTCGTCATAGTGATTACAGATGAAACATCTTCATATGCTCTAAGATGTTATACAAAGTAAACGAAAACGCCTGCGTGTTTTAGACGTTTATCGAATTCGTGCAATGCCGCTGTGTTACTTGATTACAGGCTCATTCATTCAAGGTTAGCCTCATTTCTGCTTCAAAATACTTATAAATACCAACGCTCAAAAATAATGCACAATTTCACCAACACAAGCACTTATAAATTCCATGCACCTTCACTGGAACACATAGATATCTTCTACAAAATGGAGGATAACCCGTAGCAACAGAGAACTCAAAACTGTAGTATAAGTTTAGGTGACAATGAAGTGATTCTTGATGGTTTTCAACCAGAGAATTAGGTAACAAAAACACGGCGGCCATGCTGGAGGATGTAACAAAAGAATTCATTGACAATTCATTTGTTAAATTCCTCCAACATGGCCGCCGTGAAAACCGTCAATAGTGTGCTAATGATACAAGGGAACAGGAAAATAAACACAGTACACTCTACATAGGACACCATAAGGGACATATATAGGAAAACAAATCAATATAGTACCATGTTTTTGCTTTTTCCCCTCCAATAAATGATCTATTTTCCAGATTCTATTTTCGTTTAGAACTTTTGTTTAAACTGGGCTTCCTGTGGTTTGTTAGATTTTCAGTTGCTTGAGTTCTGTTCTCCAAACTGACCAATCAGATCAAGTGCGCAGTGCAGCAGTGCTGGTTCTAACTTTACTGTTACAAGGGCTTGGCCAAGATTCTATCCAGGTATTTGGTTCATTAGCTTGAAAAGGACTTTTTGGAGTAGAGTCTTCCACAGTCTCTCGCTGGTCCGTTCCGCCTCCACGCTTAGAGACTGTAACGGTACGTGGAGACGGAACGGACGAGCGAGAGACTGTGGAAGAGTATATTTTTGAGGTGCATTATTTACCGCTGTGTTCCTTGATTACGGACTCATTTACTCAGGTTAGCCTCATATCACGAACAACATATCGCAAAAACATCAAGTAGCGTCAAGAATGAACAGCTTTATCAATGCGAATGTCTACAGACCTGAAAGACGAAAGACTCTTTTTTCTCATCTCCCTTCTTGTCAAATCTATAAAAAAAATCAAAGGATTTATTCCCTTAAGATGAAAGACGAGCAAAGCTTTTCAGTGTCAAAAGAATCAACTTCATGGAACTGGATACAAGGAAGCCGCGCAAATCCAATATTTTTAGATCAGAAGAAAAAAATCCAAGATATCCCATATAGACACAAATAAACGTATGTTTTGGAAACGTCCGAATTAGCGCATGATAAGTTCATTAAAATAATTTGCCAACCACTTAAAAACACGCTATATTTAAAAAGTATTTAGTGGACTCTCGTCCTTGCGTCGCCAGTGAGATTATTATCTTTTGTCGTCTGCCCACCTGGTCTCCACGCAAAAAGACCTCTTTACCTTGGGCGTTGTGTTCTCTCATTTCAGACCACGTGTCATTCCAAAAAGTATCGTTTCTTTGTCTAACGCTTGCGTATGACAAGACACATGAATTTTGGATGCATCTCAAACAAAGAATATTATTCTCAAGAGAATGACACGTGATATGAAGCTGGAAAACGTTAGAATCAAGGAAGATTGATATTCGAATTAATTATATATGTAACTAATGTCATTTATTCATTTTAGGTTCTTAGTTCAAATCTTCGAGAGCTATATCACTTGTTAAAGTTCGTAGAAGCGTGTGATAAAGACAAGACTACGCAAATCCACGCCCAGGTTGCCCTTGGACAACTGGATACAATTATGAGAGAGTTTCTTTTTCCTAAGGAGACTTTTAGTAAAAAAATCCAGGTTTTACCTTGACTGCATAATCGACCATGTCTTCACCGACACAATTATGACACAATAAACCCCCTGTCCGACCACGAGATTGACATCCTTTTCTTATAAGTATTATACAGCGACCACATTATCGACCACGTCTCGATCGACCTCCTAAATCGACCGTTTATCCCAACTTCTTCTTGTAAGGGATGGACCATTAGATAATTCATGGGGGTGGGGTTGCAGGAATTGGTTGCATAATATTTATCTTTTTGGCACGTTCAGTTCAGTTAAATATTTTCTTCTAGCAGAAGAGGTTGCACGATATTTTTTTGAGGTTGAAATGCTTGCTCGATATTTTTTGGGGGATTTAAAAGCCTCTCCCCCCATCACCTATCTAATGGTCCGACCCTAATGATGTTTTCCCTTACTCGAACAACCGTCCATTTCAATCTTCTAAATTTCTTTTTTTAATCCTGCATTATCGGCCATTTTTTTATATTCACGGTCATATAAATCAAACAAATTCGATTGACTATTCGGCCTTCTAGCATCGGGTAAATCTTATCAAACAAACGTTTTCTAATTTAAAACCTTACCACACATTCAAATAAGATTAAGGCAGCGGTGATTCTGTACACTACCCTGAGGTCATATGTGGCTGAAAAAAACAACATTAAAAATCCAAAGGTTTTTAATGCATGGGTTACTATTGGTCCACAACGGTCCAATAGATAAGCGCTGAATGATCATAGATTCAAAATCGTGTATGTGTGTGTTGTTTTGGGTAATCGTGATCGCAACTAAAACAAAGTTCTTATTTATCTTTTTCCCCTTCATTCGATCGTTTGTTCCTTGTCCTTTGCTCGCTTTCTTTCTTTCTAGTTCTAGTAAATATAATCGAAGGGCGCAGGGTGTTGAATCATTTCTGCAATTATCCATTTTTCGAAACTCTAAAATAAATTGTATCTGTAGGGGATCGAACGTTGTGAAGTTTGTTTGAAAAACAACACCGTGAATAGTCACCCAAACGATTGCGCAAAAGAAATAAAAATAACTGTAGAGAAAAGTGTTGAGTCAATTTCTTAAGGTATTTTTATTTGCTTTTTTTTATTGAATTTTTATCAATTCTTTTTTTCCATTTGTTTGTTTTTCAACTTTGTTATTCCATTTTTATCGCTTATCCTCTTTAACTTTGTTTTTAATTGTTTTTCTTTCTTTTTTCTTTCCGTTGTCTCGTTTTTTTCTCTTAGTCTTCCAAGTCCCACTCGGAAATACAGAAGTCTTCAAGTAGCATGCCTGAAACTTGATTCTCTAACATTGAGATCATCTGATTACCTCTCTCTCGTCTCCTCTGCTGTCCTTTTATGTCCTGTCCAATCCCCCTTCTCTCTAGGAATGCAGTTATTTTAAGAATTCTAAAGAAGGTCGGTGAAGGTTTTGTACGCTGCATATAGCATGCATTTTGCTTACTAAGCTTCTACCTGCACTTAGCTTTTCCTATCAATCCCTTTATTCTTCGCAAATTCACTAGCGATATCTTAAAGCAAACGGGAGATTTCTCTTTCTAGTCTTCTTGAATTCATTTTCTTACATTAATGTTTTTTTCTTTCTTTTCATTCTTTATTGTAAGGTTCCATTACGAGCCAGAAGGTGGTCCTTACTATCTTGACATCAGGTCAGTTTCCTCGTGCGGTTCTATCACCATTGTTGCTTACCATTCTTGTTCCATTCAAACGATTGGCTGCTGTTACTCTGCATGGCGTATGACATTTCGGAAGCGGGGGGTCCCAGTGTTGATCTCTGGGAACGCCAGTCCTGTCTGAATCTAGCACATCGGATTATTTTATGACGACTTGCTGCTGTTTCTCTGCATGATTGATGACACTTTGATAGCGGGAGGTCCCAGTATTGATCTCTGGAAACACCAGTGTTATCTGAAACTAGCCCACCGTTCTATTTTCATGATCTAATCACATCTATGTTGAGTGCTTACCATTTGCGTCAAAATGATTTTAAACAAAAATTTCAATCTTCTAGTATATTTAATAATTGTAGATATTCCTATTTCACTGGACATAACTGATTACCGAGCTATTCACTAGTTTCTACCGCATTCTGTTTGTTTGTTATCTTCTCTAATCAGTTAAGCACCCCCCAACTAACTCCTAAAATAATAAGCTAAAATTGATAAACCCCTATCTTAGCACTACTTCAAGCTGTACAGCCCCCACGCGTCTTCAATGAATTATCTTGGCCGTTTTATGTTTTAAATAAATGACGAACGATCGCCGAAATCAGCCATCTGCTGCATGCCTCGAAAAACCGCTATAACGCGTGTAGCAACCGCGTGTAAAGCCTAAGGCGCGTTATTCGTGGTCGCGTTCGTAAACACGCGCATAACTCTTGAGGTATTGTTTTACTCTTACTCTTTTTTTTAACAGAAAAGTCATCCTACTCGCATCTGAAATGTCTTAATTATAGCCATTGTTATGTAGCCATTGTTTTTCATTAGATCGCGAAAACCACTCGAAACAAACGTCCAATCTCGTTTACTCCAAATCATTACGTAATCTCCATCTCCGCCACGTTAAGTGACAACCTGGTGTTTGATTATTACGGACGATCCGTGCGGTCACAGCTTATTCGAACCGCGCTGGTTCGTTAACACCATCTAATAGGACCATTAGGAGGAACCCTTGTTGATACTACAATAATCTACAAAATTTAACAATATTTTTAAAGAGTAAATTGAAAAACGCGTTTGGTAAAAATGGACCAACTTTGAAATACGTTACGAAAGAAGTGCTATGAAAGCACTCGCCTCTCTCCAAGGCAACCCCGGTTCGATTACGGGACTGCGTGTTGTATGTGAGCAGAATTCGTTCTTGGTTCACTCGTGTGCTTCGAAGATTTTTCTCCTGGTTCTCCGCAAAATTAAAGCTCTACATTTTAATTGGAATTCAGTGGATGAAGGGTTACTCCTTAGATATTCCACTAGCTGTTAAATGCCATTCATTCATTTAATATATATTTAGAAGTTTCATGCATAGTGAAGCCTTGTTATACGCCGAGATTGACTCACAAGCTCATTGAGTGCGTTGTTCATAACAAATTTTACTATTCCCTTCCGATCTTTGCGCTATATGTCAGCTTGAGATTAATGACCTTTTATATTCAAACATTGTGTTAGTCAATTTCCATTACAGCACGGCTGTTACTCCCCTAAGCGTTATCTATATCCCGTAGAGGTCTTCAGCTCCATTCACATCATTCATTCCTTTTCGCCACATCGTTTTCATCACTTCACCAAACCGTTCATCCTAAGTACTTATCGTCATCAACTTCTCTTCGAATTTAATCTTTTTTTAAATAAGTCATTCTATCGATATATCGCGTGCTGCTTTTATTTCGAATGCGTCTGAACCAATTAAAAACGTCGAGCCTATCTATCTGTATTAGTTTAGCTAAGTCAAGCGGGTTAGAAATTTGATCAATTTCGACGTCCAGTTCTCGCTCTAGTCTATCACTATCCAGCCTGCAGTTCTAGTTTACACATCGTTAAGCTAAGATTATATTTTCATTCCTCATATTTTATTTTCATTTTTTATTTTTCATTTCTCTACAGTTGCGTGCTCTTGTACAGACACAAATTTCAAGCGCCGCTCTGAACTGAAAGCCTCGCCACAGGGTACCCGCCCCCCAGCGCGCAAGATAGAAACACGACCAAACTTCTTAATGGCCACCAAGCGAGCCAGCAACAAAGCCATATCGTCTCTCACGTATACGATTTTAAAAACTGTAGCGCTTGCTTGAACTAACTTTCTCTAGGTTAAAAGATGTTTTAGTCGACTTTTCTCACTTCAACGCTATTTTTAAACGCGTGCAAAAATATTTATTCTTCAACGAACTTTATGAAATATTATTCGTGACTTGGTTCTTGATAAAAATTGTTTTTCTAGAAGTGCTTTTGATAATCTAGGAAATACTGCCAAATCTTCAAAGTTGTGGCCAAGGTTTTCAGCTCTTTTATCTCTTGGTTATCAAGCAAAATACTCTATAAATCCTATTTGATTCTCATGCTAATATTAGGATTATCTTGACACTTTTGCGAGGGTCGTTTCAATTCCTTAAATCACTTTTCTTAATTAATTTTGCTGAATTTCTTTTCCTATTTTTCTCTGCTTGCAGTAAGAGATAAAAACAACGCCAGGTTCTATCCACTGTTCGGAATTAAGTAAGATTGGATAAATTTAAATACATCATAAGTTAAATCCTTTTCCAGCTTTCTTTTTTATTTATTTCGTTTTCTTATCTATTATTTTTTACGGGTCTCTTTTAATCTACGGGGATGTTAAAACTGTGTTAGGATTTCCTCCTTATTTCCTTGGTTTGCTTTCTGTTAAATCTCTTTCCTCTTTCATTCTCTCTTTCGCTTTCTTAGCATTATCTTTTCATGTTTTTTTTCTCTCATTTTTAGCACACACCTCTCATCTTTATTCTGCCTTTAATCTCTTCGTATAATATAAGTACATATCTCTTTTTGCATTATCGAACCGTCTGACAACCTTAATTAATTTTCGAAGTAAGATTTTTTTCTTTTATCCTAAGCGCCTTTGCGACCAACAGATCCAAAACTATAGCAGCTTCCTTAATATTTCGCGTGTACTGCCGAAACACTATCCACATATCACGTCTCAATGTTAAATTAACGACATTCTTCGTAAAGAAACCATAACAGACAAGTGGTCTTCTAAACGTTGCGTGCGGACTAAAAACACCAATCTCTAATCATAATGGACTTCATTATAGGTAGTCTCCTAGTTGGCTATTGCTTGGTCGACCGACAGATTATTTTGGTTTTTATTTAACTTTATTCCCGTCGGCATATCGCAGATTGAAAGATTTTCAACACAAACTCATCACAAATATCAGATATTTTTCCTCAATTTATGGCTTGTTTGGAATAAATATTTGGTCTGAAGAAGTGAGATGTGGCCAATAGCCTGAGAGGTATATAGCCATTTGTCTGGTTTGACGTCAAGAGCGCCCTTGGTGAAATTACTATGGAATAGATTGCAAGAAATATTCGTATGGCGTGAATAGATCCAAGGAAAACGACGGGAAAAATTTTATGCCAAAATTAAATATCAATAAAACCAGTGCCTATTCGAACCGATAATGCAATTATTAACGAACATACAACGGACGCCGGTATGAGGCATGTCGAGCGACGCATTCGCAAGGTGAGCTGTGCCTTCATCTAGTGCTAGTGACAGTGAGCTGTTCATTCATCTAGTAGAAAGCACGGTGAGCTGTGCCTTCATCTAGTGTTAGTGACGGTGAGCTGTGCATTCATCTAGTAAAAGGCACGGTGAGCTGTGCATTCATCTTGTAAAAGGCACGGTGAGGTATGCCTTCAACTACTGTTAGTGACGGTGAGCTGTGCATTATTTAGTACAAGGCACGACGAACTGTGCATTCAACTAAGTAGTACAAGGGACGGTGAGCTGTGCATTCATCTAGTAGTAAGCACGGTGATCTGTGCATTTATCTAGTACAAGGCACGGTAAGGTGTACATTCATCTAGCACAAGGCACGCTGAACTGTGCATTCATCTTGTGAAAGGCACGGTGAGGTATGCCTTCATTTGGTACCTTTACATAAAGCAAGGTTAGCTATCCATCCTTTGCAAAAAGTAAAGTTACCAAACCACAAACGTTTCTTTAAAAAATCATATCTTCGTCAGTATAATCAGTTTACTATCAAACTTTGCAATTTTACGATAGTAAACTCCTTTTGAACCCATACCCGCCAAACTTTGTCGGTCCCGGATCGAAATGGGCGAAGTAATAGTGAACGAAACTTTTTAGTGTGCTTTTATGTCCGCCGGCAAAAATACGAAAGATCACATTTCTAACTCAAAAATGATGCTTCATATTCCATTCTAAAAGGATACTGCGTTGTTTGGCTTTGAATGCAACGTATTATTTGGCCACAGATATTTCAGATCTAAGACGATCTAAGACGGCGGTCTTTCAAGGCCTATCATAGGGTGATATTCGTGTCTGATCAGAGAGCCTAAAGGCAGTCCTGACCTAACGCCAACTCAACACAATCCGACTGCTTTAGCATATAGTATGTAGGTTATCTAAAGGCTTTTAGTCATGAACCTTATTAATGACCTATAGATAGTTTACATTTTTACAAAGTTAACCTTGAATGCTCTCTAAACAGAACGGAATGGCCTGCCCGTATAACGTTGTGGCGAAGTAATTGGTTCGATACTCGGCAACTGTGCTTGTTATGTTCTTTAATTGCTACCAGCTCTTAGAATAATTGGGCTAGCTCAGTTAGTTATTCTTAGCGTCCATCGTTCAGGAGGTCGTAGGTCTAGGGCCAACACACTCAGGTTCTTAAAATAACTAGTACTGTGAGGACATTGTAAATTAAGAGCCTTGTATGAAACGACTGAAGAAGAGGGTCAATGGCCCTCCCACAACTTCAAGTCGCGTAAAATGAGCCAGCTCAACTAGAAACCGTGGACAGCTGTTTCGGTCTGTTTATTGGGCCTCGTCAGCGCGGTGTATCTAGTGAGCTAGTAGAATCCCACGAAAAAGTATTAGATGAGGCGGTAAGCCGTGTGGGTTGGGCTCGGAAATCAAATAAGAACATGCGTAATAGTTAGATTATGAACCTTGTAGTAGGAGAAGCTTCTTCCTTCGTAATTACGTATCCAAATGGCTAGACCTTTATATGGCTTGGTGAGCACTAATGGTTTATCAAGTTGAATAATTACTGTCAACTGAAGTGTTATCCTCTATAAACAGAGTAAGACGGTTAGAGTACTCTATGCGTATAATTCTCAACTCACATGCCTTGAGCACGTATATTGACCGTAGTCTGGTATCTCTTCTCTCTGAGAGTAAAGGATTTTCCTTTCCATCAACAGTTAAGAACAATCATGATATAACTTTATTTAAGACGATAAAAAACATTAACAAATATTGATCCGTAATCTAACAACAGTATGGCTTCGCATTCTGATGACCCTTTACGAATGTATATGCATCGATGCGATAAGATTGATCTCAGCGTATCTCTTCCTTTGCATAGATCTCGCTAATATAAAGGATAACCAATGATTGGTTCAGAGTTTTTCTAAGCTGATCATTCTGTCTCCGTTTGGGCGGCGATGTGATGAGAACTCTATCACATGAGAGAGAGCGTGATGGAAATGGCGTCAGCATTTCGAGGAGTTTATGAATGCACGTTGTTCGCGTTTATTAAAAACAACTTGTGAAACACGAACAGTAGTAAGCCAAACAGCCCCGGGGCCTGCAGTCCATGAGGTGTTATAAATGGATTTTTAAGGAAAGTTTCCACGTCCAGCTTGGCATATCTGTGGCCACCAAAAGAGCTCGTGGCGCGAGCTCAAAAAAAATATCCGGCATTTAGTAAAAATTCTTGCGCCCTCACAAACAAAACTACAGTTTTTAAGAAATAGTAAAGAGAACGAGAGAAGAAGAAAAAAAAGAAGAAAAAAGAAATTTCGCGTGTTGTTAGAGCAAAAAATACTTTCGATCCATGCAGACACGAGGCTCTTGTGTTTGCCTTCGGGGCTTTTTAATATACATATCCCAAGTCAAACCTGTGTTCAGTAAACTCAATAAATCATTTAATATCAGGGAGACTTTGTGGGTCACCAAATGAAAAGAGGCTTTTGTGGCTAAATGTTTTGGCCAGAGGCGAGGGTTTCTATTATTCCAAGCGACATTTGTTTATCAGTTATTCTGAGACCGCGATTCGTCTGGTCTTTGTAAGTCCCATGGAGATATCTGGACGAACGGGTGATCTGATTGGTTAATGCGACAAAAAATCGATCGTGCAAAAGCAATTTTTTAGTTGGTCTTGTTTTATTCGGGGGCTCTGTTTTATTCACGGAAAACAACTTGAAGATAATGAATATCTTTGACAGAGCATGACTTTATAGGAATGTTGCGCCGGCCAAGAGGGATGCATATTCTAAAGGACAGACAAGATAACACGCATGCGTAGAAATAAATGACGACGAAAGATGAGAATGGACTTCCCTACTTGTTCTTCTATTACCGAACACTTGTCATTCCCTTGAGTATTATTTATGCATAACCCTTGATAATACACAGAAGTATAGCTATTAACACGGCTTTTGAGTTCAATTTGGGATTAATTTGACCTACGGTCTTGCACAAGTTCAACTCTTTGAAAAACATGAAGATATAGAAATATAGATAAGGTATAGTGCTTGGGAACGAGGTTATTCCGGGCGAAAGACCCTTGAAATTAAATACGGAAAAATTAATTCCCGACCTCACTGGGTATCGTACTCACGACCTTCGGAATTGTACTATCGATGCTCTACCAGCTTAGCTAGAAAAACGAACGATCAAGTGCAAAGAATCCATATTGGAGCGAGAAATCGTGTGGATATCAATCGACTTTTATTAAAGACATTTAGATTGGTTGACATTGCAGCTAACTGGAGTTGTATATTCAAAAACGTTATGCCGGACAGTTGTTGAACGTGTTGAACTTTGCGGCTCAGTTGTGGGATCTTGTAGACGAAAATATTGTGTAAGCACCTACAGCATCGTGTTTAATGGTCTTGTTCATAGTGTTTTTCGTTTCTGTTTTAGTTTTTGCTTCACTTCGGCAAAGAATCGCTCGAATATCTTCTTTACATCGGCTGGCTCATTTCCCTCAATTCATGTCATAGTTTGTTTGGTTTTCCCTTTTTCTTCAATATATTCAACCATAACGATGTACTTTTACTTGTGTGTGTGTGTGTTTTTTTTGAACTGCTTTTTAAGTTGTTTGATAGTATAATCCGTAAAATCTTTGCTTACTTTTACCTAAAATAAAATGGCTGATATTTTTTAATTTCTCTCAAATTTTTCTTCATAAAAATCTGTAATTTTATTGGCTAAAATCATCTTCTACTGTTTGTTATCCAATCAAAAGCGAGAATTCCGTTTCTAGCTATTTTGCACTGAATTACAGTTTTCTGCACGTCACTGTATTACGTTTTAATAACACTGCTCTAAGCCAATCAGAATTGAGTAATTTTTTCATGTGTTATTAATATGGTTAAAACTCGGCTAGAGAATCTTATTCTGAAATGGGAAAACTAGGAAAACGAATATTTTATTCCATTCTATTCCATTCCAAATTAGTTTCGCCAAATAAATAATTATATTACTTGTAAAATCATGTATTAGTAAGTTAAGGACAGTATTACACTTTAGACAAACCGTCTTAATCAAAGGTTCTTAGGTTCTATATCTTGTGTAATTTTCCATTTCAGACCACGTGTCATTCTCTTGAGAATAAAATTATGAGTTTGAATCATATCCATATTCATGTGTCTTGTCATGTGCAACTGTAAACAAAGAAATGATACTCTAGGGAATGGCACGTGGTCTGAAATGGGAAAACATTACGCCCAAGCTCAAGAGGTCTATTCTCTCAGGAGTGTCTCTCTAAAGGTTTTTCTCCCGCCACAAAAATCAACGTCTAAATTCCAACCTGAGAAATCAAAGTGCGCATGCGCACATTTACCGGTGGTTAGAAATGACGATGTTAGTGCATTTATTGAAATAACTCTGTATTTCGAATCCCTTTGGTAAAAAACTGCAGTTCAATTTCTCCTGAATTTCTTTGTCAGTTCCTAAATGCTTTGTAAGCTTGACGTCTGCTGGCCAGGCGAGAGATCAGGTTAATTGACAAGATATATTTTTACGGCTACTTGACATTAGCTATTAACTTCCTAACAATTCTCATATGTCTTCGCACGCATCGTGCATGTCCACTCACTCGCCGCAGCGTTGTCCATACGATCGTCTGCCGTGACTCATTCAACCATATAACAATACATCCTCAATAGGGAGACAGTATATACCTGCTGTTCAACCCTCCAAACATGAAATCTTATTTCTTCTTATACTTTAGTGTTATTATTCCTTGCACTAATTACCAGGCTAAAGACGCAAATGACAATCAACGAGAAGGAATCTCACGCGGTGATCGCCCTGGGGCATTACATTTGTCTCGCATAAATCTGACCTCTATTATGGAAATTCTAGAGTCACATCACTATGGGAGACTTTATCGTTGCATACGAACTCAAAGATACATAAATAAACGGGCCATCGATTTGGTTTGCGATGACGGAAGCTTATAGTTTGATCATCCGGTGTGTTGTGTGGATAAGGAAGAGATAGAGATCTGTTCTTGGTGGTGCATGGTTATATTTAGAACCCTTCTGGTTATAGAGTTGGGTGGTAGCTGTGCTGATACAGCTTATTCTTTCCTCTCTATCTTTTTTTATCTTCGTTCGAATCTTAATTCGTATTTTTATTCGTATGCATTTGTTCATTCGTTCATTCGTTCATTCGTTCATTCGTTCATTCGTTCATTCGTTCATTCGTTCATTCGTTCATTCGTTCATTCGTTCATTCGTTCATTCGTTCATTCGTTCATTCGTTCATTCGTTCATTCGTTCATTCGTTCATTCGTTCATTCGTTCATTCGTTCATTCGTTCATTCGTTCATTCGTTCATTCGTTCATTCGTTCATTCGTTCATTCGTTCCATTCTTCATTCATCATGGCTTCCTCTCTTTCTTTCTTCTTTTCATTTCTTTTTACAGTGCGTCTTTTCATGTCCCAATATCATTTCTGCATTAATTTCCATGCGGCAATCAAAAAGGACAATAAATAACCGGAACAGACAAGATAGTCCTAATTGTTATGATGTCACACTCCAGCGCTTCGTTTGAATGGCCAGCCCAATGCAGCTTTGATACAGTCATTACGAAAGATCTGGTAAACCAGCTCAAATATTCACCGACACGAGTTCGTGTACCAAATACTAGAAAATCCATTGATATAATCTTTGTTTTTTTACCGTGCCTAATATTTCCGTTCGATTTAAGCTTAAGGGATCTTTCTGGCATTCTATGGTTTTGTACTTGAAGTCGTCTAACGAACCTTTTCTTAAAAACAAAAAGTCCTTGATCGCAGTCAAAACTAGCTTCAACTTCCTAATAGTTTATTGTCGTCTTTAGTTGTCTGTCTGTCCGCCTAAATTCAATCCATCATAATCGTCGTGCTGCTAACCTAATATCCCACCATGAATTATGCATGTTCCGTTCGTTCAACGACACCGAGTCGTTAGAAAAGACGCAAGGTCGTGTTTCTGTTCCAAATTGAAGTCTCACATCTACCGCGCTGTTTATATTAGCTCTCTCAATCTCTATAAACATCACAAATATTGTTCAAATACAATGATATTTTACCGAGACGGCTCTTTTTGTCTGTTTAGTTTGCATGTCTTTTGTTTTTCGTTTTTCTTTTTCAACTCCCCGTCTCAGTTTCCTAGTTGATAAAAGATACGAATTTAAGTCTGAAAATTTTCCTGATAATATTTGTTGTTTTTATGTTCCATTCAGGCCGAAACAGCTTTGAGCATCGAGTAAAACAAAATAATCAACGGAACTTCGTCTGCTCCTATAGAAGGCCCAATGATAGAGCTCTGCGGGAAGCCTTTTTGGTCCAATCTGCGGTAAGACCATGTCAAAGAAAGCATTCCTGTTAGTTTAAGTACGTTGTTTTATCGACATTTGAAAGAAGTCTGAAGACGGCATCTTTGACCATCTATTTATAATTTATCTCATTGTTGGTATAATGTGGACACGAAACAAGCTTCAAAGCGCCGCCAAGTTCACCATCATCGTCTTTCAAAGCGTAGTCATATTGACTATATTTCGCAGCTAATTCCGACTCAGTTGTCACTCACTTCACATTGAAGCAGCCTGAATATTTGCTAGAAGAGTTCTCTACCATGGAGACGACTGCAGTTCGGGAGGGCTTCATGAAAATACTTCTCTTGACTTAAGTGCTTTAAATATTTACTGTCTCGGCTGAGCCGTCCGGTCTTTCTATGTCGCCAGCACCTGAGATTTTTAAATCCTTTAATTTTACGCCAATCCATAGCTTTCGATTCACTTGTTCGTCTATTCGCTACCTTGCTCGTCCGGCTTTTTACCGGCTATAAGGCCTTTTTCTTCCACAATATTTATAACCTTTCTTTGCCTTCATAGGCTTCAGCAATTTTTTCGAGTTAATATTTTTTTCGGTCTTGCCGTATTTTTGCATGAGTAATAACATTTTCAATCAGAGCGCGCGGTTCGCTTCGTTCTTATTTACCTTTCCAGAATGTTACCTCTAATTTTTATTTGCTTAAAGTATATGTTTGCATTGATTTGGCGTTCTTCGCTCAACTACAAGTGCTCCGTTTTAACGCAAGTTGAATCATTTGTTTGGTCGGATCTTATTGAATTTTATTTTCGTATTCCGATTGCGTGTATGGCCTAAGATCAAAAAATATACTCTTTGTTTATTCGGCGTCAAAACTACTCCCCAAAAGTAGCGGCTTGAGCGTAAATGAGTTTGTTTTCAACTCAAACCAAGTTTTGCCAGCCTCGCAACATGTTTATTTTAGCCACTGATTGGCTATACTTTGCTCTAATTGCAGGAATAGGAAAACTGTCAATCTTGCACGTAACGGAACACGTCGTCAAAAATATATGAGTCTTTATCGTGGGGTTTTCAGCCACTTTAAGGATTCTCTCCTCGGCAATATATCCTAAGGGGTGCCCCCAGGAGCAATATATCCCTTTTAGTCTGTGTGATTCAGGAACGAATGGAATACAAACTATAGATTACTTCATGAAGCGTCTTGTTGCTAGTTACCACATCGATTACAGACAATTTACCCTTGGCATCAAAAAAAAAAAAAAAAAAAAGAGAGAGCGATAGAGAATAGAAAAAAAAAATTGAATATTGAATCAGTAAAGTTTTAAATTTGGAAATTTCAAAGCCTCTTAACTAAGCAGCTCTGCACTGAAACTAGTTTGTTATTTTAAAACTTTCAGCAGTGTAGCGAAACCAAACCGGGCTGAGAGTAAACAGTTATGATTTTGAAAACCTTTATAATCGAATGAAGCCCAATATCCATTGATATTATTCGCATCTATATCATCAGCAAAGTACAAACCCTGAGGGAAAGCCTGGGGGAGTACAAATATCCTGCGATTTACGATGGTTTGTACTCTAGTTTATTTTGTCAGTAAAAAACAGTTTTTGAAAATTAGTTCAAAAAAATTAATTTTGTAGTCTTCTTTGTTTTGAGGTCTAATTATTTCACGATAACCTGCAGGCTCAAAAAATAATCCACCCGTACTACAACCTAAGATGTCTAATAAGATTAGTATGGGAGGTAAAAGGGGAGCTGTATAGCCTCCTACGCAGCCGTTCTTAGGGTCGTCACGCAACGTTTCCCTCGTTGCGTGACGACCCTAATAATGGTGCGAAGGAGGCTAGGGGAGCTGGGGTTCGAATGGAAATAAGATTTGAGCAAAACGAAGACTGCTATGGATCGTTCATAGACTTCAGGACCCTCATATATATATATATATATATATATATGCATATATTAAAGCTGTTTTAATTGTAGAAGGCATGCTTGACAGTTTTAAAGATCCGTTGTTCAGCCGGTTATCCAATGCGATACTCACGAAGACCCCTCGTCGCGTTTGTTTTCATCCTGTCAACCATCAGATAACTGAGGCGCTCGCAAGGCATCTTTTACTTTCAAAAGTGCTGTCTCAAATCGTTCGCACCATGATAAGATCTATGGCCTCTTTTGCCAGAGCACCCAAGATAAGATTTGTTCCATCTCCTGTCCTGTGTTCTAGTTCTCCGTCATTCTTATCTATAAATAGTTTTTATTTCATAGTTTTAGTTTTAATTAGAGCGCAAAAATCAAGCGTGTAGCTTCGTATACAACTTGGCTCATATCGCTAAGTAGCGTCAAGGGGAGTTTGGCCGTAATCGATCATCCACGCATCTGATAGTGTTCAACTTTAATGGATATCGTATTGAATATAGCGTGGCCCTAATGACCTCGTCCTATGCGTGCCATATTCATCTAGGCTAAGACCTCTCAAGGTGTTATCTGCGAATAGCAGCGACAATGATTTATATAACACAGTGCAACTTTGCGTCGAATATCCACAGTGCTAGCGTATTTTTACTACATAATTCTAGTGATTCCAAATCCGTCTGAGCTGCAAAGTAGGCAATTTGAAAGACAGAGGAATTACTTGAATCCAATCAAATAGACGTGAAGACAGGATGTGTGGTATTGAAAAGAAAATGGTAATCGAGCCGCCTTGTAGTATCCCGCTATTGTTCGGACTAAGAGTCGTGAACACTGGCCGAGTTTGGAGTGCTTATCAGATAGTATTTGAAGGCCTTTTTCCCCTGTCTTATTCTTAGCCCGTTAGCAGACAAGGGAGTCACCGTATCTGGTGATAGTCATATTGATAGTCATATTGAAGGAGGTTTAAGAGCTGTGACGCGAACGAAGAAAATTAAATGCTAAAAACAAAGTGACTGTGAAACGCAACGAGGATTTCAAGCAGCGCTTTGGCCGCGCGTAAATGAAAAAGAGAAGACGAGCAGAGAGAGAAAGAGAGAGAGAGAGAGAGAGAGAGAGAGAGAGAGAGAGAGAGAGAAAGCGAAATAAACAAAAGAAAGAAATAAAGAAAAGACGAAGAAAAAGGAAATAAAAGGCAAATGAAGTGTGAATGAAAAAAATTAACATCGACTAACAAGAATTGAAGGAAAGGAAAAATAAGGGGGTTTCAGAGTGGAGAAAAAACCGCCGATGGAAACCGAAGACAATTGAATCCATTCTGAAGAAAAAGGATATACATGATTAGCGATTTTTTTATTTTATTTTTTGACCAAAAATATTCGATGGTTCCATTGCTTAGAAAGGAAATAGAAAAAAAACCAAGAAAAGCAAAATTAAATTGGATGGCACGGAACTCAACACCGTAAAAAAGGGAAATAATTGGTTTCGGCTAGTTCGAATGAGATTGTCGGATTGTCGAATTAGATTCAAGACAACAAGTCCCACGTTTCAACAAATCTCTTGCCTGATCTGTTCTTACAGTCATGTCTTAAATACGTGAGTCATTTAGTCGCATTCAATTATCCCAGTTCAAGATTCTCTGCTTTACACATCTCATTAATTTCTGTGAATTGAAGAAAAAAATTATCGGCGCTAGTCTATAAACCACATCACGGCCCCGACACGCGTTTTCATGCAAAATGAATAGAAAGTATATTACAGTATTTTCTTATTAGAAATCCTGTCTGGTTTCTCGTCTCTTTAGGCGTTAAATTTTTCAATGCTTCAAGTCTTCAAACTACAATCTCTTCGGTATCCGTAATGATAGACAAACGCGAGTCCCCTGAAGCGGAGTCAATCATCGCCATAACAAACAGACACACGACAGCCTTTATGAAATTTTTTTAAAGCTTGCGTAGATCCTCTTAGATTTCAAGGGCCTACCGTCTATTGCACGCTAAGAAATAGGACAAATTAATGAGTTGTGAAGCTGGTGAATTGACTAACGTAATTACGTCGAAAGAATGGATTAATCAAAGTGAGTGAGGAGTTGATGTCGAGTGCTTTTCAATTGGCTGAAGCTACGCAGTACCTCGCGTAATATTGTATTTAACCCGCAGCGCCCTCTCTATTCGTTTTACCGGAAGTATCTTGTTTGAAAACCACTCACCAGTGCTATTATCTCTGCGCAGGCTGTCGTCATAGCAACACGCTAATCTGGCGGACGACACAATTGACAAGCGATAACAAAAGACGAGCTAAGACGCACTGTAAATAATGTCACGGATCGGTAAAACTGTCAAACACAGCACTAAGGTCGTGTTAAGTGCGTAAAAAGCACGGCTGGACGTCGTGCCTCGAGATAGCATATCGTCTTTTTACCATAGGTGGTCTCCAATGTCTCTCCTTTCCGTCGCTCGCTCGTGTACTCTTTTCTTGCTTTTCTTTTGATTATAGATTATTGAGTTGATTTATGTGGTATTTTCTTAATATCTAAAGCAATTAATTTGCTATGGTTCAGAGCAAGGAAGGAAAGGAAGGCGATGAATATTCTTATAGTCTCTTTTGTTTAGACGTTCGGCCCAAGCGAACCTTAACGTGTCATTTAGGACGAAAAACTAAACATTTTGTCCACCAAACGCAAGCCAATCACTTAGCATTAGCGGCCACTTTCACGGACATTTCGATTTTAACTATTCAAATTTACGTTCACGTCTGAGTTTATTCTAAGTTTGGTTTGCTAATGAGTCGGCAAAAAGAGGCTTTTGAAAAGATTAATATTGATTGACCGCGTTCTGCGATCAAGGCGTATTTCTTATCTCTGTCGTTCACCTACAGACCTTGTTGGTCGTCCGAGTGTCTCCTTAAAAAACCCCACATATCTCTTACAGGTTTAATCTTTGGTGGAATTTCAGCCAAGGCCGTGTCAGAAGTCCAAACGGTCTCAACAACATCACGAACTAAATATCAACTATCGTCAAGTAATATAATTATTCAGCGTCAAAATAAACAATAGGCAAACCGAAACGAAGCCATTTCAGCAATGATTTCCGAGCGAACGCCAACCATTTGAATAAGTGAAAGCAAGCGAAAGAATCACTGACGGTTGGACTTCATGTCTATGATTACCTTTTATAGGTTTGTCGGTAAGCCTGGCTGGAAAAGCATCAATTTAACCGCGAACTAATCTCCCATTTTTCTCCCGTTTTGATAGGTGCACTTTTTAGTTTAGTCTGCGGTTAGTCAGCCGGTATATAATGTATTGCCCTCGAATATAACAATAATATATCAACTCACGCGCGAACCAAGTCACGCTTGACGTTTCGTTCGCGGCATCCAGTCGTCCCCCCCACGTGGGCGTGTATTTGCGAGCTCGTTGAGAGCTAAACCCACCTCCCAAGATCGCTGGTTGGCTAACGTTCTCTGTGTGTGAATTTGCGTTGAAGATCATCAATACCGACTCGTCTGGGTTTCACTGCTCGCGTTCTCCCGGCGAAGACAGTTAAGTTTTTCATTGTACGACGTACTCTATCACTAAATTAACAAGCGAGCTACAAGGAATAATATAAACTGCTCAAGTATACCAATCAACAGTAAAATTTCTGTGTTTGGTTTTGAATTTTCAAGGATAAAGACGGGGAATTCAATGGTTTATCGTGTCACGGCTCGCCGGCGGTCGTGAAAAATTTTTCAGTTGTGATCGGAGGCACTCGTTGTTCGGAATATTTAATTCGTTTGAGCATCAACATGGACGAGGACTTAAATCATACGAGCTCCAAGAGGCAAGAATCGAGAGAAAAACGTAGTGGATCTGCGTCTGAGTACGATGAATCTGTGCCTCGAAAGAAAAGACGACGATGTGGAACGTGCGAGCCGTGTACAAGGAAAGTTAACTGCGGTGACTGCAGCAATTGTGTGAATCGTAAGACTGGTCATCAGATTTGCAAGTACAGAAAATGTGTTCAACTCAAAAAGGTGTGAAATAGTTGAGTACTTGTGTTGATTCTTAACGTTACTGCTACGAAGAACTAGCACATACATTGCAGCAATCAATCCCGTGATTTCTTCGCGGTACGGAATTATTACCTAACACGCTTCGATTTCTTTTATCCATGCAGAAAACTTCCACTGTTTTGCCCCAACCACGAGAAAACACATCAAACGCTAAGCAGGAATCGTCTGAACCTAGTTCGCCCGTAGAGGTGCAGTGTCCTCGTTTAAGCCCAGCTAAAGTGGTGAGTTGCCATAAAAAATAGATTTTACTGTTGTAGCTTGTATGTTTATTTTAACGAGCGCTAGATTCCGATTAGAATTTTTAGACTTTTTTTATTGTGGGAGCTAAAAGCCGATTTTCTGTGGTTTACATATAGGCCTCAGACAGCGATGATGCTGAAATAGTCAGTGATTCGAACGAAGAGTCGAAACCACAAGCGGCGAGTAAACAGATCGATATAGACGAGAAAGCGAAACTTTCTAGTCCAAGCAATCATCAAAGTGAAAATTCAAATATCCGAGAGGAAGTCGTGGCTAGTCTCAGCGCTACGAATGTGTGCCCTGAGGTGGTCGTCCAAGAGACTTCATGCTCACAAACCGCTATAGAACAGAACGCTTTGACACCGCCGAATAACACAGCTCCACGCTGCGATGAGAGCCCAGCACCCCAACCGTGTCGTTGTCAAGGTATAGTTCCTATACTTTTTATTTTACTTTTAAGAACAAGCAGCTTCGAACAGCGTTGCGCCGCGCGTGCAAGGATAAGAGACAGCTCTGGATAGATCGCTGTCACCAAATACGTCCGCTAATCTTTTTGCGCATTTCGGAGTAGAAGAGCGCCTCGTCGTTGGCTGGGTTTTGATAGCGTGAGGGAGGAATTAAAAATGCCGACAATCTTTTGTTTTGAGGTCTAAATACAACTAATTGGAGATTAAGCCGGGATGTGAGATGGAAATTTATTAAAATGTATCGCGGTTGGCTAGCGGGTTTCAGGATTGTTGACTAGAGTATTTATTCTTTTAAAAAGCCTTCCTAATAGCCTTTTGGCGTAATTTCATTAAGAAGGCAGTGGCATCATCGGCTCGTTTTATCGCTATCACAAGTCGTTCTTGAGTGTTGGATTATTCAGCCGTTTGTTTAGAGAGGGTCTGCTAGTTCAGTCAAAACAGATACCAAGAAACCGAATGCGGTATTGATACGTGCGTACACGTTCGCTTCTCACGACATCTTGGACGCCAACTGCTGCTCGTCTGAAACCTTATTTAACCAAATTAATTCCTTCATTACTTGTTCAGGTTAACACTGCGTAAAACCTCGTAATCCTAGGTAAATCTAGATGAGCCTTAGCGTTGATCACGAGACTGTTCCCAACATAATTGCCGATAAAAATAATTCTTAAGGGAGGAAAAATAACATTTTTGTTTACGAGACATGGTGAGTCCATCTTTCCTGTGCTCTCCGGAAATTGATTGATATAAGTCCCCAGAGGTGAACGTTTTTAATACCAATTGACACTACAGTCTTCTTTTCCCGTTACTACGCAACAGCGTAGTTCGACTAATCGCGCGTTATCAATTCGTAAATAGTTTTGGGATTTGAAGCTTTTTTCTAGTCGACATTTGTATTGGAAGACTTAATTTGTGCGTGTAGTGCTTCGAAGTTGCTTGTTTGTCAATATGTACAGAGTGCAAAGTCTTGCTTTATTGATCGTAGCTCGTATTGTTTGCGTTCTTCATGATTGATGAAGGGTTTTTCTTTGGATTGAAAAAGGTTCTAACGAGAAGGCAGACAAGCGCTCTAATTGTCAGACCATATCAATAGAGAATGCGCTGTAGCGTGAAAACCCTAGATTAAATCTACGAACAAAATGCAAATCCAAGGGCTGTTTCTAGAACGGAGTTGAACTTCAAAACCAACAGTGCGTGATCGCAGTCTCGTTCCCCAGATGTGCACAATGAACTTTTAAGACGCTCAAGAGAGCTTACCCGGCGACTTTTTAACTTCTAAACTTCATATCTAGCCCACGCAGTACACGGAGTACGACTTATCTACCGGCCTATTGACTGTACTTTATAGAAGAAAAGCTTTTAACTTATTATATTCTCCTCCGAGTCAATAGGTGGTCTGACTATATTTGCGCATCAATCTTACTAACGTCTAATGAAATAATTATTCAAGGAAGCCTTCAAGTATCGATTTTCTTTAGTTTTGAAAAACATTCTGATTCTAAGACTAATTGTACGAGAATAGATGTTGATGAACAGTAGCGTTTTTACTAAGCTCACGAAGCCATAAGCTTAGTGTTGTTATTACTTATTAAAAGCTCAAAATGTGTGCAACATTAACGCAGTGCTTCAGGCTTTGATTGACAGTCTCTGTGGAAGCAAGTCTAGTTTATTGATAAATGCGTCCTTTCGTAGTGTTCTTGAAACAACACGAACTTTATCAATGATAGATATCTAGAAGAAGTGCTAATTGAAACGGCAACAATAGAGGACTTCTTGTAACATAAAAGCCAAGGTTATAGATTTGTCGAACATTGTATTGCAATACTATTGAAGGTGTGTGAGCTTAATCTCTTTGGGAACTAAACAATTCGATAGATATCACTTTACCTTTACTTTTTTTGTCAGTATGACTTACCTTTATTTATTTATTGTTTTGTTGTCTTTGGTAAATCTTGCTTTGTGTTCAGTGGAGTTAAAAGCTTTAGTTTGCCGACGGGAGGAATAGTGTGATGGCCACTCGCATTCCTTCAGCTAGCCACACTATTCTTCATCAAATTTTCACCACTCAAGTTATTTTATTTTTTTAACACCATTTTTTTTTCCATGTTGAAACACTTGGCTCCTACAGATATAGGTTTGTTTTTATTAGCTCAGGTTTTACATAAACAAGTACACATTATTCGTAATGAGAAGTCGAGTCTGGAAAATTCCTAAATATACTCTAGAACTGAGTACCTTGTATACTTTGGTGTTTTTTTTTGCCAGAATCCTGATCTTGAATGAAAACAAGGTATTTTTTAAGAGTTTCTTTGTTCGTGGGAGTCATGATTTTAATATGAAAATAAGAATCGTGCATGAAACAAAAGATTAGTAAAGTTATTTTTAAAACTTTCTAGCCAAAAGACTCTTGTTTACTGAAACATTTCAATTTAAACTAAATCTTAAATATATCTTAATTTGCATTTTTGTACAGTTAAAAAAAATTGTTGCAATAAAGGAAGTGCCTTTAATCTGGTCTTGTAGATGTTGTTATGTACAGGTCCATGTGTGTTGCAGCTAGCTAGCTAGGAACTTGTTCTCAAACTCTGACCCTTCTAGAAAATGTCTTTTCTTTTAGCCACAACACTCAACAGACATGTCAGTTTTGGCTTCACCCATTCAACCCTATGTTAATTTGATACAACTGACTTTATCTAAAGAGAAAACAATCTCGTGTTTATATCGCATTGACCAGGCCTTTTTATCGATTTGATACAATATCTTACCCTAAAGAGGGTATATTGTATTTCCATGCCTTTCACCATGCCTTTCTGTCTACTTTATTTGATTTCAACCAATCATCAATTAATCCATCAGTCAGTCAGTCAGTCAGTCAGTCAGTCAGTCAGTCAGTCAGTCAGTCAGTCAGTCAGTCAGTCAGTCAGTCACTCACTCACTCACTCACTCACTCACTCACTCACTCACTCAGTTCCCTAGCCACTCAGTCACTCAATCACTCACTCACTCACTCAGTTCCCCAGCCACTCAGTCACTCAGTCAGTTCCCCAGCCACTCAGTCACTCAATCACTCACTCACTCAGTCAATCAGTCACTCAGTCAATCAGTCAATCAGTCAATCAGTCAATCACTCAATCACTCAGTCACTCAGTCAGTCAGTCAGTCAGTCACTCAGTCAATCAGTCAATCAGTCAATCACTCAGTCACTCAGTCAGGCACTCAGTCAGTCAGTCAGTCAGTTCGTAAGTCAGTCAGTCAGTCCGTAAGTCAGTCAGTCAGTCACTTATCGTGATAAAATATAACGAGAGTCTTTTAGAAGCTAAGATCAGGCTAACCCAACATGTTTAACCTGTCATAGCCAATAAATCTCTTTTTTGTATAAAAACAGAATATTTTTGCGTATTTAAATGTTAACATGGTTATGCGTTATTTCAGTATTTTGCAAGCAACGTTCTTTTTAATGCCCAAGTTCCTTTTAATACATAGATCAGGCTTAGCTATGTTCTGCTTTCTGAGCCGTAGGTTCGTGATTTCTATAACTTTTTGAGTGTTCTACAGCTTCAGGAGTGTTTTATCAGAGAACAGAACATAGCTAAGCCTGATGTATTCGCTTTATATAATAGATTATTAAGAAAAAAATATCGTAGAATTTCAAAAAAAAAAGAAGATTTGTTTACAAAAAGAGCGCGCGTCTGTCGTCAAACTCACGTAAACAAATTTGATCTATGCGATGATTGGCTAAAAACGCGACCTATGGCTATCTGATTGGTCCAGTTATGACAGGTAATGACAGATCTGTACAGGCTGGCATACAACTGGTTTATCGCATGTGTTCAACAAAAAAAGATAATTGCTTGTAAATTTTAGCAAAAAAGCCAAAGAAAACAAGCATTTAACTGCTAGGAGAGATGAAAATTCAAATACCGAAGAGTTTGAAAAACGTTTTCGAAGTTCAGATCGTTAAATGGACATTTAACCTCTACAAACACTCAAGAAAACCAGCTTATGAACACTTTGAATGCCAAGAAGCCGAGAGACGAGAAGCCGATTTTGATCTTCAAAATTGGAAGAGAGATAGCAGTGCAGTACTTGGAAAATTGTTTTTTTTTAGTTGACCCTGAACTATAGTAGTGTAGGTAGTATTTTTTAATCGTAGTCTCGGGCTATTGGAAAACAAATTATGGTAAAGAAAGCTTACGTTTCTTACGATAGATTTGTTCATTCTTATTAGACTATGAAAAATGCTTTAAATTATTTTTTGACTTCTCTAACACCATCACGATCAAGCAAAAAGCTCCTAGTTTAGCGAAATAAGGTCATCGTAATAGTCGCAGCACAAACGAAAGAAAGCTTTACTCGTCGAAATGTAGTACCAATCAAAGGTGTTTCAAGACGACATATTTTTCTTTTTTAGAGGAAAGACATAATTCTTGATAAAAACAAATGAATATTTTAAATATAAATTGTGAAAATGCTTGAAATTGAAAAGCCTAATTCCTGTGACGTATTTTCTATGTTTATTATTGTTTAGAAAACATGGTTTTGACGTCAATCTATGTTTCTATACTATGATAAAACATATCTTTTCAGCCAATCGGAGCGCGCGTTCGTGAAATTCTATTATCTAATGTATTTTAAGTGGTTTTGTGTGTGTGTGTTTTTTGCGGAAGGTTATGATATTGCATTTACTTTTAATTTCATTCTAAATTCGTTTATTCAACTTATTCTTTCAGTTTCTCCTAAAGAGGATGGCCCTGAGTACACCCAGTTGGGCAACGCACCAACCATTGAAGGCATTCGAACCTTGATGGAAAAAAGGTACTCCAACTGAACAGTTCTTCCCCGTTGCTTCATTAGCGTATCTATCCTTTCCTCAACATTGAGTTCCTAATGTTTCTAAGGCAACCAACAAGAAAACTGTCAGATTGATAGCTTATTGGCCAATTTGAGATCGAGGAAAAGAACTGGGTCGAGTTGGTATTGTAGTGCATTGTGGGACTGTTTCAGTGGACAAAAAAGACGCAACTTTGGAAACAAAGCAGTCGAACTGCACGGCCAATTTGACCCAGTTTACCCCTCAATTTTGGAGTGGCTAATGATTGAGTAATTTTGGCAATATATTGTTCTTATTGGTCTATCAGCCCTAGTTGCGGATAAAAATTATTATCACCAGACGTCTGTACTCTTTTTATAATTTTGTAAATCCTAATATTTACAGTATCAGTAATTTTAATTCTTAATCTCTTTTAAACTCTTTCGACATTAGACATTCCTTCCTTCCTTCCTTCCTTCAATTATTCATTCATTCATTTCACTCCTTTTTGAAGGTTTGGCATTGAGGGAGAAGCTTTACGGATCGAACAGGTAAGAATATCACTTAAATATTTCTCTCGTGTTGTTATTTTGTTTTGGCATTTGTTACCAAGCTACGCTATGAAAATCCTTTAAAAGAACCTGCCAAAAATTAGGGTCGACATTGTGTTATTTTTAGGGGGTCGACATATATGTTATTTACCGGCCAGGAGGTCCGGATTGAGAAAAACTGTGCCCGAGGTCCGTTTGAAGACCGAGGGTACCTTTTTTCTCTAACCGGACCGACTATAGAACGGTAAACAACTTTTTTTCCCCGAATTTTTTCTACTTGTTTTCGTAATAGTTTCGTGTTGTCGTTTAGCGGCAAAGGATACCGGACCGCGCGCGCGGGCAGATACTGTACTTACAAAATACCGCCCGCTCAAACAGCAAATTAGAACGCACGATTTTTTAGGATACCGGACCGGAAAAAAAATAGATTGAGTTATTTTAATGGGGTCTACATTGGGATTTCTTAAAGGTGGGGTCGACATTGTTTTTAAAAACGTTTTTTTTTTGGAACATCATAATGGGAAGTGCTTGTTGGAAGTCTCTAAATGTCTCTAACATCCTGCACTTGCTAATATCTAATACATATTGCTGATGAATTTTTAATATTGTTTTACAGATAACGTATACAAATCGAGAAGGCAAGAACTCCCAAGGGTGTCCAATGGCACGATGGGTAAGAGAGGCCTTTTTTTCCCAGAAATCAAAAGTAAATCAGTCGAAAGAGTAAAGAAGATAGTACTAAATAGTACTAGCTAACAATAATGTGCAAGGAAAATGGGACGTAGCGAAGGCCACTGGGAATAGAAAATGGAATCACCAACATGGGATTTCTTCCAAGGTTCATCGATATAAAGGATGGGATTTAGGTGACTGGGAATGGTAAATACGAGATATGGGGTTTCTACAGAGTTCATCACTAGGACCCCCTACAGGACCTTATCGTTCATACTTCATGTGTATTTTTATCATTTACTTTCCTTCTTAAAGGTGATAAAAAGATCTGGTCCCCAAGAAAAAGTCCTAGTGGTGGCCCGTAAGAGAACGAGTCACCAGTGTGATTTGGCATATCTTGTGTGCAGCATTGTCATCTGGGAAGGAATTCCTAGAACTGAAGCTGACTCGCTTTATCGAGAACTGACCAATGTAATACCAGAGAATGGCTTGCCCACGGCTAGGCGATGTAACTACAATGATAGGTGATGATTTAGTAGCTTAAGGATCTAACTCATGTTTAATTTCTCCAACCTAATTTTTCTTAGAACAAAATCCCAATTTCCAGGCGGGAAATTCTTCTCTTCTTTTATTCCTTCAAACCCTGTTATGCACTTTCCTTCTTTCCCAATGGGAAAATTTTGGAAAAAGATTTTAAAATGTGATAAAACGATAATAAATTCAGAGATTCCTTTCCCAGATTTATACTCCCATATCAGTATTTGTTAACATGTTAAATGAACTCGGCAGCCATCTTTGTGTTACTGAAATTTAAAGCTCCTTTCTCAATTCACTTGCAGCAAATCCTGTGCTTGTCAAGGGATGAATGAAGAAACCTGTGGTGCGTCTTTCTCGTTCGGTTGCTCGTGGAATATGTACTTCAATGGTTGTAAGTTTGCAAGGACGAAAAGCCCAAGGAAGTTCAAGCTACTCGACCCTACCAAGGTGAGGAATATTGACCTTGAATTTTACGAGATTTTCTTGTCTAGGTCCACAGGAATAATTTGAGAACTCGGAGCATTCTGGTACAGCTTCGGTACAGCTTTGGTACAAGCATCTTTCAGTGTTGACCGTGCGTTATATAGTAATGTCCTTACCCAAGCTAGACCAGAATGCACCTTGTTTCTAAAGACCTGTTTAGAAAATGGCACAATTAATTACAATAATTGGAATATTAATAGTGATAATAAATATTAATATTGTTAATATCTGCTATTGTATGTTATATAATTTCGTAAAATAACTACTATTAAAATGTAATGTATATAAATGTTTGTATATATATATATTTTTCAAATCGACCTACGCCTATACAGGTTCGTAGCCGTCTGTCAGGTTGGCCCGGTTTTAACTGGTCCACGTGTTGTCGTTACGACCACTTTTTAGAGAAAGCGTTTTTTCGGTTTCCTTTAAAAACCGGGCCACTCACTATCGAAATGTTGGCTACGGCCCAGGTATATAAAAAAATACTGCCCGATTTGGTATACGCACGGACAACGTTATAAAAAAGGTCTAATCGTATAAGTGTTTGTATAGGAGGAACAGCTGGAAAATACCATGCAAGATATCGCGACATTCTTAACACCAATCTACAAGCAAGCAGCACCAGAGGCATTTGCTAATCAGGTTAGTATTAGATAATGTTCACTAGTTACACTTTTTGAAGCATTGATTCGCTTTTATCATCAGACACAATTAAAGATTAATCCCTGAAGCTAGTGAGAGGTATAATTATTTATAAAAATAGAACTTCAAAACGAAAGAGGAAAAAACACATGGCGCAGAGGAAATTATTGTTTCGTTGTTTGTTTGTCTTCCTTCTTTCCCTCCTTCCCTCCTTCCTTCCTTCCCTCCTTCCCTCCTTTTCTCCTTCCTTCCTTCCCTCCTTCCTTCCCTCCTTCCCTCCTTCCTTGGTTCTTCCTTTGTTCCTTCCTCCCTTCCTCCCTCCCTTTTTTCTTTCTTTTTGCTCCACTATTAGTGCCAAAACTACTGCCTCAAATATTTTCCTACTAAAGTTTACGATTTATAGTTCGGAAGTGAAACATTTGAATCGCAGGGTGTTGAATAATTTAAGAAAATGTCTTTTTCTACAAACTAACTCACTTAGATCAGCCAGAGATTGTTTTAGAGTTTGATCTGTGAGTTCATCGTGCCCTGACTTAAATCAGCCCAGAGATCGTTTCAGTGTTGGCTTACCTGTGAGTTAGCCGTTCTCTGACTAATTAGATTAGCCAATATAATGTTTGAAGGTTCGATAAGGTTAATGCTTATCTGTATTTACTTTCAGATAAAGAATAAGGATGGTTTCGAGTGTCGCATCGGTAACGATGAAGGTGATCGCCCATTCTCTGGAATAACATGCTGCATGGACTTCTGCGCTCACAGCCACAAGGACAAACAAAACATGGATGGTGGTGCCACTGTGGTAAGAATAAATTAGTAATACCAGTTAAATATTTGTTATGCGCCAACCCCAAAAAAGCACAAAATAGAGGAATTTTTATACGACCACTATTACGAGGATCTATGCACAAACTGGCCGCCATATACATGTAGTTGATAATTAAAGGTTGGTCGCTTGAACGAAAAATAAAACCTTCTGGGACTTGGCTAACTAGGGACCACTGGACGATTAATAGAGGTTGGTCGTTTTATGGATAGGTGGTCGCTTAATGGAGGTTCTAGTATTTTTGTTTTGTATTGAGCATATGCATTGAAATATAACGAAAACAACTAACCTTGGCTGAATTGATTGCCCCTTCAAATCAGAAACATTGCTTCTACTTAAAGGTAATGTTTTTTTTTAAATACCGGTGATTATCATTTCCAGGTTTGTACGTTACTCAAGCCTGAAGCAGGAGCCGACGCTGTAGACGAACAGCTACACGTGTTACCCATGTACCAACTGCTAGACCAGGACGGTAAGGTCGCTACTCCCAGCTACGTCATGCCAACCCACATGCGCTCACCGTCCCTTGATGTCTCTCCTGTACTCAAAGCACTATCAAAAGAGGACAAAGAGAAATCACAGAACGCTATAAAAACAAATACCGAAGATCGAAAGGAAGCTGTAACCAAAAAAGAACATTCGCCTCTCACGGAAAATCAAAAAAATCCTTTTGTAAACGGTGGCGTCTATGGTGACCGTTTTCATAGTAACGGGTTAGGTGATCCACCTTACGGTTATCCTACGTCGGTTGTTCATCATCACCCTGCGGCTGATCATATTATGAATGGTTATTATAATAATCATTATAGTACCAAGTCTCATTTGCCGTATTATCCGTTCCTCGGGAGTAACCTGTTCGTGGACCGGTTACGTTCTCCTGATGTTCGCTGGGTGGATGAGAACCATATTCCGTACCTCTACCGGACACACGGCGCGCATATGAACCACTATTCTCAACACCAGCACTACCCACTGGAGTACCCAGAGGATCACAAGGGGATATTTCCACCTGGTAATCCCTGGGGTATGCAGCCACCTCCCGCGAAGACATTCAGTGAAGAACATCTTCGGAATGGCATCCATGGTGGCGAAGCGACTAAACCTAAAGCAGTTATTCACCACTACAGTGGAGCACCTATAGAATGGGGGAAATCTTTTACAGATATCAAGTATGTTGATGAGAAGGATGTTCCTGTAATGCGGTCTAATAGCCCTGGTGTGCAACATGAACAAGGGCGTGGCCCTCCTGTCAAGCGCGCGCAACCTGGGAAACAGGGCGGGGAGGGGTCACCGACGAAAAAGGTTTATAAATTCGACGAGGCGATGGGGGGTGTGGCGCTTGCCTTAACCCCGGGCTCTCTACTTATTGAAGTAGCGAAGAAGGAAATTCATGCTACAACACCCTTGAAAAACCCACAGCGTCACTCTCCTACTAGAATTAGCTTGGTGTTCTACCAACACAAGCAACTGAACACAAGGTACCATGGCTTGGATGAATGGGAGCAAAAGGTTGCAAGGAAAAAGATGCTTCAGGAAGAGGCAGCTACGGAAAAGGGAGGCGGAAACAACGCAAGAGAAAACGCCCTGCACGAGAATTATTTGGATATGCTGGCTGAAACGGCCTTGTCTCGGGAAGACAAGGAACCTCAGTCGGTGCTGCAGCAGGCAATGACCTGGAAAATGGCTGGTGACAATAAACAACAACGTGAAGACGTTCAGAAGAAAAATAGCGTTGGGGAACTTGTAAAAATTGATATAAACAACAACATGTACAACCGTCTAGTGAACGAAGACCCTTCAGTTGTAACCGAGACGTTTAAAGAAAGTCGGCTGCCATCGTCACAAAACGATAGCTGTAATGATTTGGCACAGAAAATGCACGCTGGAATGGCGCGGGATCAGCTTCAGAAGCTGCGCGAGCTTCGGGAAAGCGACATTGTCAGACACCTCCATGGCTGGCCTCGTGAGCAATGTCTGCCCAATGGTATTGTCGCACCAAGAAGCCATCTCGAAGATCGTGTTTCTACAGGAGCGACAACCAGTAGAGCAAATGTTATTGACCAAAACGAACGTGAACGGCATGTTCGCCAAGCCGAATCGTTTCAATATTCCAAGGACAAGATGCGAGAGAATAAAACTTCCACTGCACAGGGAGAGATCCGTTCTGCCTCTACCGTTTCGAATTACAGCGTTTCTAGACTTTTAGGAAAGGACACTGAAGAAACCAAGAATCATAATACGGCTACTCGTCCGTCAAATGCATCTTCTACATTTTGCATCAGTAATATTCTGGGAAACACGACCAAGGCCTCTGAGGTGGACTCCAAGCGCGAAGAGAAGGAGCGATTACCCGTCCCTACGAAACCCAAGTCTCCTCCTACTGTAGCGAAGACAAATGATGAATGCGCAGAGACCAAGAATCATTGCCAAATCTCTATACCATCTGAACACGAGCGGTCAGGCTACCCTGAGGCGCTACCGAACCCTCACCAATATGGACCCACTCATCCTCAATACAAAACGGCACATTTTTGTGGTGGGATGCCAGATAAGGCATATTATGGTGCCGAACATAGAATGCCCTTTGATTTACATTCAGATGCTCGCGCTCACCCTATGGCTCAGTACAGTCCCTATAAGTTCGGTATGCCATTTCCCACTCAACCTACTTTTTTCATGCCATCATTTCATCCTCTGTTGTCTGGGAGCAATGGACTTACGCCTAACCTCGCGCTCGTGAATTCAAGGAACTATCTTTCAAGTTTGGCGAGTAACTATTCGCACTCGAAACGCCTCGAAGAATCACTTCTTGCTCCAATCTCTACAGCGACAAGAACTGGACTAAGCTATCCAATTGATAGTCTCATTACTGTCGCGCCTTACTCACAAACGTGTGTTACTGGTCATTATCAAAATTGGCTTTGATGGACACAGTGCTGCGCGTTATCCTCTACACGTGTGTAAGTGTTTTTAAGTAGAACATATTACAATATGATACTGGTGTTGTGAATTTATCAAGGCTTGGATACACGTTTGTACGCAATTCTTGGGTATTAAACGATAAAATGGGCTCTGCTTATGAAATCGTTTAATGTAACCCATCCTCCCAATTAAAATATTGAATTGTGTGTCCAAGCTTTTGACAAGTAACGGTAAATTTCTTTTGTATGAAGACAAAATTGATAAAATAAGGCTAAACATGCTTAAGTACAACCAAAAAAGAACTAGTTAGTTTCCTGGGTGTTTCTACTGAGGTCTTTACTCGGGATCGCGCCCGCGTGTTCATATCTGATTAGCGAGAAAGTGAAGTCTAACATCGACTCTAATCCAAGTGGCGGTTTTCTTTTTGTGGTGGTATTTTTAGACCAGGTCTCATTTTTCGCGCGAGTAGGGTGGCTTCCAATTCATTCCCCATTCATTCACTTTGTCTTTTCAAATAGGATGCGCGCGCAAAGTCCTGAGAAATGGTTACTTCTTAAAGCTGGCTGGAATGCTTTAATAAATAATTATTTTTAAAATACTCTCTCTCGAATTCGTTCATCCATAGTCGGTCGGTCCCTTAGATCAAAGAATAGCTACCAGTCTGCTTTTAATGCTGAAGGCGGTCTGGTTCCTTTTTTTCTTAATTGCGGAAGCCTGGTCATATTGATTCAAATCGAAGTTATCAAATCTTATTGATCAAACGGTTGGTAAAATTATTCCTTTAATACGTGTTCAAAACCCTTCACTGTGGTTGCTGTAGATAGAGTAGATAGACTGGATATAATTAGTCGAATATTGTTTTTAGACGCCATTTGTAGATTTTTCTTAGAAATTCTTATATCGAGGTTTTTGCGAAGCATATCAGTTTTATCCCAGGAAAGCTGACTCGGGAAGAACGTTATGTTATATTAGGGAAGGTATAGTTTGAATTGTTTTTTTCAACCATCAATTATTTCTAGGCAAAAATTGTCTTGGAATAATATCGGTATATTCTCGAGCATACTCAAGGGAATGAAACATAGTTTGAAAATTACCAAAAGTCCACGACAATAAGGTTATTATACTTCATGTACTGGCTTATCGTGTGAGCTGAAGATGCCGCCTGGAGCATGCACTGCCACTTGTAATGAAATTCCAAAATAGTTTTTGGGTAACCATTTTTTAAAAAGTTTTAAGTCCAAGTATGATACATTTTAAAAGGCACGTTTAACGAAGCCATTTAGCAATGCTGTTATACTGTATAGTGAATGGCAGCTCGAGTCATCGCGGACAATTATAAAGAGGAGTCTTAGAAGCCAAAATAAGGCTCAACCAACAAGTTTTACCTACTGTAGCTAATGATAATTTTCCTGTGATTTAAAATGAAAATTAACGCAGAAATCCGACGTTTCGGAGTCACCTTGCGTTAATTTTCATTATAAATAAATTTTCAAAATCTGTCTTAGAGTGAAGTCATTAAACCCGTGCAATAGATATTAGACTAATACACTTTAGTAGACCCTAATTCCATTGTTTTCTTTTGTGTCTATTTGACTAGAGTCACTAAACCCTTGCAATAGATATCAGTCTAATACACATTAGTAGACCATCGCCAGAAATTTGGGACATCACCCGCGCGGAACGCCTGGCACATCTCAATATTTATGTGTTACCGACCGTAAACGTTTACAAAAGAATGTATGTGAATCGAAATGTTTTTGTTAATTTTATTGATAAAAAGGGACATTTTCAAAAATGTATAGGTGGGAATCGATGAAGTGAAGCTTCAGCAACTTAAGAATGTTGATCATTTCAATTAGAAGTAAAATTTCATGTATACTTTTTCGAAAACAATATCGTGCTCTCAGTCGCTCTGAATTACAAGAGACTGTGGGCGGCCATTCATCACAGCCGCTAAGCGTAGTCATAAATTATAGTTTTGAGCAGAAACAAAGCAAAAAGTTACAAATGTATACCCTGGAACTCTTTCCTGAAATGATCATAACACTCTCCATTCCTTCCTATTCCGTGTCGAAAGTACTTTGATGTATACTTTTTGCTTTTGAAAAACGCCAATAAATCCATCCACCATAACTACACGCTAAATCTTCTGAATTCGGCTGAGGTCAAAAGACTGTAACTTTTGAAAGAATGCTTCAAATCGCTCGAGAAACCCATTGTTTGAAAGCTTGTTCCTCCAATATTACATTCAGCTAAATATTTTAGCGGTAAATGTCTTAAAGCAATAATTTGTTCCATAGTAAAAAGGGCCATAGAATACCCCTTCTCTGTGAGACCACGACTTACTGTTCAGCGGTTTCAGATTTCGCGCGAGTTTCAAAATTGAGTTAGAAAAACAAAATCCGCATTGAAAAAATCATTAAACTAGAGATAAAACCCTTTAGATTTTCCTATACGACTACACTTACCGGTTCCAGACGCCATTTTGTGGGCAAATCGCATGTTTTAGGGCAAATCTGCTGCTTAATCATTGCAGGCTCAAATGTCCGAAATTTCTGGCGATACCCTAATTCCATTGTTTTCTTTTGTGTCTATTTGACTAGACAGAAGTCACTAAACCCTTGCAATAGATATTAGACTAATACACATTAGTAGACCCTAATTCCATTGTCTACCTTTGTGTCTATTTGAATATTACACGTTGACTAGTATTTTTTATTTCACGGGTTAAATGCCTTCACCCTAAAGTAGTATATTTACTTTAATTCAATTTTTATGAAGTTGGTTGTTTTACTTAATGACAAACAAGCTCGATCAGTCTTTTTATTCAACCTCGGTACAGTAGAATTCCAAAAGAAAATTTAAAATAGCCTGGAACTAACTCGTCTTTTACAGAATGTTGGGATGAGAGCAAGTATGGCTGAGCCTTTTGCTGAAAACCCTGCCAATTCGATCTTTGTGTTAGCCATGCTGACTAAGATCCACCTAGGTAGTTCCAGTCTATTGACGAAATTTGTTTTTACGTACAAGATTTTATGTCATTTTTACTAGGTAATATAGCAATTTAGAGCCTGCGTTCTTTTGGTCTCATTATGAAGCGAGGAAGATGATGGAAATTTTATTTTAGTTATTTTAGTTTATTGACCCCGAAATACGTCACAGATTAAAACCTCTCTGCGCATGCTCCATAGGAAGCTCCCACATCTTCCTGTCTTCGCCCTCAGAGACTAGATAAGAAAACAGACCGAAATAAAGTGAGGTCCAATCAAACAAGTCCCTGATTGTTAAATCTATTTGACATAATTGTTGATATGTTTGCAAAGAAGAAAAGGTCCATAATATGTTTTGCTCGCCGTGCGAGTGTAAGACCAAGCTTTTGTAATCTATGATTTTGTAACTTGGAAATAGCTGGGTACAGTAGATACAGCTGAATAAAGCAAATGCTTACAGATAACAAAGTCTTGTCTATTAAATATATTTGACGTAGATCCCTTTCACACATCTTTACTTTCTTCCATTCATCTTTTCTTCCTCCTTCCGCCCCTTTCCCTCACTTTTCCTTGAGATACTTCCCATCTATCTATCTACACAGTTCTTTCTTTCCTTTTTCATTTCTCCTGAACTCAATTAGTAGTTAATTGGTAATAAGCATGACTCTATACCATAATAGTTTTTTAAATTCTTTCACATTAAATTTTTAGATTCCTTAGAGAATACAGAAAAAATAGTCATAATCAAAGAACAAGAGTAATGTGAAAAAGATTTTGGTCTAGAGACGGGGGTTAAACGTCATCGCTTCAGGGTTATTAAATTATTAATGATGAAAAGGTAAATTGTACACCGTGAAAAAGATGAAAAAACTTACTGACGTTTCGGACGCTAGTCCTTCGTCGGAGTAAAAAGACTCCGACGAAGGACTAGCGTCCGAAACGTCAGTAAGTTTTTTCATCTTTTTCACGGTGTACAATTTACTTTTTCATCATTACTGTTTCATTAGAAACACCGACGCAGCTGACACTAGTTTTTAGCTAGCTATATCTGGTTATTAAATTAGTAGAGTATTGCGCATGCTCAATAAGAAAAACTATCTGTCAAAGGGACTAGGCACTAGCCAATCTCGTACCCAGAGCCCTTATATCTTACTGCGTATGCTCGACAAAATAATTAGTCTCTGGAAAACTGCAATATTGCCTGTGCTGTGATTGGTTCTCGAGAACAAAGGAAGATACCGGAAGTAAAATTACAGTACTAGGGAAAATAAACAAGATGGCGTCTCGAATTAAGCACACCAAAAAAGCCTGTAGGGCCGGATTTTTCAAAGTTTTGTCGGTTTTGTAATGGAAATTGTATTGATGTCCATCCAATAGATATTTTCGGAGTTAATTTAACTGAAAACTATCTTTAAAACCTAATTTTCCAAGCGCAAATTCACATGCTTGTTGAACATCGTCCGCCATTTTGAATTTGCCTAGTCTGTCATAATACGCATGTGCGAGAAACCTAGAATCTGGGTCTTCCGGTTTGGAGTTTTCCAGAGCCCAATTATTTCGTCGAGCATGCGCAGTAAGAAATAAGGGCTCTGGGTACGAGATTGGGCACTAGCGTGCAAATTTTCAAATACGCTGACGTAAACACGATTTTGCGCATGGTCAATAAGAAACACTATCCGTCAAAGGGACTAGGCCCTAGCGTGCATCAGGGCGGATCAAGAAATTTCCGGATACTCGTGGACAGTGAAAACGATTCGAATACGCTGCGTGTGGATGCGAACATTTTCGTATCCGCAAAAAAATAATTGCAAATACACAAATTACCGGATATGTGTGGACGGGGCCTAGGGTAACTGCTATACTTTAAAAAAAGTGTGTGCTCTCTAAATTGTTGATAAAGTCAATAAAATATGAATTGCAAAAGAAGGGCTCGATACTTGTTTTATGGGCATTAGTAATCAATAGCAATAAGATGATATATAGAGGATATTATATGGGCGCGCGGAGATATTAATTGTATCTTCCGTGTGGCGCGAACGAGTGGGATATCTTTTCAAGACGAGAAGATGAATTCATATCTCCGCGCGCCCACGTGTAATGTTCTGTTTATTATATATCATTATAAAATAAATGTAAGAAATATGTATATTAAAAACAATGGTTTCGTTACAACTTGTTTTGACAAATCTACGGTGTTCCTTGATCAATTATCACATGGCAAGGTAATTTCACGCGCTATGATTGGTCAATTTGCGGTCTATAGCTTACGGTCTTTTAAAACATTCCATTCTTCGTTATAAAAAAAATATTACTCAATGAAACTCGTCGGGAAATCTTAATAAATTATCAAAGATAACCAGATCAGATAACCTCTCTTGAGATAACTGAAAGTCACTGGCATTTGGTGTAAAACTTATCATAACAAGCGACGACTCTTTCGATCAATGCTCTATACAGGCACTTGTTCAGCGATTTTGCACGACTAGAAAAACTAGAAAAACTAAAACTAGGTGAAACTACGAACTCAAGGGCGGTGAATAGCGGCTAATTCAGTAAATGAAATTAAAATAGTTTTACAAGAAGATGAATTAAATTGTAAATTGTGAATGTAAATGTGTTATGTTCGTAAGCTAAAACAACGTCAAGTTTGAACTTATCTGAATCGATTGGGTGATAGGACGGTTTGCTTCAAACAGTCAAAACGTAGAAAAGTGACGAAAAACTATCCATGTTCAGCGAGCCGTAATAGACCTTATTCGTGGTGTGACAATGTTTTCCCAATTCAGCGTGACAAGCCTCCAGAGGATTCATTTTCTTTTGTTTTTACTCTTCGAAAAATTCATGAGTATCCCAAAGGATACGAAAGGAATAACGATGATATCCCGACGAGTTGCAAAACAATAGCTCTTCTTTCCCCCAGAGGTTTGTCACGTTGAATTGGGAAAACATTGTCACACCACAAATAAGGTCTATTTTTAAAAGCTCCTACTTCATTTCTGTAGAGATTTTGAGTTATCTTTCCCAATAAGAGGCGGGAAAACAAACTGAAGACGGTAGTATTTTTCCGCATCTTGATTGGAATATCTTTAAGTCGAAAGGAAGTTTGAAGTACGACAGTTTTCTTCTCAATCTCATGTGAAGTACTTGAGGTCTCCTTTTGATGCCTTTTTTGCTTTGTATTTACATGTTTTGCAAAAGAAAACTTCACTTTTGTCAACTAGTATTTCAGAAAACTTTAAGAATTTAAGAAAATTTGCTTTAGGACAAATTATAGACCAACAGCAAATGAAAACAACCTCCATGTAGTCTAAGATGGATCAAAAAGTGTTTCTTCAAGATTTCAGGTGTGTTTTTTTAGCAAGCAATGGGTATATATTTTTTTATGACAAGCATTTTTTCGACGAATCGACAAATTTAATACTTTCTCTCAAAACTATTCGAGTAAATACAGTATACAACTAATAGCACTGAACTCAATGAAGTTGATGAATATTACTAGTGTATATTCTCTGTGTATAAGCCCAATAGATATCAAACCTGTCAAATTTTATTTACTACATCTTTACATTTATTATATCCGAATAATATAGCCCGGCATTCGGGGCTATCCCCACGGCGAAACCAGGCCGTTTATACGCCATACTGTTTTTTTCAAGTTCATAACCTGGTACACTACGACTTCGAATTCTTGACAAGAATCTAAATTCTAAGTCAAAAAAAATAAACGAGTTCAGATTATATCAAAAATTTCAAGAAATAAATAATTAAAAATATTAATAATATATAAATAATTAAAAAAATGTCATGAACAGTAATGTTTGCATCTTAGGTTATGCAAATTTGCGCCAGTCTCTTACTCCGGCTGAGCCTACAATTCTCATTGGCTGCGGCTACACAAGATTGTACTTGCAGCAAACGAAGAAATTAGGCGTTGAAGAAGAAGAAGTCAAGAAGAAGTTGTTTTAAGATGCCAATTAAAATTAATTCAAGAGCGCAAGGGATCAAGGGACTGTGGTTCCCAGTCTTGGCCTTTCGCTTACAAGATGGCGGAGTAAAGGTAAGCTTTAAACTTTCAAATTTTGTTGTGCTTTGAGCTTTTTCAATGCCGTGTATGACATGAATGAATTGAAAGCAATGTCAGAACATTTGAAAGCATCTAAATTCAGCAAGCAAGAAACATCATTACGTATTCTTTCTTTCAAGAATCCTTGATTTTCGATGCGAGATAAGCAGATTGCATACATCATCGAAGCTTTCAAAATCCCTTAACGGAATATCGAAAGTTATTTTAAATTATATGCAGCAGAAGTACTATTAAATCCCAACCCAAATGATATAACAAAAGGGACTCCACGTGGTCCTAGTGTCACTCTACTCGAGGCAGCCGCTTGCTAAACATTGAGTGCGTTTTCATAGACCAAATTCAAACCCGTCTTCCTGTCGAATTTCTTTGATGGATGACCAAGCTTCTGTCGCTCCAGTTCCGTAGAATGTAGTACAGGTTTTGAACCCAACTACTCTGGCTACTTGCAAATGCGGACCAAAATGCTGTCTCGCAGAACGACCAGCAAAACGATGGCCAGAATGGAGTCCATAACGCTGCTCCAAATGTGGTTCCTTAGGAAAATTTTTGGGATTCTTGTAGCATTTTGTACTAGTATTTAGATATCTCAGCCTTTCGCTGGGGATATGAGTTTGTTAGTCACTTTCATTCCCTGTTATGGTTCGGGGAGCGTCTTTGTACACATCGAGGGTAGTTTGTGCTAACGCGTTAGTGCTAATTTTGTCAATAGTTTAACCTTAATAAAATAAAATAACATTAAATATTAGAAATATAATATAATAGTCTTAATATTCACCGCTAACATAACGATATTAATCATAATTTAACCTAATATTTTTGTTAATATGTCGTAATGCCTCAATTAATGATGATAAATTAATTCTGTGTCAGTGGCTGTGTTTATTGCCTGTGTGGCTGTGTTTATTGCCTGTGTGGCTGTGTTTGTTACCTGTGTGGCTGTGTTTGTTACCTGTGTGGCTGTGTTTGTTACCTGTGTGGCCGTGTTTATTGCCTGTGTGACTGTGTTTGTCACCCGTGTGGCTGTGTTTGTTACCTGTGTGGCTGTGTTTGTTACCCGTGTGGCTGTGTTTGTTGCCTGTGTGGCTGTGTTTATTGCCTGTGTGGCTGTGTTTGTTATCTGTGTGGCTGTGTTTATGACCAGTGTGGCTGTGTTTGTTACCTGTGTTGCTGTGTTTGTCACCCGTGTGGCTGTGTTTGTTGCCTGTGTGGCTGTGTTTATTGCCTGTGTGGCCGTGTTTATTGCCTGTGTGACTGTGTTTATTGCCTGTGTGGCTGTGTTTGTTACCCGTGTGGCTGTGTTTGTTGCCTGTGTGGCTGTGTTTATTGCCTGTGTGGCTGTGTTTGTTACCTGTGTCGCTGTGTTTGTCACCCGTGTGGCTGTGTTTGTTGCCTGTGTGGCTGTGTTTATTGCCTGTGTGGCTGTGTTTGTTACCTGTGTGGCCGTGTTTATTGCCTGTGTGACTGTGTTTGTCACCCGTGTGGCTGTGTTTGTTACCTGTGTGGCTGTGTTTGTTACCTGTGTGGCCGTGTTTATTGCCTGTGTGACTGTGTTTGTCACCCGTGTGGCTGTGTTTGTTTCCTGTGTGGCTGTGTTTGTCACCCGTGTGGCTGTGTTTATTGCCTGTGTGACTGTGTTTGTCACCCGTGTGGCTGTGTTTGTTACCTGTGTGACTGTGTTTGTTACCTGTGTGGCCGTGTTTATTGCCTGTGTGACTGTGTTTGTCACCCGTGTGGCTGTGTTTGTTACCTGTGTGGCTGTGTTTGTTGCCTGTGTCGCTGTGTTTGTCACCCGTGTGGCTGTGTTTGTTACCTGTGTGGCTGTTTGTTACCTGTGTCGCTGTGTTTGTCACCCGTGTGGCTGTGTTTGTTACCTGTGTCGCTGTGTTTGTCACCCGTGTGGCTGTGTTTGTTGCCTGTGTGGCTGTGTTTATTGCCTGTGTGGCTGTGTTTATTGCCTGTGTGGCCGTGTTATTTGCATGTGTAGTCGTGTTTAATGCCTGTGTGACTGGGTTACTTGTGTGGTCTCTCATTTTGTGATTTTAATGCCTGTGTTGTCTGCGTGACCGTGTTAATTGCCTTTGTGGCTGGATTGCCTGTGTGATCATGTTTCATTGCATATGTGACCGAGTCATTTGCCTGTGTGACTGTGTGAATACCTGTTGTGGGGCTATGTCTAACGCCTTTGCGGCTGTGTTTGATGCATGTGTGGCGATGTCTAATACCTGTGTGGTCGTGTAAATGCTGTGTGGTTATTCCTTGGTGGCTGTGGTTGTGATTATCGGCCTTACAAGATGCCGTTGTGATTATAAGGGGAATCTACCTCCTATCCATTGTTGGTCTCCAGTCTGGGCGAGTAGATCATGCTGTGTCACCACTACGGTGGACCACCAGACGACCTATTGGTAGGCCTATCGTTATCTCTTCACATCTTTTGGTTCTGTTCTTTCTTGCCTGATGTTTTCTTTGTGAACTCCTTTCCAGCCTGAGTCTGCTTCTTTCTCTGCTCCGGTATTGCTTCTTCAGTCAACAGGATTGGAATTTGACAAGTGGGAGTAGTTCCGAAGAAAGGCTTTGGCAATCAGGCCAAGAAAAACTCAAGCCCAGCGATCGTGGGTAGATATCGATGGAGTTCGCGCTCAAGGAGAAAAAAAATCCTCATCTTGCTAGAGGGAAGTTATTTTAACGGGCGAGGTCCTTGATTTGCATAATCTTAAGCATATAGCCCTCAGGCCTTCTTCGTCGGAGGCATTCATTAGAATGTTCAGTTCTGGGAGGAACTTCTCTATTCATGCCTAGGTGGGGCATGGGTGGAGCATAAGCCAATGTAAAACTATATCAAGTAGACAAGTTGTGTGAGTGATGATCAATTATTATTGAAATTTGTTGGGTGATATATACTAAGTTGTTATTTCAGTAATAACATGATTACCTCGGAATTCATTGTCTTTGGAGGGATGTTTAAGGACTAACATCCCTCCTTCATGAATGACACGAGGGAAACTTAGAAACTAAATATCCCTCATCCATATGAATGAGGGACGATTACTTACTAATTGTCCCTCATCCATATGAATGAGGGATATTTAGAAACTAAATATCCCTCATGTTATTCATGAGATGTTGTCCCTCATAACGCAATCATCGGAACACCGAGTCTAAAAAAAACCGGTTCGAAATCAGATGCATGGTTGATGACCATGTATGCCATCCTGATACGTGCTATATGCAATGTGGGATAGAGAAAGAGGTATTTGAGTCAGAGTCTAAAGGCTAGGAATACCTTTGCGTATACGTTTGCTAAGATCTATAATTGCAAACAGTAGAAATTTGACTAAAAAAGGAGTGCAATATATATATATTTCCATTTTAGCATAAGCAGACATTTCTCATGTTGATTGCGCATGTGCGCAAAACTTAACTTGAAAAAAGGAAAAAGAAGCAGCACACAAACATCAATCTGTAATTTACATATTATTTATTAACGTTTAAGGTTATTTTATTATTTTAATGTAATGAGGTTTCGGTATTCCTGATTTGAGTGCTATATTTTTCTATAATTTATAGAATTCCTCCTACATCTATATTTGTTTCACTTGCTTCATACTCTTCACAAGCTTTGCATAACAACAAATCATCTTCACCGCAATTGACACTTGATGTAGTACTGGTCGAGTTAGTACTATTAGAGGTTTTCAAACTATCTAAGCCGCCTACTACATTGCTTGAGCTTGAGAGAACGTTGGATACAACGGTTTTCTCTTTGGGATTCTCTCTGTGGTATGCTCTCACGCCCTCTATTGACCGATGGCCACTCCTCTTCATGATGGCTTTCTCAGGAACTCCGGCTTCATACATACGTGTTATTGCAGTAGAACGGCCAGAGTGGTTCGTGAAATTACCATCTAGGTCAGCATCTTTGCACATCTGTTTAAATCGGTTTTGTAGCATATTATGGCCAATAGGACTTTTATCAAACCATATTTTATCTCCATACTTCCATATTTTTCTGGGCCTGAGGTAAAATGCTGGGACAGGAACATTTTCAGGACTATCGAAATAAATGTCAAACGGTAGTATGAGTTGGAAAAAAAGTTTGCGTAGGTGATTTCAAAGTTTTACACATTCTGCTTACCATTTGTTGATGTAGAAGAAGTAATTAAAAGTGAAAGACTTCTCATCTGAAGGATCTTCATGGTGCTGAACTATCTTTCTCTCAATCTTTCTTCTCTTCAACCCCCCTTGATTCGTTTTGGAGACTTTCTCTTTATACGTAACAAGCATGGAACCATCATGCTTTTCTTCAAACTCAATCTGCTCATGGCTCAACTCGCGTAGTTCTTTCCCTCCACGAAGAACGAACAATTTCCCGGAAAGAAACATAAGGGTATTGATAACAACATCGGGAGAAGTGTTCCTAACACTCCTTTGCTCCACATTTCATTTTCATCGTTGACTGTGATGGCATCCGATTGCTTTTTAAATGGTTGTTGTGAAGCCTGTAGCTCTTTTAGGCGACCGTCGAGAGTTTGCTTATAGACATTGGTACTCCAAAGTGTGTGCCTTTTGGTACTTATGGGGACTGTCTTCCCCCTTGCTTCCTCCACTTTTTCTTGCGATACGAAAGAAAAACGCCTTTGAGCCTTCTTTGCGAGCTTAAACTCGAATGAATATCATGCAGTGCATATGCAAACGACTGAATGAATTTCGAATTATGAATGTGTGTGCAATTGCTTTGTGTCATTTAAAAAGAGGCAAATTCCCAAGCGGCATTGGTTAAATCAGCAGCTTTGTAATACTCTGTAATTTATGCATCTAACTTTATCTAACACATTTTTCTATATTTCTAGTTTTATTCCTCGGAAATCATGTTATTACAAAGTAATTACATGAACTTTTGGGATATTAGTCATTAAATGTCCCCTCGGCCTCGGGAGGTTTAGTAAAAGTCCCTCGGCCTGCGGCCTCGGGCCTTCTACAAAACCTCCCTCGGCTTCGGGGATATTTAATGACTAATATCCCTCAAGTCATGTAATTACTTATAATAATACCATGAACACCTCGGGATCTATGGTTTTTGGAGGGACGTTTAATGACTAACATCCCTCCCTCATGAATGACATGAGGGAAAATTAGTTCTAATAGCCCTTCATTAATTATGGCTGAGGGAAATTAGAACTAATACTCCCTCATGTTATTCATGAGCTTGTCACTCATATCACAATCATCGGGACTCTTGGTCGGTCGATGTAGACCAACCAGCTCGCAAGAAACGGCACCGAGTCTAAATGACCAGGTTCCAAATCAGATTCATTGCTAATGAGATAATAGAGAAATAAGAGAAAAATATCATATGCCCTTGGCAGGATTTGAACCCACGTCTTCGGTATTCTAGTCCGATGTGTTAACCACTACACTACAAGGACCAACCACGCTGGTAACGCAGCCAGAATATGAAATGTAGGGTATTCGTGAGGATCCCAGAGCGATATTTTTTCTCTATAGGTAAGTTGAACACCGTAAATGTACGCAGATATAGACATAGTAAAGTAGAAATTATGCGTTCGGTGTGTATATAATGAATCAGAGAAATAAGAGAAAAATATCATATGCCCTTGGCAGGATTTGAACCCACGTCTTCGGTATTCTAGTCCGATGTGTTAACCACTACACTACAAGGACCAACCACGCTGGTAACGCAGCGATATGATATTTTTCTCTTATTTCTCTGATTCATTATATACACACCGAACGCATAATTTCTACTTTACTATTTTAATGAGATAATATGTCATCCTGGTAAGGTAACTATTCAATGTGGGATAGAGGAATTGGTATATGCGTCTGATTCAACATACACCTATTGCAAGAAGGTTGTCATACCAGAATAGAACATTTGTAATTTAGTCAATTTATCACTGGCGTCAGACTCGAATTCATCAGTAAGAAAAAGATAATTTTGGACGACGTGATGTAACCGGCATGCAGATGAAGATGCACTTTTAAAGTTAAAACGAAAATAAAAAATAAGATCAGTATTTGTTTTTGTACGTTTCTGCTTGTGTAACATTATGGTTGTCATGCAGTAAATTTAACAAATTTACGATGGTTTAGCGTGGTTCTCTTATTTATCACGATATGACGTCAAAAGTTGATCAAAATGTTATGGACTCACGAGGCGTAACTCTAGGAAATAGACGGCGCGAAATTGAGAGGAAGAGAAAAAGCAAGGAAATTCATGCCAAAAACCACTCCATTCTAACTCTAAAATAAAAATAAAATAAAACAACTTTTCTTGTTCGAGGTGAAAAATAATTTTGACGTTATTTCTCGCTTTGTGAATGGTAAATTTTCACTAACGTTTTTGTAAATAAATTGGTCACAAGTGACAAGCGAAATTGACATGTGACTTCAAATTGGCTTTTCAAAAGCACGAGGTAATGAAAACTAGCGAAAGATTGTTAGAAATACATTTCAAGAAGAATGAAATAACATTCGATTATAAGAGTTTGTTGAACTTAAAAGTTTCACTTGTGATAACCAATCAGCGCGTGAGAAAATGTACAATTGTGGTAAAAAAATAGGTTGACATAATAACAATGCTAAAAGAATTTCCCTTTAGACTGGAAAACTAAACAAAAGAAAAAATGAAACGTACAAAGCCAATGAAAACAAAAAAAATACGTGCGCAGAACAATAAAATAAACAGAGCGAAAATCATAAAATAAAATACTTTGGCTGCACTTACAAACGATGCGTTAATTGTATTCGTATACGACCCAGTTTTTTCGCTCTGTTTTACAAACCAATCTAACTCAAACAATTGCCTTTGATTTAAGTCTTTTTTTCAAAAGATTTCAGAATGTTTTGTTCAATCAATTATGTTAAAGTACTAATAATATGAGTTATATTTGATAAGCGTGATCATTCCAAGTCATTTGCAAGGTGAAAATGAAAATGGTGATTTGTCCTTCAGAAATGCTATATAAAATGTGCTAATTTATGTATCATCAATGTCTCAAGATTAAAGGCACAATCAGTATAAAAAGTTAAGTTTGAATCTTTTTTTATGTGCATTCCACCAAGGGTGGGTTGCTGTTCAAACCTAGGTATATTTCCAGAAATAACCGTTAATCATTCACATTTTTTGTCCTTTCAAAATTCGATAATGACCTTCCAAAAACGTATTTGTAAGGACCACTTGTCCTGCCTATGTCCAGCCGTTATTTCGAGCCCTGATACTCCTCCCAAATTAACTCCCTTGCTCAAGTAGCCTTGTTGTTATGATCTTTCTGAGATTAAGTGTTGTCAGTTTCCACCCAACAGAACATACTCCTCCTTGAGAACACTTGTCATTTCTGGACCTACCTTCGTCCTCTCGGGCGTCGTGAACCAGGCCCGGATGTCGGGTTCTCTTGGACGATAACTTCTTTACCTTTTTATCACTACGTCAATTGCCAACATACACTCATGTCATGCAGGGTTAGGGTTAAAAAGGGGTAATACTACTATGACCGTGCTGAAAATGAAAGCAAATGATCGGAATTGGGATGTTGGGCAATGATAGCACTATTTTACACAAAACAGTGGAGTCATTGACCAATTAAAGACTTTTTTTAATTATTTTATTCATTTAGATTTAGATAAGTTTAGATAGATTTTTATTGAAAATTTTATCGCAGCCCATGGGCGGAATTACGTAATTATGTACAAACAATAATAATAAAAAATGATAATAATGATAATAATTAAAAAACGATAATGATAATAATATAAGTAAATTTGTAGCAATAATAATTCTAAAAATTTAGGGATAAAAGCTTGTAAATATAATTAAAAAAATAATCATTATCGTCATTATCTTCATCATTACAGTTATCATTATGAACGAAAAACAGCATCGCTTATCACCACTGCAAATACAGCAGTGGCGCAGCTCAACGGCTTCGAGCATGTGAAGACGCCTTTAGCAGCTGTTTTTATTATCGTCATGTAATATTTGTTATCATCACCATCACCATCTCCACCTTCATTATCATCTCTATCATCACTATCGTCATCACCACTACCATCACCACAACCACCATCATCATTATCATCCTCACAACCAGCCAACAAAAATCAAAGAATATGGTATGACTTGAATTTAAAGGAACTGAGCAATACTTCCTCGGACCTCAACAACAAATACAGCAACAACAAAAAGATAACCACGACCACAACCACAACCACAACCACAACCACAACCACAACCACAACCACAACCACAACCACAACCACAACCACAACCACAACCACAACCACAACCACAACCACAACCACAACCACAACCACAACCACAACCACAACCACAACCACAACCACAACCACAACCACAACCACAACCACAACCACAACCACAACCACAACCACAACCACAACCACAACCACATCTCAGGCTCCATCTCTTTAGACCATCCTCCAAGAGCGTCCAAAATGAGGTTATTATTATTATCATTATTATTATCATTATTATTATTATTATTATTATCATCATTATCATTATCATTATCATTATCATTATCATTATTATTATTATTATTATTAATATTATTATTATTATTATTATTATTATTATTATTATCAGCAGTAAACACGTTTAAATGCTAATTAGGTAAGCTAGATAGGGCGTAATTTCGTAACCTACCAGCATGACAGGATTGATAATATATACAATCACTTAAAACCAATTATTAATGTTCTTAAGATGCAGTTTAAATACTTGGAATGTTTGAAATGTCCTTAAGATGTGATTAATTTGAATGTTCTTGCAATGTTCACTGTGCAGCTTAATACCGCTTTCTGCATTCTGAGTAATACATCTTTGTATCTTGCTCCAAAGATATTCTTCATCTCAGGCTCCATCTCTTTAGACCATCCTCCAAGAGCGTCCAAAATGAGGTTATTATTATTATCATTATTAATATCATTATTATTATTATTATTATTATCATTATTATTATTATTATTACTATTATTATTATTATTATTATTATATTATCATTATTATTATTATTATTATCATTATTATTATTATTATTATTATTATTATTATCATTATTATCATTATTATTATTATTATTACCATTATCATTACTCCATCGATATCCACCCACGACCGCTGAGCTTGAGTTTTTCTTGGCCTGATTGCCAAAGCTTTCCTTCGGAACTCCTCCCACTTGTCAAATTCCAATCCTGTTGCCTGAAGAAGCAATACCAGAGCAGAGAAAAAGGGAAGAGTTCACAAAAAAATATCAGGCAAAAAAAACAGAACCAAAAGATGTGAAGAGATACCGATAGGCTCCCGATCAGGAGAGAGCAACTTCGACACGCCTGCCAATAGGTCGTCTAGTGGTCCACCGTAGTGGTGACCCAGCATGAGTTACTCGCCCAGACTGGAGACCCACAATGGATAGGAGGTAGATTCTCCTTATAAGCCATGACAACGGCCTCGTGTAAGGCCGATAATCACAGCCAGGTAAACACAGCCACACAGCATTTACACGACCACACTGGTATTATACATCGCCACACATGCATCAAACACAGCCGCAAAGGCGTTAGACATAACCCCACAACAGGTATTCACATAGTCACACAGGCAAATGACTCGGTCACACATGCAACCAAACATGACCACACATGCAAACCGCCCTCAACGGCAATTACACAGCCACACATGCAGCAAACACGGCCACACAGGCAATAAACACGTCCACACAGGTAATAAACACAGCTTCACAGGCAATAAACACAGACACACAGCCACACACAGGCCATAAACACGGCCAAACAGGCAACAAACACGACCACACTGGCAATAAAACACGGCCACACAGGCATAAATAGTGAACACAGTTGCACACCAAGGAAATTATAACCGAGGTATGGTGTATTACGACATATTAGCAAAAAATATTAGTATAAATTATGATTAATATCGGAATATTAGCGTTGAGTATTTAGACTATTATATTATATTTGTAATATTTAATGTGATTTTATAAAATTAAGGATAAAAGATTGACAAAACTAGCACAAACTACGCTCGATGTGTACGAAGACGCTCCCTGAACCAAACGTCAAATGAAACGACTAACAAACTCATATCCCTAGCGAAAGGCTGAGATATCTAAACACTAGTACAAAATGCTACAAGAACCCAATAAATTTACCTAAGGAACTACATTTGGAGCAGCGTTATGGACTCCATTCTGGCCATCGTTTTGCTGGTCGTTCTGCGAGACAGCACTTTGGTCCGCATTTGTAGCCGGACTCAGGTGGGTTCCAGAGGAGGTTCCACTAGTATCCCAGAATGCATTGTGTTTGATACTATATTATCACTTTTTCGTGACGTCATCACTTTGGTTTGACCGGCGTAGAGTGCACAACAAGATAGCGGTGTTCAGACTCGGCAAATGCTATTCAAGATATTTCATTATTGTGTTTCAAAAGATGATTTTTCTGTTTGTTTACCCGGCCTTGAAGGAGTACAACTTGTTCACGTCAGTTTTTTGGAGAAATTGAGAGAAAGACGTGTCGTTCTTGTTCCAACAACAACGAGTGACAACTCTTCGATGGATTACTTATTCAATGACGTCCGTAGCCCAGCTCTTATTCGCCTTACTTCAACATCTAGTATAGGAGTAAGTAATGTTTATTAAATATTTTCGTTTTGTATGAAATGGGCAAAAAATATCACACCTTTTACGAGTCGCGTTTGCGATTTTTCTCGTAAATATACTTCAATTGTGACTATCCAAAAGACTATAAATCATGGGTCACTTTTGGTCATTTCAAGGTTTTGCTTTTCCTAAATATCTGAATTACACATATTTGTTGCTTAAACGTAAAATACTCAAATATGTGAAAAGCAGCATTTACTTGATGTACCATATAAAATCCAATATGACATCAGATATGATACCGCGTGACAAAGTGAACTCGAGCGATATAACTCTTACAATTGGCGCAAATCTAAACAAATATGTATGTAGATTAAGAGTATTTTTAATAAACGATACAAGTTCATGAGTTTTTACCTCGTACAGGTCACGTAACGGCTGATACGGAAAGTGAAAGTCGCACACCGCTACACACGAGTAGAAAGCGACGCCATATTGGAAAACGAAACTCGCAAAGTAACTTGGGATACTAGTGTATCCTCCTCTGGGTGGGTTCAAAACCTGTACTACATTCTTCGGAACTGGAGTGACAGAAGCTTGGTCAGCCATTACAGAAATTCGACAGAAAGACGGGTTTGAATTTGTTCTATAAAAACGCACTCAATGTTTAGTCACAGGGAGCCCAATGTAGATTAAAGTGAATGGTGAAAATAAAATCAAAAAAATAAATTATTTTTTAAATTCGAGATCAAGATAATGTGCTCTGTAATGCGAAAGAGCAAAACAATCGATGAAAAATGCACTAGAACATTTTTTTCGCGCGCGCCTTTGTTTTCCTATATAATTTCCCTATGGTATCTGATGTTGATCTTATATATATATATATATACTCTGACAAGGGAGGAAACTTCAGTCGCCATATTAGAACAAACAACTCACTTTAAACCACGATTTCATTTTCACTTTAAACCTCGAACTCCACAAAAACTTGATCAAAATGATTCATTTATTTGAAACTCTTTTTGCTCTTCCTTCAAGATTTCTATGAGTGAAATTTTCGTGCAGAAATTTTTTCGCTTGCCAAATATTGTCCGCCATGTTATGTCAAGGTTACTACTTGCGTAGGACTCGGACTCCTTAAGGTGGCTGCCTACTTTTGAACGTTCGATTTGAGCCCACGATGTGCGCGCGCTCAAAAACCTCTGAAAAACCTACAAGATTTTATTGAAGAACCATTCGCGTTTTGAGCTTCAACAGAGCAAAACCCTCAAATTTTGCACGGGACTCTATATTTTAATGTCTCATCCGAAAAAAACGCCTAAAAATGTAGGTTATATCAACATTTTGGAAAAAGTTTAAATCAGCAACACACGAAAAAATTGAGATTTTGTAAGAGCACCAAAACTACAAAATATGACAAATCAATGTATCTCTTTGTCTTTCTGTCGAAAATATCCATGCATTATTGTAGAATGATTGACTAGCCGTCATTCGTGCATTCATATAGTCTGCAAATAACTATTATCTTATGAATCTTAATTATTTTTTAATCACTTCCGGTGGCGCAATTTTTACTCCAAAAATTTTACTATTAAAATTAAATTTCAATTCGGAAAATCAAAGTTTAGAAAAAAGTTTAAATCAATTTCCAAAAGAAGGCAGTCATCTTACAGGAGTTTCACCACAAATCGCTTTGTCTAACTTATCAATATCATCAAGAAATATTAAGTTTTGTTCATTTATGTTTCTTTATTTTGCAACAAAAATTTACTTCCAAACTCGATATTACATTGCAATTTTCCATAAATTCGATTTGTGACACCCGAGGTAACTCTAAACTTGTTTTCTAATGGCTAATCAGTTATCTATTTGTTTTTCATATTGGGGGACATTATCTTCATCTCGAACTAAAACAATAATTAAAGATTTTTGTCAAGATTATATTTTCACATTCTGTTTTATCTAAATTGGGCTCCATGTGCCCATTGTGAGCTCCTTTTAGGCAGTGCCTAACTCAGTCAATTCTCGACATTCACATGCTCATAATCCTTTGCGTAATTGGGGGGTAACCAGAGGGTAAAAACACACTTATTTTGCTGAAGGCTGATCAGACAATGTTGACAATACCTTGTTTGGTATCCAATGATAAAATGAAGACGTAAAAAAAGAAAAAAGATAGAAGCTTGAAGACGTTTAAGGTAAATTTCACTGCGCTCAAACGACCGTAAATTATTTTCCCTCTAAACGCCTTATAAATTCATGACAATACAACAACATGATGGGTTGGATGCTCAGGCAATCCAGCTACTGGCGTTTATTTAGCAAATCTTTCATATGGAAATAAATGACTGACTAAGTAATAATATATTATATTATTCCCCAATTAAATGCCTAAATTACTAGAGACTGATAAAAGTTTAGATTAAGTCTCCTAGAATATACATATCTTTTGCATATCTTACATATCTTTTTTAAATTGAAGGATAGACACCATTTATAAAATGTATGGAGTACTATCGTCGTGTACGGATGTACGTAATAGGTCTCCGAACACACGAGTGGGACTTAGAAATTTTGGTTCTATTCATTAAAAAAAAAAAAAAAAAAAAAAAAAGACACCAAGAATAGAACTCGGTACCTTCGGCACCGAAGAACAACTACTATGCCAATCCCAACCCTAACCCTTAACCTAACCCCTTAGACCACGAAGCTAATTCGGTTGGGTGGTCTCATTTTTTAGTCCTATTTAAACGATGTATCATCAGCATGTGCACATAAATATTTATTATATTTTAATTTATGCTATAGTAGGGTACGACTACTAGCCGATTACTTGAAATTTGAATTTGAATAGAATTCCCCTGACAAGTCCCGTACACGACGATACAACCATTTATGGATGTCTTTCATATAGCGAGTACTAGACTTGGAGTTGGCTTTGAATCCTAAAACCTGTTAGACCAGGTTCTTAATTGTGTTGGGTTTCACTGCAGCAGGAAGGCTTTTGGAAGATTGAGAGTTTTCAAACTTCTGAAACGACAAAAATAGAACTCGCTGGAAACGGTGTTAGTGTGTGTGTGTGTGTGTTTTTTTTTTTTTTTTTTTGTAAATATGTTTTTGATTCCACAATCCTTTACATTCCCGGGGCCAGTGCCTCCTTATTTCATTGGCAAGCGCCACTTCAACATTATCATACAATATCAGGCCAGTGCCTCCTTTCAACCAATCTCTATAAAACTATACATAATACTCAGTTTATTTTCATGTGAACAACTATCACATTTATAACACAGTTAGGTGAAATAAAGAACGCCAGTGTTGAAATGCGAGAGTGAGATAAAGGATAGAACTAACAATCTAACCTAAATAACTCACCAGAAGAATAAGAAAACTCAAGAGACCTTAAATAAACGATACCTGAATTCATACACATAACAATAGAAAATACATTTTCTGTAAGGCCAAACCTCTTGATGATCTGTACACGCAAAAATCAGTATTGTACAGATAAAAGCAGGTATAGTATAAATTCAAATAAGAAACCTTTCAATTTGGGATAGTTTTTTGATTGGTTACCCCCCCCCACCTAACGCAAGGCATTATGGGGATGTGAAAGTCGAGAATTCAAAAAGCATTGTCGTCGATCATCTCAAGCCTACGCGACTGGACCGAAAGGAACTCTGGGTAGTAATCATTGAAGCCGAGGTCGGTGTCCACTGGTAGAACGAAGCTTGGGATTGGATAAAATAACAAAAACAAAGAAAGCATGAATTATGGTGAACAATGTGTATTATTCTACATGTGAGCTGCGTTCTTTGTTTCATCTCACCATGCATTGTTTGTTCATCCACTCCCAGGCTTCGTTCTGCCTGTTGTGTGTTACCCGGAAGCCGAGTTGACTCCATAATTTTATCTGACTAGTTATGCCTGGTTTACAGCACGAACCCTCATAGGATAGCGGGAAGCGTTGAAGGAGACATTTGTTAATGCCTTTATATTTTCGAAATTGTGAACTACTTTGTTTTCCCCCCCTAAACCCATAAACATGAATGCATTTGATGGATTGTTTCTTATTGATCTTATCACTAGCGTGAACAATTAATTCAGAATGAATATTTTAAAACCAGTTGAGTGATTTTTACCCATATTCCTTTCAGTCCAGTCGCGTAGGCTTGAGCCGGTCGACGACAACGTTTTTTGAATCGACTGTAGGTGTATATTATGCCTTCGCTCCGCTGCATTATAGATATACACGGCAATGCTAACAAGTTTTTATTTTGTGTCCTACTGCCCTTGCTATTAAAAAAATCAGCTATTTGTAGCTATATATTTGCTTGTCCTTTTCACCCAACAAAATACTCCTACATGACACGAGTGAAAGACGCACGCGCATGCTCTAAATCCGTATGCAAATTTGTCAAAACACTAGTAAATTTGGCTTTCAAACATGCCTGATAAATTGGACTTCACAGAGTGCCAAAACTTAGTGTTTATGCTTTAACCTTAAAGCTAATTTTTTCATATTGTGTTTGTTAATACAATATCTTGGTTGGTCTGACAAAAGTATGCTCTCGGACTTTTCGTACAAAGAAAACAAACATTTATTTTTTCACTCAAACCCTTTAAAATTCTTAGGCCCCGTCTACATTTTGTCGGATATTTTTTTTATCCGGTTAGGCCTACATTAGTCCGGGGGAATCCTTCACAATTCTTCGAATACGGTATCCAAAGTGGAACAATTTCAAAACGCCGGCTAGCCGTATTAGTGTGGATGGAGAACATTTTGTATCCGAAATTTTTCGACTACGATGACGTCATGATTGTCATGGGAACATGGCGGGAAGGCTAAAAACTCACAGCGGGCTCAATTTCGGCTTCGATGCACATGCCCAGATGTTTAATGAAACCTTTTTGCCGCCTCTGATCGGACTAGTGTGGACGCGAAACATTTTATCAGTTTTCATGTGGGGACGGAAAAAACGTTTTTTTTCGGTTTCGGCGTGAAAGTTGTAAATTCAAATATACTCGGCATAGTGTGGACGGGGCCTAAGAAAACGTGCTGAAGTGCACGCATGCGTAAACGTTTTACCCCGGGTTCCTCATTACGTCATTACTGTTGCTAAGGAAGACAAAACAAAACAAAACAAAAAAAAAAACAACCGGTTTTACAAAGGCAACTAAACTATTGTGCACGTCCTGATTGGTTAGAGCGACTTGTAGGCGGTATGAGCTGTATAGCGGTGCACACTGAGTGCCGGCTGCTACACAGCATGTTTGTGTAGGATCATCTTTAACTCACTTACCTTCAAAAACATACCAAAATATATTTAAAAAATTTTCCTTTCCAAAAATTCGAAACTTAAGTTTACTGTTTTGGGTATTAATTCATGCACTCTCACAAAATATGGCAAGACACCTTTAACAGATTTATGTATTTTGTATGGCTTCTGTCACTGACTTTACAGAGAAAGATTAAAACATAAAAAAACATATTCGAAACACAGAAGATCGTGACCTAAACATTGTTATTCTTATTACATAAGGTATTTGAGTTATTTTTGTGGCAACTTTTAATATTGAACGCTGGACATTGTTTGAAAACAAAGTTGTGAGAACCTTACGTGAGTCACGAGTAAAAGGGTGATTCAAGAACGTGTGCAGTGTTGTATATTAAATGATCCCTTATGTTACGTCATAGTCATTAACATATTGGGAATTGAATATAAACCTTCGTATCTTAAAGACCAGGCATTCAAATAACGAATTTTTTTCACAATCAACTATTCACTATCTAAAGAATCAATTCTGAAAATATTGTGTAAAGGCTTATAAGCACTTTAAGACTGCTCCCCATTTTCAACATTTTGTATTTAAAGGAGTAAGATAAATTAACTTTGCATTAAAAAAAATGGAAAGAATGAAATAAAGAAATAAGAAGATGGAGAAAAATAAAACGAGGAATGTAAAAACGAAAAAGAAAACGCTTCGTTTGAAACGTTTTGACTTGTTACCATCATCATTATCATCTCATGCTTTCGTGGGCCAGCTGTCGTAAGATTTTGTAAACTACTTCAATTCATCCTTCGCATTAGCAAACTATTTGTAGGGGATTTAATTTTTTTTCTTTTGGTCAGCAACTTACATGTATAAATATTATATTATAAATAATATAAATATCATTTACTTTGGGTTGATGTTTCATTTCAGCACGCTTCACGCGCTTTGATTAAAATTGACAGTTGTCTAAGTATCGATCTCTCGAAAATTCTGTAACAGAAAAATACTTTTTAGGTTATTGATTGACTCAATCCCTGCTATTCCAAGGTCACTGTTTGAAATTAGCCTTTGAATAGAGCTAATCTTTCTTTCAAAGGAATGTTTTGGTAACTCATACCGTAAGCAATTTTCTTAAGTGTAAACAGTAACACTTAGTCCGTCACGTGATCTAAAATTGTAGTTTTAGTTATTTTAGTAGGCACGATTTGAATTTCTTTGATTCATAGATATCAAGTCATAATGAATCTATTTGAAACAACATTTAGGCAATAATCTTTATGTCCCCACTATTTGATTGCAATAACGATGACGATGATGACAATGACTTGCTGAATTAAATAGAATAAATTATAGGAATAAAGTACAATTTGAGAACAGTGTGTTGCGAACTCCATTGAGTCATCCTAGCAAATTAGAATAAAACTTCACAATTTCTCCATTAAAAATTTAAAAAACTTAGACCCCCACTATGGCAAAGATATAGCTTCCGAAAGATCGTTTTGTGTTGAACAACACTAGTTTTAGCTTTGGTTAGATGTGCAATGGCTCCTCAGCTTTAGCTTAACGTCTTAGTTACCATGGATCTTAACTTTTTGGTCTTTTTCGGAATTTTTCTTTACCACAATTTTTCTACAGAAGGTAAAAAAGTTACTCCTGATGGAGTTGTGCACGAGGCATTTAAAGCAGATGCTTTTCGTCGAATCACAACTCACCTTATCGAGACTCACATAGTCAACAAACTTGGCTCGTGTGCCTTCAGATGTTCTAAACACCTTGAATGTTTGTCTTTTAACTTTGGGAATCGTATGAATGGTAAACACGGCTGTCAGTTACTAAGAACAGATAAGTACAACTCAGGATCTTCCTACGATACCAGCACAGACTTCCACTATTTCTACCCTGTGGTAAGTGTTATAACTTTTGAAAATGCTGAATCTATTTTTTCTGAAATAGAAAAAGAAAAAAAGTTAGGGAATAAGACAAAGTTACTTTTCAAACCGTTTTTAATCGATCTATAGATACCCCGATAATTTCTTTAGAATCGATCTTAAAGCGTTGCATAGATTAAATGAAAAATTCATGCTAAGTACTGCTTTCGATTTTAGTCGTCTACGTGCTTAAGGTGGAACCAAACTAATTCTGAGTGAAGTTTGGACAATTTCATTCTCGCTCGCTTCGCAAAACTATTGCGTCAATTTAACTGTATTTTTCATATAATGTACTTTAATTATCCTGGATTCTAACAGTATATTTTATTTTAAGATTTTTTAAATGTTTAGCCTATTACGGCCGAAAATCAAACAGTGCTGATTTTTCGTAAGGCTCATCGGCAATACTTGGAAATAGATATGTGAAAACTTCAAGGCAATCTATTTGATGGTGGTGCTTCTGCAGCGCGCTGTTTCATATGCTTCAAATTTTGGATCGAATTTTCAAGCGGCGTCATAACTTTTTTTCTGCCCAAGACTTTCCATCCAAATTTATACACAGGCTGTAATAGTGCTAGATGATAAGATTCTGAAAATTTCAGAAAAATCGTACCTGGGGATGAGGGAGGAGAAAAAAGCCAAAAACTAAAAATAGCATTGTTTGATTTTCGGCCGTAATGGGCTAAACATTTAAAAAATCTTAAAATAATATACACTGTTAGAATCTAGGATAATCCAAGCACATTATATGAAAATAACAATTAAATTGACGCAATAGTTTTGCGAAGGAAGCGAGAATAAAATTGTCCAAAATTCGCTCTGAATTAGTTTGGTTCCACATTAAATGTATCTTGTCCGGTTTTCTTATGTAAATTGTTTAATTTTAATCCTTAGTAATCTAGAGACGCATAAAGTAGGAAAAAAAAGTCTTTTGAAGCTTATGTTGAAAATGTGAAAAATTTCAAAGGTTTTTTAAATTGATACTTAATTGTGGTTGGCTGATTTGTATAAACATTCGTCTGCGTGGCGTCTTGGTGTATGTAGTCGCACTGTTATTTTGATTTTTAACTTCCAATAATAATAATGATAATACTATAATAATAATATGAATTGAATGAAAAAATGTTCTTAATATTACATATTAGTATAATTTTGAATCCGAATCTCTGATTTGAATCAGAGTTTCTTGAGATGTAATTAAATGTTTGTGAATGGTATCCTCAATTCTCTCATATTACTCGATAATTATGCTAAAACCATGATTTCCCTCAGGCTCAGTGATTACATTTACCTTGCGGCAAAGATTTTTGAAAAACACACGAGTGCAAATAATCCCAAATTTAACGAGAAATCGTGTTATTAATAATAACAATATAATAATAAGAATATTCATGAAAAAGTTACTAAAGAAAGAGAGTTATTAAAAAAAACAGGTGAAATATTCAACATATAAACTTTATACTTTACGAAATTCAAAGCGATTATGGCTTCAAATACATGGATTCAAAGTGTTTTTTATATATTTGTTTTAAGGTGGCTGCCTACTTTTGAACGTCGGAATTGAGCCCACAATGTGACCGCGCTCAAAAACCGCTGAAAAATCTACAAGATTTCGGGACACCCTATTTTTCTTTCCAGATTTGGAATCAGCATTAAATTTTAATTCGGAAAATCGAAGTTTTAAAAAAAGCTTAAATCAATTTTCAAAAGTAGGCAGTCACCTTAAACCAACATTTCGCTATAGAAGTATTTTCTTTAGATCGGCTGGCTCATTTCCCTCAATTCATGTCATATTTTGTTTTCTTCTCACTATTTCTTCCATATATTCAGCAATAAATATGTACTTTTGCTTGTGTTTTCTTTTTTTACCTGTTTATTTTTAGCTGTTTGATAGTAAATTCCGTAAAATTTTTGCTTTCTCTTGATTAAGATAAAATGGCTGCCAATTTTTTACCCTCGATTTGCTTCAAATGTTCATCAAATTTTTCGTCATAACAAATCTGTCATCTTATTGGCTAAAATACTTTTCTTTTGTTTATTATCCAATCAAAAGGGAGCATCTCGTTTTAACAACACTGCTCTAAGCCAATCAGAATAGACTAAGTTTCTTAATGTATGATAATCACTTCGCCTTACAATTTTCCAATCTCAACCAAAACAAAAAGTCCTGACAAACCGCCGTTTTTTACTAATAACATACGACCAGAACGAATCGAAATAAAGTAAAATCGTATGCGCGCTGGTAGAAAATTCGAGACGATTTGCCGGTTTTCAATTGGCGGAATCATAATTTGATTTTTTTTGTCTGAAGATATTTTTTAGGTTGAATGTCGAGAAGGAAAATGAATACACAACAAACAAAATAAAAACTGACTAAGGTTAATTATTTATAATTTGTCAGCAATAACCTAAGAGGAACCGTTGTCACCAGAAAGTGCTTTGGTGGTTGTAATCGAAGCTAGAGTGCCAATTTTAAAAAAACGTTTGAGATCAAGACAAGACATGGTATTTTATACTAAAGAATATATAAGTAAATATTTATATATATTATGAATATAAATCTAGATGCTTGAGTCTATGCTATGAGTAGAGTGCCCAGAGCGTAATAGATAGATCAAATAGAAGACATCACTTTAGCTGTTACTCCGAGTTTCATGCTTACGCGATCGTCAGACAGACTTTAATGAAGAATAATCTTACTTAAGTGGCCTTTATATTTATGGGTTGCAAGCATTCCCAAGAGAGTTAAATGACAGAAGCATGGCGGCCATGGTGGTGCCGTTAACAATGGATGCTAATAAGAAATCTTTTGTTAAATGGCACAAACGCTCCCCCGAGAGGCCGCGATGACGTAACGTGCAATCGAGGAATACATGGGCGGCGATATCCATATTTAGTGTAATTGTATAGTTAAAACTAAATGATCTATTGTTCTGCGGCTTCTGGACTTGCTTTAGGGGGTCATTACTTAGTACTTGTTCTCAAGGCGGCATTTAGAAATTAATTCCGATCTTTTGTTGGGGAGGCTAGTTTTCTCGGCTTTAATAATGTAAAGATTTTCCGTTAGGCAGAGATTACACTTTTTGGAGATGTTATTGTATGGACTTGCTGAGGCTGTTATTCACCAGTTGATTATGTATTTTCTCTTGACGCCTTTTCTTTTCCAGATATATTTTGAGAGTTCAGTGCTGTTTGCGTATTTTCTGTTCCTAAATGATAGTTTGTGTTGCGTGTGTCGTTGTTTGAATGTAGTCATTAGTTTACATTAGAAGATAATATATATATTTAGGCACTGCCTAAGAGCGGAGCTCCCGATACGGAAGTCACAGGGAAAACAATTTGAATGAAACTAAAAGGTAAAAATAAGATAAGGGAAAAAATATTTAATTATTTTTTATTCGAGATGAAGATAATTTCTTCCGTAATAAAAACCATGCAGTGAAATCGAATCGAAATGCACTACATTGCCTTTTTTTTCCCCGCGAGTACATACTCTCCCACTTAGGAATTTTGTACACAGCTCACCACAACCCCCCAGGGGCTAGTTTTGCTCTTGGAAGATTTTTTCCAAAAAAAAAAAGACATTTTTAGGCTTTGAATCTCTTTTACTTCAAAAAAAGCGAAAGATGACTACAGATAATGCAATACAATATCAAGTTTAGTGAAATTTACCTCGGATGTCTTTCATTGAAATCGAAAATCTGGAGATTTAGGACAAATCAAGACCAAAAAACAGACTTGAAAACTGGTCAAGGGTGAGCAAAATATGAGCTTACTTTAATAATTACGTCTTTTACAGAACGAGACGAAGTTTACATTCAGTTAAACTTGACAAGAACAAGTGAGACAAAATAGAAAATAAATGCAATGCAAAAAGGCAATGCAAAATGACGAATTTCTTTGTCAGTAAATTGGCGTTTGTAAATGTTTTTGAATATTTTTTACGGCTTTTTAAAGTGAAAGTCTAGGTCTTTCTACAACAACATCTCTCAACAACACAAATTTAAGCTCATTTTTATAATCAGACTTGCTCGAATAGCTTAATAAACAGTTGAATATTTGGTGTAAATTTATATTTCATTCAATACTTAAATAAATTATCTGTAGAAATAAAATTATTAAATGAAAGTCTTCGTTGTTTTGAAGATGGGACCCCGCGATAGTAGGCGAATCTTTCTTGAACGAAAAACATACGATAGATGGTTAAAAACAACGTTTTACAAGTGAACGTTAACCGAATTGCTAAAGATTTACAAAGCTAAATAAAGGACGAATATTTGTTGTAATATGCTCTTCATGTTATATTTACTCCAACATTAAAATAAATTAAGCTTATCTACAGAAATATTAAAAGTTTTGAGGGAAAGTCTTTGATTTGTCGATTCGTCGAGAAAAAATGCTTGTCAAAAAATAATAAACGGTTGTTTGCTAAACCACACACCTGAATTCTTGGAGAACACTTCTTAATCCATCTTTGAATACATGAAAGTTTTTTAATTGTCTTTGGTCTATAACTTGCCCTAAAGCGTTTTTTTCTGTGCATTTGAATTCAACTACTAGCTGCCTAGTAGTTTTGCTTCAAATTCCTTTGTCTTTCACACTCTTATCTCTTTGTTCATTCGTGAAGTTTTGACTCAAATTCCTTTGTATTTCACGTTCATTTTCTCTTTGTTCATCCGTCATGTTCTCCTTGTTTATAATCGAAGTCCCGCCTAGATTTGCGTTCTCTATCTCTCTCTCTGCTTGCCGCTTTTCTTTGGTGAGTCCTTCGTCTTTGCCTTCCTTTTTCAAGCCACCAGAGTTGATTCTGGCCTTTCTTTTTTGGCTTCATTCTCCTCTGAGCTTTCTTTCGACATATCGATTTCGGAAAGGGGTTCCATCGTAAATAGAGTAAATATAAATATAAGCTTAATAAAAGAATTGTGTTGTTATCTTTCAGTATTTCTATATGTAATAAAAGGTGTAAGACGTTTTTTACAAAAGTTTAATAGCCGGATTTACTTTTATGTGTACCCGGATGTTGCAACGCGTCGACATTCCCGCCAAAAAAAAATTTAACCTGCCAATCGGAATGCTTGTGTACACGCCCGGACGGACGGACGCCGTACGGACGGAAGTGACGTCAGCCAATCCATGGAAAATCAACTTGATAGTTTACCATTTTTTCTTAGGTATGGTACTTCGGCCCGCGCGGGAGCTCCGCTATAAAAGCACATGAAATGAGTTTATAGAAGAAAAATAAAGAAAAGTATACATATAAGTATAAAGTACACATACAAGTATAAAGTATATAATATACATACAAGTATAAAGTATATATATATGGTATGTTTTTAGCCATTATGAGAACAGCGTATAACGAAATTAGAAAGGCGATGAATTCAAAATGAAAACCGTCAAATAAAAATTTTTATTTGACATTTTTCATTTTGACATCATCGCATTTTACCGGTTTTTTGAGAAGAATCCCCGATAGATCGCTTCATGGCTGAATGGCAAAATGGCAGATAGAGTCATATGCTAGCGAACTGTGGAATATGAAAGCGAGGATCTTCAAAGAATTAACGCTGGACACAGGAACTACTAGCTCAAAAATATGGCGGCGAGCGGAAATAAAAAATAGTGTAGCCAACAGAATTCGATAACAATCAATTCAGATAATATCTTAAATATCGTAAATATCTTTAAATGTAGATTTTATATTTTGTATCGAATCAGTTCACTTTTTAGGTACTTGGTTTGATATCTGTTTAATTTTTAAACTTTGAGGGATCAAAATGGGGTGGGTGGAAATCCACTCAATCCAACCCACTTGTATTCGCCCTGATGCCGTGCAAAACCGTTAAAGTAAATTAAAAATAGAAACGTAGAACATTAATGTCATAGGCACTTGAACTGCATTGCAATTTGATTTTATCTTTTTATCTTCTACAGAACAAATGTATGGGCTCGCCCTGCCTGTACAACGGTACCTGCTACCCTGACTACGACAATGATGACTACCACTGCGTTTGTACTAACCTAACAACAGGCAAAAATTGTGAAATACGTGAGTGCATACGCTGTTGTTCTTGATAGTATCTTCATCATTGCTTTTGCTACTGCGCCTGCTATCACAATAGTATTATCATTTTTTTGTTATTATTTTTTAAAGATTATTTATTAATTTGACTATTTGTTATCTTTATTTTATTATTATCTTTTGAGATTAAAAGTAATACCATTTCATTTTATATTATTTAACTAACTTGAATAGATTATCTAATGACATATCATACGTAAACTACGACAATCCATTTCAAAATGTATTTGCAAATTTAAATATTCAAACTCCTGTGAAAGTACTAAGCCAATAGTAAAAATTATCATAACAAAAAACCGAAGGGGATTGTGGTAGTATGAAACGTCTAATTAATAGACAACTTACACTAAGAGGTCACGTGATCAAATCCGCCATTGTGGCTGGCATTCTACAAAACTTTAGCTATGCTGAGAATGTAAGAAAAGATGGCGGATTCCGGTAGTATAAGGTAAGTTAGCGCACTAAATAACGATAAAAATTCCTTTTTCTTGCAAGAAATATATTCTTGGTATATATCTAAAGTAACAAGTTATCGTAGATTTATAAGTTTTACACCGTAGTGAAAATAGAAAACTGACGTTTCGGACGTTAGTCCTTCGTCGGAGTCAATGACTCATTATAAACACCGACGCAGTCCACGCTAGTTTCACTAGCCATCATCTATATATCTAAAGTAGATTTGTTTCTATTAACTAACCAATTCAAGAAGAGAAAAAGTATGATATTTTTTGCGCTACAATGTGAAGACCTAGAAGTGTTTAGTCTTGTTTTGCCGGCTATTCAAAAAATGGTCTATTCAAAATTGCATAGTCCATAACCACTAGCCGGCAAAGCTCTCCAGCAGCTAAAACATTCGAACTTGAAACTTGCAATGCATTATAATAATAGTTCATGTACGCATGCTTTAAACGGCTTTCAATTTAATTTGCACTGAAAAAATTTACTCTATTTTTTTCACCATTAAAAAGCGTATTTTTTATATATATTTTTTCTTTTAATTATTTTCTATAACTCAATACATTGTAATTACGTAAGAACGCGTAATAGATCTTTCATTTGTACATATATGTTTTAACATTTTAGGTGAAAACTCCTTATGAAACCCAAACCTCTATTTTACTATGTAAAGAAAAGATTCATGAGTTTCTGATTATCATGGTGCTATTTTTTTAAAGTTCAGTTATAGAAAATGTTTTCGTCTTCGAAAGTTGTGCTTGAGCGCCAAAAAAGTGATGTGTTGCGCGCCAATTCCGTAGAGTTCAACGACCTCAACTGCGTTTTACGGTCTACAAATAGCAAAATCACTTTATCAGTGTATTTGAAAAAGCCAGCATGTTGAAGAGTTTCCTAAAATCTGCTATAGAAAAACTCCCAGGGTGAGAGGGCGGCGCGAATTAAAGATTCTAGTCCGGCTCAGCAAAATTCTCATCCAAAGCTGCGAAAGTATTTGCGCAGTCAAAAATCCAATACATACAGAAAGTGACTGCGAAAAGTACGGTTTAGTTAGGCGACCGAAGCGATACCAGTTCGAGAGAACGGTTGAGGTGAAATCAGGCAAAAACGACTGAAGCTACAAAAACCACTTAGAGCTAACTTAAGCCTAAAAGATAAATTTCTAATTGGTTTAGGAAGACTGTTCCAATCACTGAAGTAATGACTTGCAAAGGGGTTTTGTCTCCTTGTTTGTTTGGATGGTGGCTTGCGTATATTGTTCTTATTGCGAGTGTTATAATTACGGATGTCATCAAAAGAAATGTATTAAAATTTCAGTCTAAGAGTGCATTTAACCCTTTATAGGTAAAAAAACGAGGCGAGGTAAACGTCGTCTCGCTGAAATCGTCTTCCAATCTAGATTTGCCAGAGCTGTGGTAGTCGAGCAGTGGCACTTGAATCTTCTGTCTTGAATCTTCTGCATTAAGGTGTTCCCCTAGTCTAATATTGGCAGGTTCATTGTCTTAACGAACAATTCTCTTGAGGCCATTGGTAGTAAATGCTTAATTCTTCGAAGGATTCCAATTCTTTTATATAGTTTTTTGAAAACATAGTTCCCTGTTCTGCCCAGGATAGAGTCTCATGGGTAAACACTCCCAATTATTTGAAAGACTCTACCTTGTTTAACTCTTTGTTGTTAATATTTAAAATTACTTGAGCAAAGGATTTGAGACTCTTCGATCCTCCAATTAGCATAAACTTTCGATTTACTGATATTCAAGGTAGTCATGATTCAAGTCCATGCAGATCCTCATTTAGAAGCCTCCGCAAATAATTTAACATTGGTATTAATTAGGCAGTTCGGTAATTCATTTATTCTCTACTTTCACATCCCAATAATGCCCTGTGCCATGGGGGGTAACCAATCAAATCGAAACGTTTCTTAATTGAATCTATACTATGCCTTCTTTTATCTGTACGATACTGATTATCAGTTTATTTCAAGTTTACAGATCATGAAGAGTTTTGGTCTTACAGGAAATGTATTGACTTACGAAAATATGTTATATATATTCCTTAAACGTCTTCAAGCTTCTATCTTTTTCTGTTTTTTACTTCTTCATTTTATCTTTGGATACCAAACGAGGAATTTTCTACATTGTCTGTTCAGCCTTCAGCACAATAAGTGGTTTAATAAAGTTTTACCCTCTGGTTATCCCAAAAAGACGCAAAGGATTATGAGGATGTAAAAGAAGAGACCTGCACAGTTGTAATTGTAATTTAATCGTTCAAGTACTTCGACATCAAAAAAGACATCTTCAACAGGTATACTAAAACTCTAAATATCAATTGTGATTGTAATTTAATCGTTCAAGTACTTCGACATCAAAAGAGACAGCTTAACAGGTATACTAAAACTCTAAATGTCAATTGTGATTGTAATTTAATCGTTCAAGTACTTCGACATCAAAAAGACATCTTCAACAGGTATACTAAAACTCTAAATATCAATTGTGATTGTAATTTAATCGTTCAAGTACTTCGACATCAAAAAGACATCTTCAACAGGTATACTAAAACTCTAAATGTCAATTGTGATTGTAATTTAATCGTTCAAGTACTTCGACATCAAAAGAGACAGCTTAACAGGTATACTAAAACTCTAAATGTCAATTGTGATTGTAATTTAATCGTTCAAGTACTTCGACATCAAAAAGACATCTTCAACAGGTATACTAAAACTCTAAATGTCAATTGTGATTGTAATTTAATCGTTCAAGTACTTCGACATCAAAAGAGACAGCTTAACAGGTATACTAAAACTCTAAATGTCAATTGTGATTGTAATTTAATCGTTCAAGTACTTCGACATCAAAAAGACAGCTTCAACAGGTATACTAAAACTCTAAATGTCAATTCTGATTGGGTTGCAAAATTATTTCATTTATCCTTTTCCATGCATTACTCTTAGTTTAAAATGTTTAAGATTATATTTAGTAATAAATATTTCAACATTTGTATCAAGAGTTATTCGTTTTAGATTTAAGCCATGCATTAATCCAGTATTATAGTGAACATGTAGCGACGACTCCTCACAGTAACGCAACACCGTCCTATTTCTTTTCGGCACTCAGGGGAAAATTTACGAAGACGGAATCATTTAAAACGATAGCAGCATGATAATCAGAAACTCATGGATTTTAATATTCCATAATAAAATACAGGGTTGAAATCGGTTTCATAAGCACTCTACTGATTTGCCGATGAAAACCAAGGGTAGAAAACGTCTATAGAAAAACCGTCAGGGCCAATGAACGAACAGCCACATTCATAACCTTGTTGTTTTTAACAGATAAAAGCTGTTTGAGTGTCTATTCTTTGGGCGCAAGAGTAAGTGGAACGTATTCGATTGATCCTGATGGGCAAGGTTCATTCCCAGTGTACTGTGATATGATCACTGACGGCGGAGCATGGAATATATTCCAAAAACGCTTCGACGGCTCGGTAAATTTCTATCGCGGTTGGCAAGACTACAAAAACGGTTTTGGTAACCTGACTGGTGAGTTTTGGCTTGGCCTTGATAAGATCCATCGATTGGTTAAAACCAGCAGTTTCACACTGCGAGTTGAATTGAAAGACTGGAATGGAAACAAGGGGCATGCTGTATATTCGTCATTCAAAGTCGCAGGCGAGAGTGATTCTTATCGCTTAGATGTAAGTGGGTTTGGAGGAACTGCAGGAGATGCTCTTTTGGAAGGCAACGCTCTCGAAATTCACAACAGTATGCCGTTTACTACCCATGACAGAGACAACGACGAAAACACCGCTGGCAATTGTGCAGTGGATTCACACGGGGCATGGTGGTACAAGAACTGCTACTCGTCTAACCTGAATGGTAAATATACAGGTAATGCTGTGGACGTCCGGGGAATGGTTTGGAAGACTCTCACAAATGAGCGAAGAGGACTCAAGAAGGTAGAGATGAAAATAAGACCAAGTGATTTTGGTAAGTGCACAGGCCGTTGAAATAATCTAATTGCCTGATATTGTTTACGTTCTTCTGGCGTAAAAAGGCTTCGAGTTTAATACGAGACAAGAATGTTGTTAATGTAAATTAATCAATGCATTATATTGTTAAGCAAAATGATAGCCAGAGATTGAATGTTTACCAAAACAAAGAAAGCTGCTAACTATCTTCCGAATATTTTCTTTCGTTAGAAGAGCCACCTGATTAATTTCCTGTCATGTTAAGCTACATATTTACCTATTTTTACCAGAGTGAATTAAACAACTTTACAGTTTAATAAGTTATGGCCCTCTATATGCGATAACGAAAAACAAAATTAAAACAGTATTTCAATATAATCTTGCAGTCGCACTGTGGAATGCCCTGCCAAATCACGTACAATCGTATATAAACCTAACAAAGAAAAAAATGCAAGCTATAGGACAAATAGAAAAATGCAGGGAACGCGGGGCTTAATTTGAAGGGGGAGATGCAACGATCGCCGAAAACTGTACCACCAAAGTATTTGTTTCTGAAATATGCCGTCACCCCCCTCCTATATCCCTCCTATAAATTAAAAGTTTTGAGATTGACACCCTCTGAAAGGCTATTATATTATGCATTAAAACATGTCTAATATAACATAGTAACTTCGCTGGTCAAGAAAACTGGCTTTTTACATAAAGGTTAAAACGCTAGGGTGATGGTTTGCATTGACATTCAATGCAAATCCGATCACGTGCGTCTTAACTGGCTTAAAAACAAACCAAAACCTATTTTTAATGTTTGATGGAAGGGTTGAACTTTGATCAAAAACCTGTCCCTGGTTTTGATATCAGCATTGATGTTAACAGGTGAGACTGCGGCTGAATTCTAAACCCGGGACAGGTTTTTGATCAAAGTTCAACCCTTCCATCAAACAATAGAAATAGGCGTGGTTGGTTAATATACAGTGGAATACAGTACAGTGCAGTGCAGTGTGCTTCTCTAATGTTGACTCAGTCAACTAAGAGCCAGGGCGCACCGTTGATAAATCATCCTGTCGAACTCAGTTTTGGACTGCTATAGTCTCTTTGCTTGTTCAACTGAAGTTCCAAATTGACATTTGATTACTTAATATCTTATACAATTACTACCCGTATCGTTGAAGTGCGGCCTGCAAAGTTCAATGTATGTCACGTTTGCTGACTATCGCATTTTGACGACCGTCAATCAAAGAATGAAATAAAAATATTGAGAGAAATTTTAGACTGAATTTTAATATTTAAAAATGTTTTAGAGGATTACAGGGTTAAAATCCCTAATTCAGTCTAAAATCTCCCTAGGATGGCTTTTTAAAATTTCGGTTTTGTTGATTGACAGTCATTAGAATGCTAGCCGGCAAAAGAGGCATATGGAACTTCGTGGTTCGCACTTCAACGATCATGGAAGTAAATCACCGAGATAAACCAGGACAATAGAGGAGATAAAATAAAATAAAAATTCTAAATGGCGGCAAAATTATTGGGTCCCCTATAGCTCCGTGGTTCCTGAAATAATATAATCATCTCTAGCACATTACTAATAACCTTGTTTGCTTGTCCTTATATACAGTTGGCAGTCCATGCTCAAGCAGTCCTTGTAAGAATCGAGGTACATGTACAGTAACCACGCCTACTACATTCCACTGCACGTGCCCTCTTGGTGTTACAGGCTCACTCTGTGACATAGGTATATATAATCAACGGCTAATCTCTTTTCATTTTGCCTTACCATCGGAATTTTATATGAATGTTTAGTATTAATTCTGTATTTTTTTCTTGATGGCGAGTGCAGTAAAGAGGGACTGCTTAGCGCTGTACTCTGCAGGATACACAAGTGATGGAGTTTACGCCATTAAACCAGACAGTCAAAGCCCATTCCGAGTCTATTGTGATATGACGAGCAATAACGACGGATGGACGGTCATCCAGAGAAGAAACGATGGCTCCACAGACTTTTTCCTCGGCTGGCAAGATTACAAAACCGGTTTTGGTAATCCGAAGGGAGAGTACTGGTTGGGAAACGAGAAAATCCATCGTCTAACATCACTCGGTCAAAATACTTTGCGCGTTGAGCTAGAAGCCTGGGACGGAAGCAAATATTTTGCTAATTACTCGTCATTTCTTGTAGCCAATGAGAGAGAGTCCTACCGTTTGAATGTGAGTGGTTACCAAGGTACCGCTGGAGATTCTTTGTCAAATGGAACCAATCAGAATGTTGTGTCTAATGGGATGAAATTCAGTACACGTGACATGGATAATGATCTCGCTGCCAGCAGTTGTGCCAATACAAATGTTGCCGGATGGTGGTATAGGAACTGCTCTGCGTCCAACCTTAATGGGAGGTATTTAGGAGATAATGTCGATTCAAAAGGTGTGACGTGGTACTCTTTAAGTCTTGAGTATAGATCACTGAAAAAAGCACAAATGAAGGTTAAACTGGGTAAGCAAGTTTAAGTTACATATAAGTTAAGTTACACTTATTTTAAAAATAACATAACAGGAAGAGCCTACAATGTTTTATTTAATTCGAGTGTAAAATGTGATTTAAGGAATATAAGGTAAAAATGCAGAAGTCTGGAATAAGGTTTATAGTTATGGTGGGAAAAGGTTATAACGTGAAGGAAAATTTGTAATATCAGTGGACACTTTTACGAGAAGTATTTTTTGCCTCTTTTTGAGTCAATCCTAATAGAAATTACATACGCTCACCAAAAAAATGCAGGTTGGTTGCTTTCATTACTTAGGGAGCTGAGGTGGTGATCATTCCATTTGAAAACTTATAAAAAAATATTAAAACATAATAAATTATGAGCATGAGCAGCAAGCTGGTTTCTGATATTTTAAGTGCATCATTATATTTCTAGTGGTCACACCATGTACCAGCGAGCCGTGTCTCAACGGAGCAGCCTGCACAGTGACATCATCAAGTAACTTCAGCTGTACATGTACACCTGGCTTCATGGGGTCCCTGTGTGATCAAGGTAGAGCATAGAGCCAAGTTTAAACACTATTATAATTAGGAATGCTCTATACTATAAATAATTGCGAAAAAATACGTTTGTATTTTACATAGGACATTTCGAAATAGTGCTTTATGATCATATAAAATTTTCTAAAATCGAACTGAACGTAGCTTTCAAAATGCAGTTTTTAAGTTTCTCCGAGTTTGTTAAATGCGAAATTGGATTCTTTGAAACTTTCTAGCTCATTCAGATTACGTCTGGCGATTGAACTGAACTTGACATAATGATCAATAGTAGATACGAGCCGCCTATATGTAGTACATTTCTATTTTGCAAGAAACAACCAATGAAAACTCAAAGGTTATGATTTTATGCGCAATTGCACTTGATCCAAATAGATATCAAACACGAGAGATATCACCTTTTAAAACTTATGATCTTCAGAATATGCTAATGCGTTATAAGCGAGCGTCATAGTGGAAATTAGTTGCGAATAACTAGGTGCAGATAGGTCGTTCACATTTTAACACTCCAAAAAGAAAATGTTTAATGGCAAAATATTATAAGTCCAAACTTGAGAAATATGTGTTACTGACCATAGTCTGTTGGGAGGTAGAAATATTTGCTTACATACTAATACTTTGCTTTTTGTCCTACTAGTAATTACACCATGCACGAGTATGCCGTGCTTTAACGGTGCAACGTGTAATGTGACATCACCAAGTAACTTTAGCTGTAATTGTAAACCTGGCTTCACGGGATCCCGGTGTGATGAAGGTAATTCACTCATTATAAGCCTTTCATTATAAGCTTCTCGGCCTTTTGGCTAAGATCAAGTGTATAAGCCATTTAATAATCTATATTTCGGTATCCGTAAAACACCGTATTTCTTTAATGCACCGTCAATTACTGAGGGCTAGCCTCGTTACATTTTCAAAACAAACACAAACATCAATGGTAAATACAAAAATGCACATTTTTTATATTGCAATACTTTGTTGAAATTCAATGCACATTCATCCAAACTCACCAAGTAGGTTTACCAAAAATAATTATGCTCTCTAACAGGTTTTCTTTTACATGTTAAGTGTATGCTACATCGAGTGTAAAAGGAGATTAAAAAATCTACCTCAGTTGTTTTCTCGCGAAACTCGAACCACTGACTTCTCGTTTGCTAGACGAGATCTCAGCCGCTCGGCCACTGATGCTTTACGGGATAAGTCCGTATTAGATCTATGATCAAATCCGCGCGTGATCTTTTACCCAACACGAAACGGGACGAACACTGATCGGAACCCGCTCGGAATATCCGTTAATCAACGGAATTTTTATCAATTGTGAATTTATGAAATGTGATTTTGTCACTCGATAAAGATCTATATGTTAAATGTATGCTACATCGAGTATATAAGCAGATTAAAAAATCTGCCTTAGTTGAGTTCTCGCGGGACTCGAACCACTGACCTCTCGTTTTTTAATTTTTTATTATTCCCACATTTAGCCCTGTGTTTTGGTAACAAACCAAAAATCCAATTCTCTTATTTTTCCAGTTGTTACACCTTGTACCAGTATGCCATGTAAGAACGGAGCAACGTGTTCGGTAACGTCATCCAGTACTTTTAGCTGTAACTGTGTCTTTGGCTTTAGGGGCTCACAGTGCGAAAAAGGTAATGATATGCTTATCTGGTAAAACAAAAACACATAAATTACTGTGATCTAGTTATGGTACCCAATGCTACGAACATGACATTATTTTTCATTAACAGTTACGACTTTACTAAGGTTGCTTTCATTTATTAGCTTATGGGGGGGAGGGGGGGGCAAATTTGTAAGGGGTGGTAAAATTGTAACGCCAATACTGTCGAACTGATACGGGATCGTCAGTGTGGCTCACGATCCGCACGATTCGTAAAACTCATTGATTTGCATTAAACATGCATATCATTATTATTGTGCTCTTAACCTTTCACGGTGACCCTGTGTAAAAAGCTTTTGTGCTCTTCTGTGTAAAATGCTTATGGTCACCCTGTTGTGGTTCCAATGATCCCCTGCCTGGGGTCCTCATGATTCATATGATGTATCGTTTCCATTTGCGTACATAATTATCCGTACGTGACGATTCGTGATCTCACGTCAAAATCACTGTTAAATCCTCTATTCTATAACAACCATGCGGAACAATTAGTTTGGAAGCAGGCAGACTGACACATGCACAGTTCCACAAATGGTGAAGTCAACGGTCGCACGAGAAGGTGTACCATATGAGGATGGTAACATCATTGACTTATCTTAAATGAACAGACAGGGAACCACCCTCCCTCCTTTATAGTTTGACAAATGACGTAGCCATCTGCTCCCTCTACTGTGGTGGGTGACGCATTTTCCCCATAACTCACTATATATTCTATTGTTAAGCATTATTTGCACTTTGAATATATTATGCACTGCACCGTTTTCAAAAGCCAATGGATCGTTATAAACCAAGCTCGAAAATCGCGTCAAAATCCCCATCGAATCAGCAATGAATTACGCCGTTATGAAAAGCCAATGAATCATATTGAACCACGCTCAAAAACACGTCGATTTTACCATCAAAAATGTTATGAATTACGCCGTTATCAAAAGCAAATGGAGCGTAATAAATGACTCTCGAAAACCACATCAAAATCACAATCAAAACTTCTATGAATTGCGCCGGACGTAAACGAACTTGCTACTTCATATACTTCTAGTCTCCCTGCTATTCTGAATGTTCATGCCCCTTTGAAAGAAATGACTATGGTTATCCGTCATCCAGTACCTTTTTATTCCTGTGAGATCAAACTTGCAGCAATAATGAAACGTAAAGCAGAAAAGAAATAAAGGAGAACTAAAGTAACACAGGACCTATAACTCTTAAAGGATAGCTGCAGTTTCCTGATAAATGAACATAAAAGAAAATTGTACACTGATTTCGTAAATGAACACTCCAACGATACCCGTAAGCTTTTCCAAGCTACTAAGCGTCATCTTTTTAAGGAACAACAACTTACATTTTCTGACTATGACGATAATAACAGCCAACAGCACAGAGACTTCATTATTGAAAGTGTTTAACAATATCCTCATTGATGTAAATAAACAGAACGTTACACTGCTAGTATTGCTCGATCTGCCGAGTGCGGCGTTTGATACTATCGAACACGATAATATTTTATTCCTCCTTAGATCCAACCTTGGCATTTCTGCACCTGTTATATCATGGTTCAAGGATAACCTGTTTAGGACCTCCTCTCTTTATCATTGATGCTAGTGACCTATTTCGGATCCTTATAAAATACTAAGTTCAAGCTCATGCGCATGCGCATGCCGACGACACTCAACTTGACCTTTCTTTCATGCAAGCTAGTATCTATGAACATTCAAAATGATGTTACGGACACTATAACAAATCGCATAACAGATATTCAAATGTAGATGACGAGCAGCAAATTAAAACCGAATGATGAGAAGACGGAATTGAAGATCACTGGTACGCGTCACCAACTGTTCAAACAATCATTTGAGCAGCTTATACAATTGGCAACCCCGCAATGAAGCTGTCATCTTCTGTCAGGAATCTCGAACTATTTTTGGCACTAATTTATCTTTAAATAAGCTGATCGCTTAGACCCGAAAATTGTCTCCTAAGTCATGCGTTACTCTAGTTCACGCCTTCATTACCTGTCGCATAGATTACAATAACAGCTTATACTATGGTCTACCCGCTTATCAAATTGCTAAATTTCAACGCATTCAGAATGCTACCGCGCGCTTAGTGTCTTTGACTCCCCGTTTTTCACATATTACTCCTGTCCTTGCTGATCTTCACTGGTTGCCAGTGAGATTACGAATACGTTTTACAATTTACACATTAGATTTGATATTGTTACTTTGGCTCCAAGCGTCAGTGCGTGTTGAAGGTCCTCGCAGTCGTTTTCAGACGTAATTATAAGAAATAGCTTTAAGCTTCCTCTGGGATGACTTTAGGGAGGTCATTGATAAAAATGAAAAGCAAAGGACCCCCGTTGCTGCCTTGAAGTACACCGGAAGTGACTGGACCCCATGAAGATACTGCACCATCGATTACAACCCTTTTGAAAAGGGCAACTCACTTCAAACCAATTCAAGAGCAGTCCCGTTATACCATGGGTTTTTTTAGTTTTCGAAGAAGGATCTGGTGGTCAAAAGCTTTCGCCAAGTCTAAGTAAAGAACATCAACTTCAATATACTTGTCGAGGCATTGTCCAATAGAATGAAGGACAGAAAGCAGCTGTGTGACACACTAGCGAGATGTTAGAAACCCATGCTTTGCAGTGGTAATCAGATATTTCACGTTGTCGTAAATTCTGTTGTAGACACAACGTTTCATGACTTTGCCTAGGTTAGGCAGTAGCGAAACGTAGCAAAAAACATAGCAAGACATTACCATAAAAGATATTATTACTTGTGGATATAAAAAAGGATAAAAAGTTTTATAATATCGCCACTGCCCTGCCGCTATGCTCAGTCTCTTTTCGGGATTTTCGCTCTGACTAGCGAGTCTTTAAGCGATTTATTCCTCTTGTAAGAGGCAAAAGGAGGATCAGGAAAGATCCATTTAAGGATCTATACTTTTTGAGTAGCAATACCGGTTTTGATAAATATTATACACCTATCTTCGTCAGTTGCTTTTATAGGTTAGTGATGCTCAAGTTTATGTGAGCGGCAAATGTTGCTAGAGGACTTTAGAGCTCAGTTTATATACCGTTATCCTTGAACCTGATTGGATGGTTAGATATAAAAGGGTCATTTGATCGGCCAATCAAGTAGCGGTGTTTCTGATTCTTCAAAAAATTATTGTTTATGTACTAACGCGCTTGCGCAAAGTTCACGGCGTTAACGGTGCGTACCATTGTGGGTTGGATCTTAAATAGTTTTGCTTTAAGATATGTATGAAGCAAAATCACAGTCAAACTACAAGCGTGAACACGTAGAGGTCATTAATGACTTTATTTTTGGACTCTTGATTTCATTATTTGATTCGAAGATTCATTAATGAAAACGAATGTTAAATATTCAAAAAATAATAATAATTTGAAAATTCGATTAACTTGGCTTGTAGGCTCTTGTTTATAGCGCAAACAGAAGGTAAGTCATTAATATTACATATTCCTACGACAAAAAGTTGTTTTTGCATTTCAGTTGCATATGTGCTTGGCTTTTGTATATTCCAAGCTTTGAAGATTCGTTTTCAATAATGAATGTTTGAATCGAATAATGAAATCAAGAATCCAAAAATGAAGTCATTAATGACCTCTACGTGTTCACGCTTGAGGTAGTTTGACTGTAAGCAGTAACACTCACAATAAAATACTTGTTTTATACTTAGTTACTTTTATAGCCAATTGACTTCTTAAACTCATACAATTTGCTTTTTTTAAGCATTTCGTGACTGTTCGGTATTCCACAAAGCAAACCCTTCATTACCTAACGGTGCATACACCATCCAACCTGGATCGCAAAAGTCCTTCAACGTCTCATGCGACATGACTACTGATGGAGGAGGGTGGACAGTCTTCCAAAAGCGATTAGATGGCTCCGTCAGCTTTGAACGCGGTTGGGCTGATTATAAAACTGGTTTTGGGGACCTGAATGGCGACTTTTGGTTGGGGAACGATTATCTTCACCGTTTGACGGAGAGCACCTTTTTAACGTTACGAATTCGAGTCTACGATTGGGCAGGCAATATGGCGCATGCCGAGTATAGTGTGGTCACTGTTGGTGACGAGAACAGCAAGTACCTACTGACTCTTAAGGGGCCTTATAAAGGAGACGACGGTAATGCAATGTCTGCCCATAATAATGCGCTCTTCAGCACATCCGATAGCGATAATGACGACAGTGCAGGGAATTGTGCCACAGAACACAAAGGAGGTTTTTGGTACAAGAGTTGTATTGAAAATGGTGCAAGTCCTAATGGTGCTTATCTTGGCAACGTTGTTAACCAGCAAGGCATAGTTTGGAAGTCGTGGAAAAACACCTTTGAGAATATGAAAACAATACAAATGATGTTAAGGCCGCCAAACTATGGTAAGTGTTGAAGGCTATTTTGACGAAGCCAAATTTTGCACCTTCTTTTCAATGTTAATTATATAAAAGTATACATTTTATGAAGCAAAATAACCGCTTACGAAAATCAATTTAGATTTGGCTGTTTTGAAACACAAACAAATAATCAACTTTATCTCAAATATCTTAAATATATTTACATTTGAAAGACATTGTCTCTTTGAAATCTCAAACATCCGCACTTGCTGCTTTATTGCGCTTCTTCTAATATTATATATCTATGAGGCAAAACCTGATTGATGTGTTGAAAAATGGTTGCAGTACGCAGTCCTATCACAACTTACAGCGGCACTATCTCGAATGTAATACAGAGGACAGGGACGTGAACTCCATCTGGGTTCCTGACGCAAGCTGCTTGTCAGTTTGTTATTGACCTCCAGCTTCTGACAACGATCTTAGAGAACTAAAGTCATTAAGTCAATCCGCTGGAATTGTAATAAATGATACTCACGGCTGAACGTCATTTGAAGAGCGACCGCGACGTTTTGCAAACTGTTAGCTTTCATCAGTCGGTGGTGTAGACTGTATAATTTCTCAGCTGTGGATCACTCGGCGCCGGGTCATCTGTGCATTGATTAGTTGGCGGGTTGTGATGAGGCTGGCTGTTTGGTTCTTGTGTCTCCACGCAGACCGTTTTCATAGCGTAGGTACTTATATACAAGTAAGGGTTACTATCACCAGTAATAACATGATTACCTCGGAGTTCATTGTCTTTGGAGGGATGTTTAAGGACTAACATCCCTCCTTCATGAATGACACGAGGGAAACTTAGAAACTAAATATCCCTCATCCATATGAATGAGGGACGATTACTTACTAATTGTCCCTCATCCATATGAATGAGGGATATTTAGAAACTAAATATCCCTCATGTTATTCATGAGATGTTGTCCCTCATAACGCAATCATCGGAACACCGAGTCTAAAAAATACCGGTTCGAAATCAGATGCATGGTTGATGACCATGTATGCCATCCTGATACGTGCTATATGCAATGTGGGATAGAGAAAGAGGTATCTGAATCAGAGTCTAAAGGCTAGGAATACCTTTGCGCATACGTTTGCTAAGATCTATAATTGCAAACAGTAGAAATTTGACTAAAAAAGGAGTGCAATATATATTTTTCCATTTTAGCATAAGCAGACATTTCTCATGTTGATTGCGCATGTGCGCAAAGCTTAACTTAAGAAAAGGAAAAAGAAGCAGCACACAAACATCAATCTGTAATTTACCTATTATTTATTAACATTTTAGGTTATTTTAATGTAATGAGGTTTCGGTATTCCTGATTTGAGTGCTATATTTTGCTCACAGAATTTTATTCACAGAAATTTCATTTATTAGCTCATGTATTTTTAATTTTGTTGTTTTAACATTGCTTTATCTCTTTATTTATTCATAACATTGATATTGACTGTTACATTGTGTAGTGTTGCCCCGTGTAGAATTCCTCCTACATCTATATTTGTTTCACTTGCTTCATACTCTTCGTGTCGATAATTACTGCCGTCCTTCTTTTTTACTTCAACCACAAATCTACTGAACCAGTAGTCCATTTCCTCGATTGTGATGTTTTCTAGCATCGGCACACTCGGAAATCTTACGTTTTCTGGCTCAAAATCTTCGAACGCTATGTTTCTCTCTTTGGCCCAATGCTTATAGACATTGGTACTCCAAAGTGTGTGCCTTTTGGTACTTATGGGGACTGTCTTCTCCCTTGCTTCCTCCACTTTTTCTTGGGATACGAAAGAATAACGCCTTTGAGCCATCTTTGCGAGCTTAAATTCGAATGAATATCATGCAGTGCATATTCAAACGACTGAATGAATTTCGAATTATGAATGTGTGTGCAATTGCTTTATGTCATTTAAAAATAGGGAAATTCCCAAGCGGCATTGGTTAAATCAGCAGCTTTGTAATACTCTGTAATTTATGCATTTAACTATATCTAACACATTTTTCTATTTTTCTATTTTTATTCCTCGGAAATCATGTTATTACAAAGTAATTACATGACTTTTTGGGATATTAGTCATTAACTGTCCCCTCGGCCTCGGGAGGTTTAGTAAAAGTCCCTCGGCCTGTGGCCTCGGGCCTTCTACAAAACCTCCCTCGGCTTCGGGGACATTTAATGACTAATATCCCTCAAGTCATGTAATTACTTATAATTAAACAACATTTCATCGGTCATTTTACATAAAAACAGAAAGTAAAAAAGTAAAAACCTACGTACCCAAATTATTTTGCAGTCGATCGAAAGAATAATATCTAGCACGATTGGAACAATAGATAGGTTGCTTATGTGTATTGTGAATGGAATTTCACTTGCATTTACGTATCCTTGTTTTACATAGGTAAGATTACAACTAAAATAAACCCTCAAAGTACTTTGAAGCTTTTCAAAATCATAAAAATCAAGATGAATCAACATTTGTTTTTAATTCAAAAATTTGATCTCACCGGAAGTAAAATTATTTTGGGGTTCCTTTGCAAGTCTTCCCAGAACTCTCTGCGACATAGCCTAGCATGATTTCAGAGGTTTATTTTGGTATCAAACACGCTCAGAAAAAGCCTTTTAAAACGCCAAAAAAGTGGCGATTTTTGTGCGTCATCCTCGCCTTCCGGAAGCAGGATACACTCGACATGGATTATTAACTTCTTTTGTGAAAAATCAAAAACTTTGACTCCCAAAAGGCAAACTTTGCTGATGCTAAAGACTTCCAATTTCTTTCCCAGCGATCAAAGTAAACATTGCCCTACTTAGATCGATCTTGGCAAATTAAAAATGCGTCATGGATTCTTTGGAACTAAGTGAAGATGTATGGATACTTCTGGCTAATTTATGATGGATACTAGGGAGATCGGCGATAGCGAAGGGAAAAATTAAAGCCATGGAAAGGCAAAGTAAGCCCATATAATTTTACTTTATATATATTTAAAAAACTCATTAATAATTCATGAAGGAAACACAATAGAAATCATGACCGTGAAGGAGGTTTTATATCTGATAAAGATTCGTCTTCATTTGCATAAACTTTAACTTGGATTTTCTCTATCAAACTTTGTTCATTTCATAAAGAATTCAGTACAATATGATAACATTCATCACGAGTTTTTTAAGCCGTTCAATAAACTCACAGATCGTGTTTTATCGGGTATAAAACCACTCGGCTACGCCTCGTGTTTTATATCCGATAAAACACTCCTGCTCGTTTATTAAACAGTACATATAGGTTGTGTGAAATAACAATTAGTTAAAGACTTCAATACAAACTTGGCAAAATAAAAAATAAAAATAATTCCCAAGGTTATATTTACATGAATACTGTCGTCTCCAATAACTTCTTTATAAACTTTGATGCGATTTCGAAGTACTGCGATTGGGAAACTCCGCTTTGCGATCGCGGGCTCAATGTCCGAGATTTTTGGCCATGGATGATGATGAAGAAAATGATGATGGTAATGATGATGGAAATGATTATTATTATGATTATTATGAAGCCAGTATCTGTTTTGTGTGTGTTGCAAATTTAAATGCGTTTTCGAAAACTAAGCTTATTCAGCTTCAAAGTGTATACTTTTATTGCAAAAATATTGTAAGATTAGAGCGGTTAGCACAATAAATAATGATAAAAATCTCATTTTCTTGCAAGAAATATATTCTTAGTTAATATCTAAAGTAGTTTTTGCTGTTAGCTCGCCTAGGAGAGAAAAAATATGGTATTTTTGCGCTTCAATATGAAGACCTACTTAGAATATATTTCTTGCAAGAAAAGGGGATATTTATCGTCATTTATTGCGCTAACCGACCTTTTATCACAAAAGAAACACGAATCCGCCATCTTTTTTTACATTTTCGCATAGATAAAATCCTGTAGAATGCCAGCCACAATGGGCGATTTGATCACGTGACCTCTTAGTGCAAGTCACCTATTCTCCTCACATTGCCTTAATTGTCGACTCGGATGTGGTCTACCTTTGCCTACGAACGGATATTTTTCATACCTAATGCCCTAATTCAAAAAAGTATATATTGCAACACTACATCAATACTATATCGTCAGTTCACCTAACATGTCTTTTCTCGTTTTTAGATGGCGCGATAAAAGACAAAAATGGCAAAGCGTGCTTTATACCTTATCATTTTAAAGGAGTCGATTACTACGCATGTACAAAGGAAAGCTCATTTTGGGGCACTCCATGGTGCTCATATCAGTATGATTACACTGATAGCTCTCTTCACTGGGGTTATTGCAATTAGCACCGTTCGTCAATTATGTACTGTTAAATATACGAGCAAGAGTGTGATAGACCCGACAAAACACAATATGCGAGTTTATTGAAGTGCTTCAAAAACGTATTATTAACAGACCTTCGGTTGAGTTAGAGCGATCATATACGTCGCGAACATGGACGTTTATACTTTTATAGATGTTTATACATCAATGTCATGCGCAGAGAGGTTTGTACGTCACTGCCATGTGCAGTGAGTGCACAAAATGCTCCCATAAGTTGAATACAACATGCCCGACTCAAGATAGGGGCACACAGTAATCGGCAATATATTGTGGTCTCTGATAAAGTCGTCATCATTATATATTATATCACATGAAGAATACTAATAATGATGAGACTTAATAGTCTCCAAATAATAGAGTATCCCAATGAAGTTTGTAGGGTCTAAAGGTAAATGCAGGTGACGTGAATGGTTGCTCCAATTAGTTCAAAAGCTCATTAATCGATTGACGTGTTTCTAGATTAGGGACTCAGTGTTAGCCATTTTAGCACCAAACTGTAATGTTCACATTTGCCAGGGGTAATTGTAGAACGCACAAATTTAAAAACGTAAGAATTCCAAGGACATTTACTGAAACATTCTGATTATCGTAAGTATACCAAAACCCAACTAACCTTAAAATACCAAACTATTATTGTTATAAGTTATATCATAACCTGAGATTGGTAGCGATTAAATGTCGCCGAAAGGGTTTCCAAAGACGAGAAAACATTTGAAAGAACGATGCCTTAGGCCGATCGCTTTTATTGTTTTCCAGCTGGTTTGAAAACCCTATTGAAACACTAAGCACGAGTTTTTGGAAAACGTTTCTAATAAGTTGACAATTAATTATGCAGGAAAAAAAGTTTTTGAAGGGGAGAGAGTTAGAAAACTGAAACAAAAAGGTGGAAAGAGGATGAAAAATTCTTCTAGCTATTTTAGCTGCTATCTACTTACGTATACGTGATTACCATTTTCTTTTCTTTCTACCTTGGACTTGCCAAGTCTCTAGGACCCATGGCTTGAAAATATACCAATAAGAATATGGCTGATAAAGTTGGGTTGGATCTATATTTTACTGGTGGTTTTCCCATACAACAGCTCAACCTATATTAAATAACGCAATGAAAACAAGCAAACTTTTTTTCCTTTCTTTTCTTTGTATTAAAAATTGTTACATTTGTGTGGTAAAAATACTTTTCCTTCATTCCCTTGGCTACGCCTCATGACTCTACAACATTTGACGTCAAGATGACGAAAATGGTGTTGAACAAGAGGACATACTACGGAAATTGATTAAATCTTATTTTTACCAACAGAACAGCTATTTGTGATAACTATCTTTTTATTTTCTTGAAATTGCGCGGTTAAAGATCCAAGAAAACGAATCAAGGCGGTGTGATTAACAAAGGTATCATTCTGGATCTAAAACTGGCATGAAAAAGGTTACGATCACGTGGCTACACGCTACTGTAATGCCGAGATGCCAAAATGCCAAAATAGATATTTATGTGCTAACAATGCCACATGCTTTAAGTTCTCGTAATACTCATTTTTAAGTATAAATCATAACACCTAAATTTTTACCACCCAAAAAACTTTTTTCTTGGCTTTCCAGACATCATTTGCTCCACCACAAACTGAGCAAGGTCTTTTCGGTTGATTTCCTCAAGAGCCACTGCAAGCTGTGAAATCAATTGGTTCTTTCCTAAGGTGCTTTGCGTCCTCCATATGCCCAATAAACGAAAGGCTTTCTCCTGAGGTCCCATATTAAGGCCCATCATCTTGTGAAGCTCTGTATCAGCCACACCTAAGAATGTCCCTAGCTGAGACCATTCGTCGTTAGTCAGTTTATATGCCACTCGACGGAGATCTCGGTCGTTTAAGGCATCTGAACAATTCGAATTAGAAATTAGAAAAATGCAAAACTAAGTATTCAGCTTGATATTTTTCTACGTTTAACAAAAAGACGTCAGTTTTTTATGTGTCTGTCTTCTTATTGACGATAAATTGCGTCTTCACATTGTCAAAGTAGTGTGGATCCGCATACTAATTTGACAATGTGATGACGATATATTGTCAATAAGAGGAAAGGCACATTAAAAACTGATGTCTATTTGTTAATTTTTACAATAACAAAAACGATAAAAACTTCTCATTTTTAGTGATCAAAACAATCAACGTAATTAATGATAATAATAATAATGGAGTGCTTATATAGCGCACTTCACATGGTCTCAATGTGCTTTACATTGCAGTGGAGGACTTTACGGGCTGCATATATAAAGAGCGCGCGTTCGTTGACGTCAGTTTTATCTGTCTGTCCACTTATTGATGATAATAAATAACCAATCAGCGATCGAGAAATTTGTAACTTATTGTAAAAGTTAATTTTTACGAAAAATATATATCGTTCCCATTCAGTAAAGTTAATGGCGAACCATTCAAGTTAGTCATGAAAATGAAGTAATTACTATTTAATGCCCCCAGCCAAGAGAAAATGAACTAAAAGAAAAACATCTTCGCGCCCCATCATGAACACTCTGATGCTGTTTTTAGAATCTTTGATGATATTTTTTGAATCATATTTGCCTTCCTATGTTTTTCTGCACACGCTTACTGCCCGCGCTATACCCTGCTCGCTCATGTTTAAAGTATATCAGCAAGATGGCTGAGAAATCTAGAAGATTTGCTCCTTTGGACAAATCTATAGAGAGAGATTCATTGATGAACCCCCACCACCAAAATAAACTCTGGCCAAAACACGAGCAAGGGATGTTGGTTTATTGACTTATAGTTCCCAAGAGAGAAGAACGACGAATAGTCAAAGAAATTTCACCAGAATAATAATTAAATGACCTTATCAGCGAATTTATTATTGCTGTTACGAAAAAGGTTGGCGAATATTTTTGACCCATCGAGCCCGCAAAGGACTCATTGCAAGCTTCAATCGGCACTTTTAAAAAACTGAAAGCGTTTAAATACCCAAAGAGCATACTTGTAGACAAAACGTTTGAGCAGACGCAACAAGCTTTGTAAGCTCGATGACTTCGTATAGAAGGAGAAACAACATAGACATTAGAGACTCGATTTGTGCTTCGCCACTTTGCTTTAGATCAGGATTTAAAAAAATGAAAAGGATATGATATTGAAACCTTCCAAGACCACTATTGTGCGAGCTTTAGGGACAAGAAGATCTTCTGAAATAAGCAGCGACGTAGTCAGGGGGGCACATTCGTTGTCATATTGTAAGCAGGTCGGGCCGCGCCCTCCGCGTGTGCCTCACTTATTATCTAATAGATAAAACTCTTCTCGACTTTTGTTATTACAGATAAACTGGAGTTTAGGAGTAGCGCGTTCGATACTAGTCCTTCTCATTATCCTCTGCCCGGCCCCTTCTCAGTGCACAGCACTTTAATGGGGACCTGGCGCCAATTGCATAAGGTATGATTCAACAACAATAACAACTACTATACTACAACAAGATAAACAACTTCTTTAATTTTACGTACCATTATTATTGGCAAAAGTGTTCTCCTCTTTCTTTATCTCTTCGCATGGGGTCGATGAACCTCCATCTACTACGTCATCCGTTATTGAACCAGAGTCAAGACTTGCCGTGCTTTTCTGTAAAGCTTTCGCTTTTGTAAGCTTATTTTCTAATCTTTTCTTTTCTACCGCAGCTTCTTTTGTTCGCTTATCTAAAAGCATCTTCATCTGTCGAATCTTATTTGGTGGGAAAGAGGGGGTACATTTGCATTTAATGACGCATATATAACCGAAAACATTAATTTAGCCCCAAATATTCAGGTATTGTTTTTAATTCGTTTAACGCAGTCGCAATAACCGCAAAACTATAAGCGAAAGGACAAGAAATATATTCAGAAACTTTTTTTTTTCCATTCACAACCATTGACGTTTGAAAGAGATGATGGGAAAATCTGAAGTAGTAATTGCTGCTTAGCTTTTATTTAGTTTTGACCAACATGATAGTGACTACATACCATATTTTGAAGTTCGTTTTCCTTCTTGAGCCACAAGCGCTTTTCCTGTGCATACCTCTTTGCAAGATCTGTCTGTAATTCGGAGCACTCTTTCCTAGAAAAACATTATAGGATCATATAGAATTGAGCTCTGTGACTGCTATCGGCCGTAGCAGAAATTATTTTATAACCTTGCAACTCATTTCCAAAGAGCCGGATTCAAGTCTTAAATTCCTGTATGCGCTTTACAAAACTAAAGCAGACCATGAGCCAAGAAGCAATGTATGTAAAAATATTTGCATGGTTTTACCTTATCGTTATATACCTTAATCGTTTTGCCCATTTGTTCTCCATCTCTTCTTGTTCAGCTTTAAGCTTTGTTTGATAACTACTTTGAAGTTGTTGAAGTTCTGCCTATTTTAAAGAACAATCAAATCCATCGGTCGTAAATAAAGTAAAAGTAACAGTTTAAGAAAAATATTGCCATTAACGTTTCCCTATGCCGCTGTGTGCTTCTACCTGTCTATTTCCGTACCCTCACTTTTCTCAAACTCAAACCCTTTTGACCTATCCTTTTAGACTTTTAGTTTAAGTCCATACATTCGTTCCACCTATCTCTTTTCTTGCATGTTTATTCGCTGTCCTGCATTGTCCTTATACTAACTTCAGTGGCAGTTGATTTCTGCTTCGCCTTTCTAAGTTGATCCCTCAGCTCCTCTACTTCTTTATTTGTTTTTTCTGTACTTCCATTTTGGGTGACAACTTTATTAGCCCCGGCATCGTAACTTTGAGTTTTTCTTTTCTGGAGCTCTTCTATCTCATTTTCGTACAATTTAATCTTCTTGTTCCTCAGCGTGATACCTATGCTGAGTTCCTCTTTTTGTTTTGATAATTTCTTTGTTAAAGTCTGGAGTTCCTCGACTTCTTGACGAAGTGCTATAATACCGCTGTTGTCGAATTGCTTCTTCTCTTCTCGTAACAGAGCAAGTTCTTTGTCTACTGCTTCTTTTTGGACAGTTTGGGTCTTGAGAAGAAGGCCAATTTCTTCCTTTTCTTTTAAAAGGCGTTTTGTTTCTTGTTTCAAATTTTCAAGGTTTCCAGTGCCCGTGTCTTGCTGTTTCTTTTCAGTCTTGCTTCCGATTGCTTTTGTCTTGGCTAGTTTTGCAGACAAGGAATGTAATTCCTAATGATTAATAAAGTAAATATGTAAACCTTAAATTTTAATTAGCAATATCAAAGGACCAGTCAAAATTAATCGGTTGGGGATGGGTCGGTGTATTTAGGGGTAACACATGGTTTTTAGACAGCTACATATTGACAGGTATTAAAGAGGGGGGAGGGGGAAGGGGCCTTTAAACAAAAACCAGATTTTTAGCAACCATTATTTAGGGGGATCCTGAAAAAGCACCTCATGGGGAGATCCGTTCAATAGTCTTCTTTATGTCGCAACAACCCCTTATTTCCAATGTAATAAATAATGACCTTTCCCCCCTCCCCCCCCCCAAAGACTATCGCCAAAGCAAGAAGGTTTGTGCAATAGCACATGTTTGTGCTAAAGTGACGATGCAAACTGAAGTGAATGCATTTCAATCAGAATTAATTTGTGCCATCAAAAATAGGTCTACTTAATTACACATTACATATTATCGTAAGTGAAACAAATACTAAATTGTACCTGAAAGGTTTTCCAGCTTCAGTTATACGAATTATATTTGGAAGAGATATTATCTTAAGTAGATTAAAGGAGTATTCAAGGGTGGACCTGTGGGGACTCTATCCTACTTGGTTTTTACTGTCAGTTTATGATATTATTCGTTTTTTAGTGAAAGAAGGAAGCCGGATAGATTTGTCAATTAATCAGTCATTATTATAATAACCAGCAAATGAGTTGTGTGCGTGCAATGAAAATCCTCTTAAATTATGCTAAATCCTTAAAAGATAGTCATACGAATTGCCTATTTAACCGAGCATTGCGGCAGTGCAGAACAAGACAAACTGGCATTGCTCTTGTGTAATTTATCGTTCAGATTATCATTACTCCAAAGTGTCTTAAATGGCCATTACATTTAACAGTGAAGTAAATTGCAAACGAAACTAATATTGATGTTTATGGTGCTTGGTGCTGGTCGAGTTCTTCATGCTTTAGTACCAAACAACTGTACAAGACTTCCGAAGCTCCGTGGATACACTATTGCATGATTCTTCCTTAAAAGCTTTCTTGATATCTTTTTGCCTTTTCCTTTATTTTAATGGGAATAATTCGTCCGTCTCCACTAAATGCAAGCATAAATGTCGAAAAGGTATCACTGTCCTATCTCAGCATGAATTTCAATATCTTATTTTGCCTTATATAAACGCAAAACTATCTTCTTTTATAAAAAAAAATGCCTCTTTTAAAAAGCAAAATCATAGTTCAATCCGAGGTTTGACGTTCAAAGAAAACAGTATTTCTGCCAATGATCAACTTACGTTACAATACTAAATAATTTCTAAAAAGCAAGTCATGCAATCTTACCCTTTTCTTGTCCGTTAATTCATCCATCAGTTGAGCCTTTTCTTCGTGTACTACAGCAAGCTTTTCCTGCAGCAAATCGATCTCACCTTTAGATACTGCAATAGTCGAATTGTGGGTCAAAATTGTAGCTTCTAAGTCAAGAATTGTCGTCTTGAGCATTTCAATGTTAGAGTCAGACGGGTTGCCATTGTTCAGTTCGACAGAATTCTGTACAGATCGAAGCTCTTTTTGTAGATCAGATACTTTGTTTGCACAAGATTTAAGTTCACTCTGAAGCTGAAAGCATTTTTCTTTCGCTGTATCGAGATTTCTCTTGGTTTCTTGGTTTTCTTTTCTGAGTTTTTCTGAAATGAAAAACGTGAAGGACAACAAGAAGGTCAATAAAAGAAAGAAGCAAAAAATTAAACAAGATTAAGTATTTTTTTATTTTTACTATGATTTACTAAATCTGTTTTCAAGAAAATTACTTTTGGAATTCAAATGTCTATCGATGATCAAAGTTAGAGTAGTGAAATCTAGTGTCTATGTTTTAATAGACCTTGTTTCAGCATAACGCGAATGACTTACCTAACTCCATAGTCTGATCACGCAAGGATTTCAGCTTCTCAACCTCTCCATACGATTTACTCAACTTTGATGCCAGTTCTTCGCAGGTCTTTTGAGCATCTTCCTTTTGTTTTCTTAACTTATTTACCTCCTTTTCAAGTTCAAAATTCTCTTCCTTTAATGCTGCTATTTTCGCTTCAAATTCCTTAGCAGAAAGGCACATCTTGCCCAGCCTCTGTACCTCGTTGCTTGATTTTTGCATTTCTTCCTTCAATTTAGTACATTCTTGACTCCTTTTTTTAAGTTCATTTTCGAGTCCTTTTACTTTTTTCTCTAAAATTTCATTTTGTTCGAAAAAGTTCTTTTTATCTTTTTCCATAATCGCAAACTTTTTTTTCAGTTCAGAAACTAAGTTTTCTTTCTCCTTTCTTAATTTTGTATATTTTTCCTCTATCTCATCTTTTTCTTTCTTAAGTTGACAGATATCTGCAGTCTTTTTCTTTTCCTTTTCCAAACTTGAAATACTTTTTCTTTTCAAATCCTCTTCCACAGCTCTATTTTCTATTTCGAGGTCTTTCACTTTTTTCCCCAAAATTTCTTTCTGTTCAATTGATTCATTCTTTTCTTGCTCGAGAACTTTGAACTTTTCAGTCAGTTCAGACACTAGTTTATCTTTCTCTTGCACTAGCTTATTGTACTTTTCCTCAATCTCTTCTTTTTTGTTCATAATCTTTGAAATTTCCTGTGAAATTTCCTGTGACTTCTTTTTCTCCTGTTCTAGCTGTTTGTTTTTCAAATCTTTTTCGATAGCTTTACTTTCTTCAAGGTTTTCTTGGAGCCTTTTAGTAGCTAGCAGGTTTTCTTTCTTTTCTCGTTCGTATCTGTACATTTTCTCTTCAAGCACGTCATACTGTTCCATTTTGATCCTCATATTATCATACTTTTCTTCCATGTTTTTATGACTTCTGTTCTTCTCTTCTAACTTCTCTTCCAGTTCTTTTCGTAGTGTTTCAAGATCGCCAATTTTTACCAAAAGTTCGTTCTTAGATTTCACTTGCTTTAAGTACTTTTCATTTTCCTTTTGTAGGTTTGAAATCGTTTCTGTATAATCCTTTCGTTGGGAGTCTATTTTTTGTTGCAAACTTTCTGCTTTAGTTTCTGATTCTTTGACCTTCTCTTCCAGTTCAGCTCTTTCACTTTCTACCTCTCTTAGCTTCAACAGGAATGTTTGCAACGTGGCTTCAAGTTCTCTAGTATCTGCAGAATGTTTCTTTTCTACACCTTCATCTGAAACAAAAACTAAAATAATACTCTTCGTCAGAATTCTTGTGTGGAGTCACGTATTAGCTGAACGTTTTGCTTACGAGAGAGAGGGAAAGCAATTTTAATTTTAATTGTTTAAAAACAATTTAAATCAAACATGTTGATGGTGGTCGCTAGTTTACGAGAATGGTCGTTTATGAAACAGTGTTTGTATTGAGGCATTGGAATGTTTAAGTAATTATTCACTTATGAAAGATCGTTGCTTACAAGATAGATCATTCAAAGCGAGCCGAATGTATCGCAGCAATTTTATGTGAAAGTAACATTGTGTTCCTTTATTACTGTTGAGTACGATTGTTTTGATAGATTGGTTAGCGAAGAGAATTAAGATAACGTAAGACCTGTCCTCACCATCATCGTTGGTACTGTTCAAGCGTAAATATGACTCGACTGATGAAATACTCTCGTTCAGATCTCCATTGGTGAGCAAAGAATTACTGATGTCACTCAAACTTGTAGTCTAAAACCAAAAAGAGAATAAAGGAATTAAGGAAAATAGGGATAGCCCATAGCACAACTTGAAAATCAATACACATGCAAAAATACACCAAACAAAGGACAGAAAAACAAGATTGTTTGTCAACGTGCAAAGTGTCTATGAAAATTATTATTTATACCTATCGAGATTTAAGGTTGGTGCCTACTGTTATCAGCGCGCACGATTACTGCGCATCTCAAAAGCAAAACATTCAAAGGTACAAAAAACAACGGCCTTGGAAATAAATTAAGGCCAAGAACAACAGCAATAACTATTATTTATGTAGTCAAAGGTGTATCACAGAGTAATTTTCAAAAATTCAGGTGTTTTTGGCGAAAAATCATATGCTTTTACTTTCTAGAAAAGGCAGTTTCGATGGCCTTGGATCGGTGAATAGTAAAATAACTTTTTCAATATTTCCATACAGATAAGCTTAGCTTAAGCTTAGATAAGTTAAATGAAAATCGAAAAGGAATTACACATTTCACCAAATATTAGCCATTCATTTAGCTTTTCCTGCGAGTACAATTACTTGAAATAAACTTTTGTCGTTGAAAGACTTCGTATTTACATAAACTGTCTTTCACTCACTCAAAAAGTATATTCAAAAACATTCACACAAAGAGCATACTGACTAAGAAAATCTCTTGCACTTGTGAAGTTAAACTAAATGTAGATTCGTATTTTAGAAAGTTTTTGCCTGTTTCTTGCTTTGCATGCACGACTACCGTGAAACATTCATGAAAAGCCGTTCTTTTAATTTTCCGACTTCAAAAAACATTTACATACCATTTGCTCAAGGAAATCTTTTCTTCTACACAGGAAATAATTTGTTATTATTGTTCTTCGAATTGAATAAGTTTTCTGGTTCTTTGAAGGCTTGAATTATCGCTTTTTTCAGTTTTCCTCCTGCTTGTAACACTACGAAGAGATGGAGGAGCCGCTGCAAACATGCCAAAAACAGAGCGAGTCACCCTGTTTCGTAACGTCGCTTCACGCTTGTCACGCTTTTAGCACCCGATTTATCCTCAAAAAAATATTTAAAAAAAATCATAACTTTTTTAAACGCACGGGTACCACTCATTTTTTTTTCGTCCAAAATATAACAGAAACAGTTAAACTAGTTTCCATAATAGAATTTTTAAAATAAAAATGGTTTTGGATGCAAATGTAAGCAAAATTGTAGCATCCCTTTACAGACATATTTTACACTTTTGAAAGCAAAATTTGGTTAAAAAAATGGTTTCTTATATGATACATAAAAGTTTAAATATTTTATATAAAGAGCACAAATAGTTGTTTATTTGAAACAAGTTTCAGATAAAATCGATAGAAGCAACTTCGTAATATGATTTTCCCCCCTTATGTAAAAAAGTGCTTACGTCATCGGTGTTTAACGTCAATTATCTCGTTTAGATGCATGGGTAACCCCAAATTTTTTTCCGAATTCCAATGGCCTATTGGGTAATTCAAATGACTGGCACAAATTGAAAAAAATAAAAATGGTTCGCAATTAGTAGACACCAACCTTAATTACTAAAAACCTGTTTAATTGCCTACTATTGTGCACGCATGCACTGAGCATTTACATAGAAGAATTTCAAGATTTGTTACCAAAGGTGCACACACACAAAAAAAACGTTCATTTCCAATAAAAGAAATTTAGGTAACTCAGGCCCATTCAAGGGATTTTGATGTCACAAGAGGCATTATTAAATATACAAAACGGTTTTGTAGCAGAAATTGAAAACATCCTGTACATCATTGTCTTACTCAGGTTTTATTGGAAAAAAGTTATTTCAAATTTGTTTTCTAATAGTAATCAGTTTTTGAAATTACAAATGATAACAACTTAACTAAATACCTTTTTTCTCTATTAATTTGAATTTTAATCACCGGAATTTTTTGTTGTTGCTTTTACCATGACTTGACTCGTCACGTAGCTCACGAATGAGTGAAGTCTATGTCTTTTTACGCTCAGGATTACAAGGTTATCCCATACTCTTTTGGACTTATTTTGTGTGTCCTATATCGTTTTATCAACTGACCTCCAATCAGCAGCTTCAAAAAATGCAACAAATGACATGGCATGACATGGCATTTGAGATTCGTTTAAAAAATATTCCGATAATCACCCAATTTAAAAACAAATCAAGTAGCAAAGTTACAATAATCAATACTTTGCCACTGACAACACACAAATCACATAATATTTTTAAAACAAAGCATTTCGTTTCTTTCATATACTAACGTGCGATAGTGTCGACACCCTTTCCTTTTTGCCACGAAGTCCAACAGTCTATGAAAATAAATATTCACAATTTAAAAGGAGTAGGAGTAGGAGTAGGAGTAGGAGTAGGAGTAGGAGTAGGAGTAGGAGTAGGAGTAGGAGTAGGAGTAGGAGTAGGAGTAGGAGTAGGAGTAGGAGTAGGAGTAGGATTAGGAGTAGGAGTAGGAGTAGGAGTAGGAGTAGGAGTAGGAGTAGGAGTAGGAGTAGGAGTAGGAGAAGATTATATTTGGCCCGTGTGACACAAAGTTATATATTATTGCAATGGAATTAGTATCTATTGCAAGACACTGGGCTATGTACTGTTTAATAAACGAGCAGGAGTGTTTTATCGGATATAAAACACGAGGCGTAGCCGAGTGGTTTTATACCCGATAAAACACGATCTGCGAGTTTATTGAACGGCTTAAAAAACTCGTGATGAATGTTATCATATTGTACTGAATTCTTTATGAAATGAACAAAGTTTGATAGAGAAAATCCAAGTTAAAGTTTATGCAAATGAAGACGAATCTTTATCAGATATAAAACCTCCTTCACGGTCATGATTTCTATTGTGTTTCCTTCATGAATTATTAATGAGTTTTTTAAAATATATTAAAAGTATTAATATATTAAAAGTATTAATATATTAAAAGTATTAATATATTAAAAGTATTAATATATTAAAAGTATTAATATATTAAAAGTATTAATATATTAAAAGTATTAATATTATAAAAGTATTAATATTAATATATAGTATTGGAACACTCTACCATTAACAAGCAGTCTGCTACTCAGGACTCCTTTAAGAAAGAACTTAAGACTTTTCGTTTTTGCAACGAAATACGTTTTTGATATCACTGTTAAGACATTTAAACATTATATATGTATACATATATATATAGTAAAGATTGGATTAAAGATGAAACATGTTCACTGTAACTCCGAGTTTGGTGCTTACGCACTCATCAGACAGACTTTAATGAAACATATTCCTATTACTGTGTGATATTTATATACAAGAGGTGTAATGATTATTTACGAAAGAAGTATTGTTCGGAAAGGAAATAATTATTACACCTCTTGTATATAAATATCACAGTAATAGGAATATGTTTCATTAAAGTCTGTCTGATAAGTGCGTAAGCACGAATCTCGGAGTTACAGTGAACATGTCTCGTCTTTAATCCAATTTTTACTATATATCTATTGCTCTGCATCCCTACGCATCGAGCACTGTTTCACCAGTATAGACCACATTACATACTTTGTTATATATATATATAATATATATTTATATATATTAAATATATATTTCTGCATTATTTTTAGTTATAATTTGTATGATTTTATATAATTTTATCAACATTTTTGATTAATTGATTAACTATTCTTTTACTTTTCAAGACCATTGAGACAGGTGTAGTGGACTTTATAGGAATTAAAGTTATTATTATTATTATTATTATTATTATTATTATTATTAATACATTTGTGATGTGTTTACTTTCCTCGTAGTACAAGCGCAGGACATTTATGTCATAATGTAGTTAGCGAAGTGGTGATTTGACTCTTACCATTATCCAAGGATGTTCCAAACATTGTCCTGCGTTAAGTCTCCCCCTGAATCAGAAATAATATAAATTCCGTGTTTGTATTGTAGGGAATAAAAAAATGTTTAAAGAAGCCTTATTATTATATACCAAGTGTCAAAGTTCAATTTTCCTCAATTTCTATTGGTTGAGAGTGTGTCACGTGAACGTGAAGAAATTCGACTGTTTCCTGGTGACCATTGTAAGAGGGGAATGTTATGTATGGACCAGGAATAACAAAATCGGAAGTCACGTGATTGAAAAATATATAAAAACCGGAAACCAACACATTTGAGCGCGCGTTTGCAAAATTAATTTACACGTTTTCTTTTTAGTTGTGTATTAAAAAAACATTAAAAATCGTATTCTTTTCTCCATTTCTGACACTTTTTCTTTGACACTTGGTATGAAAATAAAGCACTTATTTACTGGGACCTCGGAAAAACAGTATGTTTTGTGGTCCCTCGGCTTCGCCTCGTAAAACATCAACGGTCTCGGGACCACAAAACATACTGTTTTCCAGAGGTCCCAGTAAATAAGTGTTAAGTGTTAGATGGCAGGAACAATACAATTGTTTTATATAGGAGAAAAATATTAAATCTCGAGAGTAAATGGATTTTATTGTTTTGTCATCTATATGACCGCCGCACGTGAAATATATAGTGTAAAGCCTCTATTGTTTAATAGCAAGAGAGTATACTTTATTGTTCATAGTAAGTTATATCTTGATGATATTTTTAGAAAGGAAAGATGGAAATACATAGTGATAATTCACTAATGCGTTTTTTTCTATTTTTTTCTCATTTCCTATCATTTGACACGTAATTTAGGATAAGTCGTACTTACGATTTTGCCTTTACTAACAATTTTGTAATAAATTCTTTAGCCTCCTCCCCGATATCATTGAACACTTCAGTGAAGTTCCATTTGCAATGAGTAATGTTGGCAAATGTCTCGGCTTCGCTGTCGCTCAGAAATGGAGATATCCCACTTAACCTGGGACGTGAAACAAAATAGGATCCAGTTATCTAAACAAAGATTTTAAATGGATTTTGGGTTCTTCTTCAGTTTCTCTTTTCCAACCTGAGTCGGAGGCTTATAATATTGATTGTAAAAAAGATATGCAGGCGTACTTACATCATATAACTTGTTATGCCAACGGCCCTTCAATAGAAATCAAGATAAGATTTAGATAAAGTTGAAAGGTGGACTTGAGTAAAATAGGGGGGGGGGGGGGGGGGGGAATGAGTGTTTCTTAACTTATTCGAGGTAGTGTAGATAGTGACCTACGTAAAAAAAGGAGTAAAACAAAATCAACATACAGCTTCGGCAAAAAACATGGCCTTGATTTTGCGATCTATTATACTCAACCTTGCAATAATTGTTTATTATCCTTCTTTTCCAAGTAAAATCAAAAAGCCTAAAGCCTAAAAGTTGGGTGGAGTGAAATTGAGACCAGCCTGGTAAAAGGAGTGGGGATTGGGGCTAAGATAGGATAATATTAGTGACTTTCAATGGACGATCGTGTTTCTTTTGGTACTCTATTGATATAATTCTTAATATTAATTTTACAACTGAATTACTTACCTATGAAAAATTGAAATAGCATTGATTTAATATGGGCGAAAATTTTCTTTTTTCGTTAAAAAAACAAAAATCGGACATCTGTTTTTTTTAAATACAAAATTAAGAAGCGTATGGCACAAAAGAAATAGAATCACAATGGCTAAAAATAAACAGAACTTATGGAATCGAATGTATAATAGCGAGAGAAAATAATAAAGAAAAATTTCAAATCTTTAAATTGGAATCTATTATACCTCATTTAAAACAAATATTGACCGCCACTTAAAATTAAATGTTATTTTACTATATTATAGACCAAGTGTACGTACTTTTACTAACTTTTAAGTGTATTTTGATGTAGTTATGTAATAATGTTAACTTTTGTCACTAGTATTTTTGTAACCCACAAAAAATAATAAAATTAAAATATGAAATGAAATAATTGTTGGCCCTCTGCACATTGCATTCAACTGGCCAACTATTCTAGCAAACATCTTCACAAAATATATACCGAGCAAAATTAATTTCTGCACGGAAGTTTTGTCTAAATCCAAGAGGAACTAAAAGTAAAAGGGTCAATGAAAAGATTTTGTAATCGTATTCGAGGTTTAAAAGACGGTGATATCGTGATTGAAAGTGTGCTGTATTGTAAAAACCTGAAGCAATGAGAGTATGAAGCGGTATATAGAAAAATAGAACGCGTACGAAAAATATATTTTACTTTTATTTAAATTGGGCTCCCTGTGGACAAATAGTCCGTGAATTTTCGTTAGCATTCCTCAAAACGTTATCCAATTCAGTCAGGATTTGCCAAGTGCTTACCACATGTCTGTAGCTGGTGATACACTGTCGTAACTAACAATCTCCGGTGCTGAAAAAAAAACAATCAAAAAATAACAAACAATAAAAAAACAACAGAAGTCTTCTAAAAGCTTTTACTTAAATACTCAAAATATACATGAGGTAAGTTATGAGAAAGCAAATGATATCCTAGGAAGGAAAATACTAAAAGAAAACCGCTAAAACTGGTTTACATATTTCGTTAACGACATATTTCGCGCAGTTTTCACAGACCTCATTACCATGTAAAACTGCGTTGTACGAATTCGCAAAGAATTGACTGATTGCAAATTATGACTTACCAACGTATTCAGCTGTTCCCTGTGATATTTTTGTTTCACCTTTTGGATCGTATTCCCTCGCCAAACTGAAGTCTATCAGTCTTATCATGTTTCCACCTTCGCGTTTAAACATCACATTCTCTGGCTGTTGAAAAAAAAAGGAAAATGACGAATGGCTAAGAAACGATGTAATTAATGAGTTCTAAGTAATAGGCCATTTCACGGATCCCGTTACTCAACCTCAGCCTCGTCAGCGTGTAATCATTCTTTAGAATTTGACTACAGTCCGCAGTAATGAAAGGAATTTACACATCAACGGGCCGAGCTAATAATTTGGCCGGGTAACTGGTGTATAAAGGGGGGTTACGGACTAATCTGTCCACTAAAGTTGGTAGAGTAAAAAAGTCGATAACCGGGAAAAAAATATTTAAAGCCAGAAAGAGAACCAACTAAATCAAACTCACTTTGGGCATTGGGATTTGACCTCAGAGGTGAGAGGCGACCGTTTTACCACCCCGCTATCCTAACTTCCCTATTCAGTGTTTTCGCAGCATGAATATACCTTGACATCCAAATGCATGAAGTTGTTACCATGCATGTAGTTCAGAGCTTCTAGTAATTGCTGCAGGATTTTGACACTGTCTGGTTCTGACATGGGGGATTCGCTGATGCGCTGCAATAAATCACCTCCGCGATTGCTGTATAAACAACCAGAAACATTCATCTTTAGGCCGAGCTAATAAATGAATCAACATAACTGTCCGAAAATGGCCTCTGTGTGAGGCGATGGAAGGGATCTGAGCAGCTAGAAGGTTGAAAAGGAAGGGAAAATGAATGCCTTTTCTAGTTTCTCCCTTTTTAATATTCTTTACGTTATCAGAAGGTGTTGATGAATTTAATTGGACGAGACAACAGTCCCAATCATCGATCTGCAGTCAATAACCTTAGTAATTGGACACAGCGTTGGCAACAATCTTTCCATTTGCAGAGGGGTTTTCTGGCTGTAATAATGTTGTTCGTTTGAACTGCTTTCATAACCACCACATGTTGTTAAGAGTTAGTCTTCGTCGTTGAGTTAATTAAACAATTTGATGGAACTACTTTCAATATGTATTGATAATATTTCTGGAAGCTGGCAACCCCAGTTACACAGCTTCAGAATTCTAACAAGAGACGGTTTTCTGAATATTCTGCTTCAAATCTGTTTGATAGTTGATTTTGATTTTTGAACCCGTCCAGACTAGCTTGGCTATTTGCGGGGGAGTGTACTTTATTTAACTATTGTAAATGATCTTTAATTATTAATAAATTGTAATTGTAATTGTATAGTCATATAAGAGTATTCTTGGTTTTCACGTGACGTCATCAAAAACAAAATCCAAACTATTCACTCCACAATTTCTGTCAGGTATATTCAAAGCATTAAAAATAGGGAAATTTGAAATTTGAAATTTGAAATTTAACTAAATATATGATTGGTAACTTTATTTTCATGTTCATTGTTATTGAAAAATTGAAGTTTTTGCAATATAATAATTATTTTTTACCTTAGTGATTTGGCAGGCCGCCATATTGGTGTCATGGGACACCAAGATGGCGGACCAATGCATTTCAGCTAGATTATGAGCATAATTATCGTATCGAAAACTTCTTTTAGCAGAATTTTGGGTGAAATATCAAGCTTTGGCTACTTTTTAATTTCGGCCTGTAGCAGTTTCGTTTTATATAAACCCTGGCAACATTTTTGATGACGTGGTGAAAACCAAAAACAAGGATATTGTAGCAGGAAGTCCTTTCTCCCCCACGCCCAGACCCATATCGCTCACATCAATATCAGTTAAATTGGAAGCAAAGTACAGTACTATTTTCATTTGGTCAAAATTATAGTTACACAAAGGTTTTTGGGAACAACCAACTGAGGAGAACTCATGCAGGGCTCGAACTCGGCAAGAAACTCTTAAAAATCTGGTACAAAACACAAATAATAAATTTACTACATCCATTTTGAAAACACTACCAAATCCTGCAATCTGATTGGTTCCCTGCAGCAGTAATTTCAGCTTAAATTGCACGATTTTGAGTTCTAAATTGTACGATTTTTCCATATCATCTGAATTAAACAAATCACAATTTCAGAAGAACGATTTTACCGTAAAAAGCCATGAAAAGGACTCAAAAACCAACTGGGCACTCAAAAATGTCAAAAGTATCTTTGTAACTGCTTATGTAAGAAAAAGCAGAGGGGAAAATGCAATCGTCATCTTTTGAATGTGACTTCTTGGCGATTGATCGTGGAAAGTCGTTTCCTTTTCAATCTTTAAAGCATAAACACATCGAAAATACAGACATTAAAAGAGGTTTTTCTTAAGAAGAAGATTTTTGCTGAGCGACGTGACTTCTTAAGGACCGTAGGACTAAACAACCTTTAAATTTTGCTGTTTTCTCGGCACAAGATCTTTGCTCGATCAGTATAATCGAGTTCTCTTGACAGCATGTTTGAATTGACTGCTTATAGATTGTAAGTCATGTTGGTTTAACCGGAAAAAACTTCTTTTTCAAAAAAGAAATTAAAATGGATAATAGAATATAGTAATTGAACTTCGTGTCGTGCAATTTTGATCTAAAATCAAACTTGCAATTACAAATCAATTACAGATTTTGTAATCGCGCGTTTGATTTCAGACCAAATTGCACATATTGCACTTATTCCATACTCACTATTCCATTACAATAACCAGTTCTCGTGGTTTTTCAAAAGCTTCTCGCAAGCGACACAAGCTAGGATGACGTAGTGTGTTCATGACGTCAATCTCTCGTTTGAACTCGTCCTTTTGGCTGGGCCGTGCTTTGATGAACTTGGCAACGAAATGAATACCGGTACTAATATGCACGCATTTTCTTGCAATACCAAATCTCCCCCTGAAACAATTACGCACAATAAGTTTTAAGAAGCTTCCATAAAGATATCGAAGTACATAGAAGTATTGGAAACGACCTCGCGGTGAGTAGGATTGTCGCGTTGATTGATAAGCGGACGAAGGCATCAAAACCTTTGGTCATCTTACCTCAATTACCTCAAAGATGGACAAATAGAGCCTTTTTTCATCTCTTCTTTGTTTGAATAAATTCCGTGTGCAATTGTGGGGATGTTTTAGAGGAAAAAATGGACGAATGAATTAGTTCCCTAAAATCGTCCCAAAATGCACTGAAATGACTAGGCCCGGATTTCTCCTCAACCTTAGAATGACTATTGACAAGAGAAAATGAACTAAGAGAAGGAATCCCCGTACCCCATCATGTGCGACCTTTGATGCTATTTTTAGAATCTATTCTAAAAATTATCAACCAATGATATCATTTATTTGATCGTTTGATATTCTGCGCGCGCTCTACGCTCTTTGCTAACGCTTTTTTTTTTGCTTTTCTTATGTTCAAACGTAAGCAAACAGCCTAGAGCGCGCGCAGTAAATGCGCGTGCATAAAAACAAATGGTTTAAAAATAGCATCAAACTGTGCACATGATGGTTACGAGGCTATATAGGGGGGATTCCTTCTCTTATTTCATATTCTCTTGCTATTGAGCGTTCGACGTGACAGCTGAAAAATCCTTCAAATTTTATTGAGGCACTATATACATTTTGAAACCGCTTAAAAGGGGAAAAACCTCAGTCAAATTATGTACGGGACTATAATTTTTCATATTGAATTTGCGTAAGAGTAGATAAAAAGAAACTTTGTTAAAAATATTTACTAGCACAAAATGAATAAAAAATTAATTTCCGTTTCGACCACACTTTTATAAGAGTTTTATAATCCTGATACAGAATCATGTTCAGCTGCATAAGGAACTAACATAGACGTTTTATGTTTTTAAGCAATATATAATATTCGCGCCCGTTTTGTATACAACACTGCCACTCATACTGTATATATTACTTAAAAAAGGAAATCTTTTTCAGGGATTTTTTAAATAGGGTAGGTATAATATTATGAACTTTCTTTAATTTACCTTCCGATTTCTTCTTCAATGGCGTAGAAGTCCTCAATGTATTCTTTCTTAATCACAATATCTTTTCCTTCATACAACTCTTCATCTGTTTCTTCCTCGCTTTCGTCCTCCTCATCTTCATCATCTTCGCCCTCAACTTTTCAGAGCAAAATAAGAAGCCATTAAAAAAAAAACACACACAAGCAAGAAAGTTAAGTATGCCTATTGACTACTGCAAACACGCACGCTCGTTTCTTTTGAACGTGAGAAAGTTTTTTGTAACTCACCTTTCACAGTAAAGTAGCCAGCACAAGTGTTCCTCCCGCCATCATTTTGTGCAACACAGCAGTATTCACCGGTGTCATCATCTTCCACATTTGTAATCACTAGCGCGTGTTTACCTTCTCCATTCGTTGTGAAAAAGAACCTCCCCCCTTCTACAATGTCCACAGCGTTCTTGAACCATTCTAGCTGGTAATCCTCTCCACTCACGTCCACCTCCATTGTCGCTGTTTCGCCCTCTTTTGCTGTCATGTCTGTTAGTTCTTTGGTAAAGACTGGAGGATCGATATCTGCGCCACTTTCTTCATTCGATTCGACTGGAAGTTTAACAAGGTAACAAAGGGTTATAAAATTTCTAACATTCAAGGTGAACACGCAGCACGGCAACTTTAGCGTAGAGTTGTGGAATGTAACAATTTATTAATGATAGTAATTGAACTGAGTGAAGTGCAATTTGGTCTGAAATCAAACGCGCGATTACAAAATTGCACGACACAAAGTTCAGTTACCACTTAATCATATCCTTTTTGCAACCATACACAAGAAAAAGACACAATAAATATTGCAGAATAACCAATTTATTGTAGAAGAACTAAATGCGAACAAAAAAAATATCTATAAAAGTTTCTTTTTGATTTCTTTTGCTTTAATTTATTGTTTAAATTTTTTTTTTAGGATGCGATTAAGAGCTCCTAAGGATGCAATTTGGGAATTAATCGCACTCCTTTGAACCAATCAGATTGCATGATTTGGTAGTGATTACAAAAAGGATATGATTAATAATTAAATTACAGCGTAATCCCTTTTCTTATTCAGTAATTTTATAAATACCGCTGTGTCATATGATTACAGATTTGCAAAGATTTGGTCTCATTTATGAAAATGTTTGAACGTTCCTGCTCTGACTTTAAATAACTATGGTTAAGTACTTGTAGTGTTCAAGCAATTATTCTTTGATTACCCCAGGAGCTTCAACTCGGATTGATTTAAAGTGCCAGTCTTACGAAAATGACACCATCCCCGGAAATTGTACCATATAAAACTAGATATGTAATATAGCTTATTGTCCAAATTCTTTTTCGATACGAAACTGGGAAGATGCTGCATTTAGCCGGTAAAGTCTGGCCGTTTGAGTCCGCCATTAAGGGATTGCGTTCCTGGCAACGTTTAGTGATTCGAAGGACGTGACGTCATACGTGCCACCCTTCGAAATTCGCGGCTTTTCACAATGTGTAATTGCAAAATAAATTTCGACTATTTTTGATTTAAAAACAAGCCTTACACCAAGTCATGCCTTCTTACCTGCAGAGAATGCTGTAGAGTCAGCGTGGATAAAAAGGATGCCAGTTGCGCATATGATGTCACAAATTTATTAAAAATCGCTGCTCATAGAAATTGCGGACGAGCTTTTAGCAATTTTTGGAAGTAGAATTCGGACTGGAAAATTCTCTTTTTCGAACCAATTATTGTTTATTGGTGGACATTATAACCTATTTAAGCATATACAAAATCGGGGATTTTTTGGCGTCATCAATGTTTTCGTAAGACCAGCACTATAAAGTACCTATACCACCTCACTAAACATTTTCAGCATTGATTCTATTTGAAGTGGATATTTGAATGGTAAAATATTTTCATATGATTTGAGTGATGCATCTTGAAGATATCAGGGTTTATGCTTCCAATATGTTAATGAGTGTGATGTCATTATAGGAATTTGAGTTTGCTTCTCATCACTTTTAAGGTGGCTAAAATCAGTAACGGAAAGTTCCGACCAGTAGCATTCAAAGCGCGCTAAAACAGACTTCTTCTCTTTGTAGCCATTTGATTTTTAAATATAAATTGGTCAATTGATTGAAGTTTAAAACATTGGGTGAGGCATGACGATCGTCCTTATAATGCATAAGATGATATAAGCCCTACCATATAGTGTGATTAGTAAGAAAGAACTTGAAAATGTCGAACATTACCAAAAAGTATTTCGGTTCACGGCTAAAAAATCTGTCTACAAAGAAAGGAACCGTCGTCAATATCTCAGAAAAAGCAAGAGTTACCGGAAATGCGACGAAAATTGAAATGGAAATGAAAAAAATGGAAATGGACGGTCACGGCTTGCGTGACCAAAAGTAACAATGACTTGTAAAGTTTATTCAAATAGCTTGGACGGTCATTGTTAATGACACAAGAGGAAAAGACAAAGACTTGAATACCTTGAGCTCAACAGATACTGGTGAGATATATGGGTAGTGTTTGACGTTATTTTTTCGCCACTTAAAAATTCAGTATCCGAAACAAAACGAATGCATTTTGTTATATATATATTGTATCTCATGTATCTCATGTCAATCAATTGACTCCGACGAAGGACTAACGTCCGAAACGTCAGTTCCTATTTTCACTACGGTGTATAACTTATAAATCGACAGTAATTGTTTCATTAGAAACACCGACGCAGTCCACGCTAGTGTTTACTAGCCATCATCTAAAATCTTATAGGTGCGGAGAATGTTGTCATAAAAATGCTCTACATTTGCCGAACTGTAGTTTCAAATAGATATAAGCAAATGCCTCGAAATTCAACACCATGGAAACGAACAGATTTAAAATTTCTCATGCGAAATTCCAGGGCGAAATATTGAACAGATTTTGTTTTAGAGCTCCATTTGTGAGTGATATGGAATTGCATTTGAAAAATCCACAACCAACTTTGGGGCTTCATAATTCTAAAACGGAAGTCTGTTTTAGCGCGCTTTGAATGCTACTGGTTGGAACTTTCCGTTACCGATTTTAGCCACCTTAAATTGCAACACTGATTAATATGAGAAAACAATTTGCTAGTAGTTTTCTATAAATCAAGAGTAAGACAATGATGTTACATACAGAATATTTTGCTGCCCTAGAAAAGGTTTGTATATTTAATCTTGCCTATAATGACATCACACTTATTAGCATATTGGAAATATAATCTTTGATATCTTTAAGATGTATCACTCGAATCATATGAAATTCTTTTACCATTCAAATACTCATTTAATGTATAATCAAAAGTTAAAAATACTGAGTTAGGTGGCGTAGACACTTTTTAAAGTGTCTACACCACCTAACTATGTATTTAAAGCTTAATCGCAAAACTAGAATATCGAAGTAGGCCAAGTTGAGCAATACTATTTTTTTTAAATCTCACTGACTTTAAATGGTGTTATCTGTGAGAAGCAGACTTTGAAATGACGCTAAACATGCACGACAGCGGTATGCATCGAATCCGAAGCTGGTGTATTATGGTGAATATTTTTTTTGCAAGACTACCTTCGACTGTAAGATATCCTCTTGTTATAGCTTTGCCAGCATCGATTTCAAAGACACAACTATACTCTCCTGTGTCTTCTTCCTCACACTCATCGATGATGATTGCATGAGTACCATCGCCGTGGTTCACTATTGTCACACCTTCTCTTTCGTTGACCTCACCACCATCAAAATACCACTCAACTTCACTTCTGGCATCTGCATTAATAGTTACCTCCATGGTAACTGAGTCACCTTCATTGACTGTGACGTCATCAAGTTCTTTGATGAATGCTGGTTTTTCTGTAACAAAGGTGATATATACGCAACATCATTTTTTTAAACATGCGACATACTTTGAAAATGGTCTATTTAGAACAAAAAACTAACCTCTTTCAGGGAATAAAGTAACCAATGGTTGAACGAACGAACGAACGAACGAACGAACGAACGAACGAATGGATGAGTGATTGATTTAAACTCAGTCATAATTAGCTAAAATCGCAATTATTTCGAATTTTGGAGAAAGCATGGTGTACTATGTTAATGTGACTTTACAGACGTAGAATGTAAAAAAGGAAACCCAGGAATGTAATAAAGTATTATTTAACATATATCTTTAATATATACATGTATCTATTCTTACTTTGAAAGTGATTGTTTTTGTAGGCTCTGCTTGTTTGGTCTACAATCGACGTGCCATTAACTTGCACTGGTTTATTGGAGTCATTTTGTTGTTTTACTTTCACTTTACGGCGATCATTTTCTTTCTTGTCGCTGTTATGCTTCTCTTCCTTCTCACTCTCACTCTCATCTTCTTCTTTTTCTTCTTCTCCTTCTTCGGCGGCTGAAAGATTGGCCAACATTGGCGCGATGGATGGGCGTGATTTGTTAATCCCAAGTAAATTGGACATCGAAGATAAACGTCGCACTGCTACCAAAGCGTTAACAGATTTCTTAAGAAAATAAACAATAAGATATGATCACTTTTATTAAAGTAGGGTGGCACTGGAGCCGGGGGCAGTCGTTTACCATGGGACATCAAAACCAGTTATTTTTATGAGTAGTGCTACCCAATTGGATTCATGTCATCCAGTTAGTTAATGCTAGTGTACTTTATCAGAAAGGACTTATTAACTGAATAGCTGTGTTGTAGTAACTGTTTATTAGTTATGATACGGTTTTTGTGTGCTCCTTAAAAATTGACCTGTGTATATCAATATAACGTTTTTGGAGGCTAAGCCCACGACTTTCGGATTTGTACCGACTCCCGATGCTTTACCGGCTAAGCTGCAAGGCCAGACTAGAGTAGCTGGACATGAAAATTATGATAGTAACTGGCAGTAACGTCCATTACTTCCTGCATGAGCCTGGCACTCAGCAGCTACCATACCTGCCATCTTCTCTTTGCCAAAAATTGCTTCAGCTTTTTGGTGTCAATTTTTACTGCATTTGCTGATTCACTTTTCTGGAAAACAATGAAAAGATTTAACAAGATATTATCAAATACCTTTTCGTCAATCAGTTAATCATCGTCTTGAATAGTGAAATAAAGCATGTAGTTCATAGGACGAGATCATTTCCCTCAATTGACTATGATTAAAGTATTCGTCGTATTCATTTACCTTCATCCATTCGTGTTCCAGGCAGGCCTCGACAGTGTTCCTCTTCCTTGAAAATAGAGTAATAATTTAAAAGATTGTGAGTTTGCCAACAGTAAATATGTATATATACCACATATTAACGATGATTTGTACTGCGGAATCGGCCACCTGAAAGAAGAGCAATAAAAATACTCGTAATTGCTATTCCTCTCATTTAACTAACTGCTGTCCATTTGGCATTCTTGCTTGATAGTAATATCAAACTACACTTTAAAATGAATCAGAATTGCTAAGCCTCAAACTTTACATACTTTGGATCCTTAATCAGCAGTTGTGAAATGAATTCCTTAGCTTCATCTGAAATAACGTCGAATGCCTCGTCATCGAAGTCCCACTCGGCTGTGTTTACGTTTGATAGGGTTTCGTTATTGTCGTCCCCCATAAATGGAGAAAGACCACTCAGACTTGAAAGGTAACAAACAAGAAAATTAGTATAGTAAAATCGCATGATCTCGAATACAATTTGGAAATTAATAGACACAATAATGCTTTGAAAGTTCTTATAATTGCAAAAGCAATTAAATAATTTTCAAACCATTAGGAGTGTCTATTAATTTCAAATTGTACGAGGTCGTGCAATTTTTTATTTATAGCCGTTTATCTTTGTCTATTTGGCGGCCGATTTTCAGTCCATCGAGCAACTGAAATGCATAAAAAAGATTAGTTCTTACGTCTTTGAAATTTTATTTATATGTTTCTTAAGCACAAATTAAAAGAAATTAATTTTACATTACAAGTTTTGGCCGTGTTGCCATAGCGACCTAATTCGGTGAACTAATGACGCTATAATTGTACTCCTCTCGACCAATCAGAGTCGAGTAATTTTGTTGAGTGTATTATAAGTTTAACAATTACATTATGACTTTAGCCACTTAGAACATGAAGTAATATTGAAAAAGAATAGCCGGGTCCTCTCGCCCTTCTAGCTGATGTTCTATCACACTATGATTTCCCACCCGCAGTTGTACTTCAACAAATTGCTAAGTCCATTATAATAGCTTAAAATTTGCTTTACTTACAGAATATACGCAATAACACCAACACTCCTGTAACAAACAAAAATTGTCTTTATATTATGTGTGGGCAAATTTAGAATGGAGATGGCAGTTTCCCACGCAGCCGCCATAAGTGTCGTCACGCAATAGCGGCTGCGTAGGACGGAGACAGAAGTGCTGTAACTGTTTAACACACATACTACGATTGACTATATAATTATTCTATTTATAATTTTAAAATCTCAGCTCACATACTCAATTTTAATCTAATTATAGAAACAAACCGAACGAACCGAACAGGGGCCGAACCTCAGAGTAGATCAAACTATACGTTAAAAGATTTAAAAAATATACTCACCACATATCTGCAGGTTTGGAAACTGGATCGAAATTAACAGTTTCTGGAGCTGAATAAAAAAAAAATTTCATAGTTTATAAACACAAAACTACTCTATTCTGATTGGGCAGGAAGAGTACAATTTTAAAAATCCTTAAAGTAGAGTCCTATTTAAGTTTGTTGAGTCTATTGTAAACAAATAATTGCCTCGTACAATTCGGCATTAATAGATAGTCCTGATGTTTTGAAAATTCTTAAATTGGATTCACCTTGGAGATCGTGCGATTTCCTATACATATTAACTAGTAAACTAATTTTTGACTCGGGCATGACCTTACCCATAAACTCTGGTGTTCCTTTTATGGCCTTCATCTTGGTACCTGGAATCAACTCTTGAGCAAGACCAAAATCAATCAGTTTGATCTCCCAACTATCCTTGCTAACGCAGACGATATTTTCTGGCTTAGAAAAAAGAAAGAACGTTTTTCAATATTATCGTCACACAAATGTTAAAGTGCTTATAACCTTTATAGGATTATGATCAATTTTGATTTTCTGTGTGTTGGAAAAAAATTCGATTGACTAAATATTCTCGGCTATAATACATATAATATATATATGTTTTACTTATTGGAAGCCGAGTCGTTCTTGTTGTGACGTCATTCGACGCCAACTAGGTACCAGACCTCGCGATCTCGTCCAAATCGATGGGGCCTGGCAAAACTGCGTGTTTTAGGGCGTAATATCTCCGAGAATATTTAGTCAATCGAAAATGTTTTTTTGTTTATTCATCTCCAACACACAGAAAATCAAAATTGATCATAATCATATAAAGGTTATAGGCACTTTAAGTGGTTAATCCTTTAGATTTGATACAATGAATCTTATTTCTCGTGATATTTGATGAACTGTTTTACTCTAAAAGTTAGTTTTGCCACAGATTTGAACAACGTTTGTATGTTATATACGTCTCGATCCCCCTTTCATGGTTGGGAGCGCACCCCCCTGTCATTCCTTCCAGGATCCGCCCCTGTTGAGAGCCATTGTATTGCTGCCTCTCGAAAGAGTATTTCTTTCGCTCTTAATAAGAAAATTAAAATACTACCTTGAGGTCCAGATGGAGTATATTCCTGACATGCATGTGCTGAAGTCCCTCAAGAATCTGATGCATATAATATGCAGCTTCTTTCTCTGTCAAACAGTCCTCGTCAACTACACGCTCGAACAGCTCACCACCCGATACGCTGAAAAACGAGAACAAATCAGATAGATGTAAAGAAGACGAATGGAGAAAAGCCATAAGGTGATATCAAAACCATTAGAAGAAAAAAGAGAAACAAAGTGGAAGTATGGGGACAAATGACCCCAGCCCTAAGCCCATAATTTAGATTATCTGAAACAATTAAAAATTTAAATTTGGTTTGGCTAAATTTATTTTCCATGATGAAATGGTTATAGATTATTTGGCTTAAGTATTTAAGAAGCCGTCTCTAAAAATGATGCTTAGCTTAGCCATCTTTAGCCATCAATGATGCAATCTCTTTTCAAAATTATGCTTCCTACAATGCATATCCGATTAATTTTTGACTTCCCAGTTTGGCGCATCTTTCGTTACGTGGGTTCTTTAGAGCAAATTAGTACGTGACGTCAATAGGCTGCATGAAAAACAACAACTATCGTGATCAGGTCCAAAATAAAAAGCAATTTTTTAATAAAATGGTTTGTTGCATGACTGATGGCACCATCCGGTCATGTGGAAATACGCCACAAACTAAAAACTAGTAGAAGCTATGATAGTTCTATCATTCATACATCCCTATAGTTTTTGTATCAGTGAAACCTTTGGTATCTACATAACCCCTTCCAGCGGTAGGCTTTGTTATAAGTTGAAAAGGTAGTTCAGATAATAAAAGGTTGTGTGAAACTTACAACTCCATTATCATGATAATCATTTTACCAATCTCGTAAGCGTCTAGCAAGCCAACAAGCCGCTTGTGATTTAATCGACTCATGATATCGATTTCTCTGAGTACTTCATCACGTGACGAACCCGCAGCCGAGAGGGAAGTCTTGATGTACTTTGCAGCGTACACATCTTTTGAAGATTTACTTGTTACTCTCCTAACAACGCCAAACTTGCCCCTACAATAGTACAGTAAACCTTTTTATTTATATAAAGCATACAATAAGTCGCCGAAGTCGGTAACAGACTAACAGGTCTTGCAGTAGAAACTTGATAAGACAGCGCTATCTTTCAATAAATTTTGGTTCCATCAGATTGCCAACTAGGCCAACCCCCGTGCTGATTGCTTGTTAGTTGATGTGACGTGGTGTTTTTTAAACGGCACCATCTGCATGCTTTTTTCGTCGGCTTTATTTACCAATGATCTTTTATTGGTTAAAATTAAGTTTTCTGGAAATGTTTGCTAAATAATTAAGCTCTTTGTGGAAAAGAAGTGGATTCAACAGCAGGATTGCATTACACGAGGATCGAGCTCAAATCCTCGTGATCTAAAAAACTGCATTTGTTGTATGCAGCATATACCAAAATGACGTCACAAATACCCAGCAATCAGTTCACCAGCTATATTTAGCCCAGCTAGCTGTCTGATTGAAACGCCTAATTTATCACTAGATTGACCCCCCTGATAACATTCCCCTGAACTTTAAAGAGTGGTAACAAATATTTGTAAAATCAATTATTGGTCGCGAAATGACTGAGCTGATCAAGCGGTAGTAGCTGTTATCGTATGGTTGAGCACGCCACCCCAACAAACCAGCGGTATTGTGACGCGAGTGTAGCATCAAAATGAGACTACCGGGTGTAGCTTCGGAGAATTTGTTAATGTTCCCGTGATCACGAAGATTTGATAGATATCTTTACTATACGAAAATATTCATCTTGCTAAGAGCTAAGGTCAAACGCTAGAGAACTTTTGGATGTATGAACAGTAGTGTAAAGGCAGGGTGAAAGCAAGGAATTATCGTGGCTTTTGCGCTTCCATTTGATAACTGTAATAAGATACTCCCTGAATGGCACTTGGCTCATCTAAATGCGTCGAGAAAACACTGAGTTTCTAAAACGCCTTACCTTTATAGTCGGCACTTCGAACATGAATGCTTTATTAAGCCATTGGGAGGACAGATAATTGATTTGAAACCGAGATCTATGCAGTCCAGCCATTTTGTTTTTACACTGTCCAACCTATGCGAGGCTCTTGTTGAAATACTGGGCTCTAATAGGCCTTTTGTACGGCAGTTAATTTTGTTCTTTAGCCAGCATCAAGTATATTAAAAAAGTTGTTCAAATCTTAACTATCTTATCTTAGTTTAGAAATAGGAAGAGAATAGCTTTGCAGAATCGGAAAATTTAGGTAAATAATTCGATGATCACGACTAGCAGACTTTAACTTAATACTAACATGGCTTCAAAGCAAGAATTATGTGAGCAGCATAAAAGACCATTACCCAAACTTGCATGGACTATGACTTAGTAAACCTCTTCTGGATAACTTATTATTTCTTAACAAACATAGCGGCATAGTTTAATTGATTCACTCTTTTTTAAATTGCCATAAACTTCGACTGCCGTAACCAAAGGCAGTTTATAAGTCCGCGTATGTTTGGCGGTACGAACGGTCACTCCGTTTCTATCTCAGTGGCTTTTCTACGGTAAAAGTGAATTTTGTCAGGTGGCATAGATACTGGCTTCAAACAAATCCCGTATCCTCCGTGCGGTTTAATAAAGCATTTAGTTTATAAATTACTGCTAGAAATGTAAGAATTGTGTTAACTGGAGTGTTCTTTATCAGTGGCTTTTCTGCCGCAAATTACGAACTTTGTTCGGTGGCAAATGCCGATAAAATTGCTTGCCTTCTGCATTCAAAACTCTGTCCATACATCTAAAAGCTGTGAGTGCTTGACCATGAAAGTCGAACAATTCATTTGTATAACAAAGATATCTACGAAGATTCGGGATTTATAGTGCAATATAATAAGTCGTTCATAAACATCTTACTTTCCCAGTTCTTCGTGTACGTCGTATTCTTTTTCTATTGCGTTCTTTTTCAGTGTGATTGGAAGCCTAGAATCCCGCTTTGGCTTTTCTGTTGAAAAATATTAATCATGCGCAGTGAGTATTTTATATAGTGCATACATCAACATATATTGAGAAAGGACAATTGCATGCCCACTTTAGAAATGAGTTGAGGACTGGAAATGAGTTTTTAGAATTGACACCATAAAAAACACCATAACAAGAAATAGTCAAAATAATCAAAATTAAGAAATTTCTGGGGTCTGAGAATTTTCTGTATGATATTTTGTAGCAACCCCCAAATTCTCAGAAATTACAAAGGTATGGTTGCTGGGCATTGTCCCTAGTAACATACATTTTTAACTGCAAAAACTTTTTAATTTTTTTTGTGCTTTTTCTCGTCATGGGAATTATCTTTTAATCATATCAGTGCATATTAATCCTTGAAACTTCTTAATACTCAATCCCAGTCCTCCAAGTGGATAAAAGATTACCATTCATGACGTCTTTCGTGTTTCTATCACTTAAAGCTTTGTTTCTTTCTTTGTCTTTACCAATAGTCTTATTGCTGATGCTATGATTGTTACTTTTTTCTTTGTCAAATAAAGAATGAGAACTATTGTCAACAACTGGATCGTTCCTATTCTTGGTTTTGGTGGCAGTAATACTATTCCTGTCGTTGTTGCTGCTGCTTCTTTTACTCTGTGTATTATAGCATATGCTATTGTTCTCCTTTGACGTACTCTTCTTTTCTACTAGACTGCTATTTATCTCTGTTTTGTTAATATGTGCGCTGTTGTTGTTTTGGTTATTTGTAGAAGATAAGCTGCTCTTGCTCTCGCTTGAATAACTGACTCTGTTTAAGTTGTTGGCGGTATTTTTGCTGCTGCTGTTGTTTTCGTTGTTGTTCTTGGTATCGATATCCCCAGACCTTTTGTCTTCGACGCTACAGCAGTTAGTAATCGTAATAGTAGGGTGTATTAGAATACTATGATTGCTGTTGCTTTCGCTTCTTGTCCTATTGTTGTTTAACTTCACCAGCAGTTCATCAACCTCTTCTTTTAACAGCCTATTCTTCTTTTCCAACTCGTTTACTTTCTCAATCGCGTTGTCCCTTTCACAAATGTGCTGCTCACTTTCCAACTGTAACTTTATGTGCTTTTTCTGAAGAAAAAAGAAAGAAAACAAATAAAAACTCAACCTAAAAAATAAAACGTTTTATCAAGTATTCCCTGAGTCACCTGCAAGTTTTGTAAATCCCTGCGAGCGAATTCGAGCTTTATAGAAAGATCTTCGTTCTCATCCAAGATACTCGTGTTCTTCTTATTCAAGTCTTCGATGTGATTGGCTAGCTCAGCTGTTTCTTTTTCAAGCTGAAAAGCGAGAACCACAGTTGCTCGGTTTCTTTCTTCTATCGCCTCGTCTCGTGCTTGGACGGTTTCTTGGTAAAGTTTTTCAAGCTCCGAGTACTTGGCTTCTAGTTCATCAACTCTGCTGAGACCTGTGGATAATGTAAAATGCTGCTATTCTCGAAAATAAAGATTTCCAATCATGTTTTCTTAAAGTTTAGCCGGTTTAACATGAAATGGCGAACAAGGTGCGTATATTAAGCGTTGCTGAAGGCCTACAGTCGTCACAAATCAACTACAGTAAATAAACAAAGCATTGCTCAATAGTCAGATAACTGCACAGGCTTATACGTATGCAAGTTGGCACATGTTTTAGCCTAGCGTTGGCCCACTGTACTCTAATAACATCCTAAAGCAACAATTAGGAAGACAGCATCTATAAATCATAAAGAAATCACTGCAAACTTTTACAGTTTTCGTTTGCTTTGTGAAGATTACAAACATGACAAATTTCATTGAAATGTGATGTGCTTTTGACTAGCAAATCGCTGCGAATTACCAATCAATCTAATAATAATACTCTTCTGTTTATCACGATATTGCGAGAACTTACCGGTCAGCTGAATTAAGCAATCATTGGCTGCGCTACTTGCCGTAACAGCTCATGAACTTAACCACACAAAACATAAACAATTTAAGCTACTTTCAATTCAAGTGTAGCACTTTGGAAACATTTGCATAAAAACGCTATCGTTGTTTGCTTTTGTACTTCGTCATTAATGCATCCCATTTCTTTGATTAGTGTCTCCACCTCAATCAATTCACTTCAAATACATATCGTTAGGGGCCATAATTTTGGATTCTTGAACTGAAAATACGAAATGCAACATTTTTTCTACAATTGAGAGTTTGAAAAGTCTCTGTTACTGTCAAACGACGGAGCTTAGTTTAATTCATTAGTAAACAAACAAATACAAATCCGCGAGTCAAAAGTAAGAGGGAGGCGTCTTTTATTCTCCGGGACCAGTTTGAAGTTTCTTTTTCAGTGCCTATTACTGAGTTCTAAATTTTTTCGTAGCTACGGTTAAACTTTGTAAATGTCTTTTGAACTATCTAATTCAGTGTTAAAAAGAATTAAGGCATATTCTACTTTGGTGTAACAAACCTATACTCATATCGTTATTTTACTTTACATGGTAAAAGAAAGCCATTCTTATACAATTAGAAGATGGTTTTGATCAAGAAAAGCTATGAGTCACGTCAGTCATTGCCAAAACTGATGTCATCAGGTTCTGATAATAAGTCAGTAATTAGAGCTAATAACAGAAAACATAAACAGTTTTTAACCTTACCCATTTTTAGGCTTACGATCTTGTTAGAATATATTCTGTCATCTTCCTTTGATTATGTGAGGCTTTTTATCTGTCTCATTGAGATTGTTTTTAGAAATCGATGGTTTTAAGACTGACTCAATTCATGGAATAACACATCAATGAGGCTATCGATTTAAAACTGAACGCCTTCATGTACAAACGTAATTCTGCTCTCACTTCAATTGAATTTAGTTTGAAGTAAGCAAAGTATCCCTCGATTGGACATGGCCTGCACCCCGCTTTCTTGATGCAAACGACAAGTTTAGCTGTTTCTCAGAGAGTACCAGGAATTACGATGTGATGATAGGCAACATCAAGCTTGCCGCTTTAGCGTATGTATCTTATTACTTGGCAATTCTGGAAACAGAGTTCAAATTGTGTAAATAACAATAACTGAGCTGTCAGCAGTCGTACAGAGGAATTCAGTGATTTAGCCATCCAGTCAACAACTGAACAATAGTTTGGGTATGGAAATCAAAATAAGCTGACTACAAATGTTCGGGAAAGGGGATCCAAAAATAACTATGAAAAAATAGCCTGATAAAAAAATTACAGAACAAGCTTCAAATTCCGTCCTCTGCTGCTCCTAGTAAAGAAGGAAAGGAACGGAAGGGAATTTGAAAAGAGTACGTCAGCACCAAACAGGCCATTTTTTGATATATCATTCGTTATTAATTTTAAGTATTTTGACATATTTACTTAAAGCTGGTAATGAGATTCATTCAACTGATCACACACCAAGAATTAAGTAAATATTAATAAGATATATAAATCTAGCCGCTGACTAAAATTACGTTGACTGCCTACTTTTGGAAATTGCTTTAAACTTTTTTAAACTTCGATTTTGAAATTTATTGCTGATTCCAAATATGGAAAGAAAAATAGGGTGACCCGAGCTTCTTTTTGAGATAATCAGCATTTAATGGAAGCCTACGCACGAGCTTTTGGAGTATAAATTATGCCACCGGAAGTGATTAGAAAAAAAAGGAAAATTCATAGGATAATAGTTACTTGCAGACTATATGATTGCACGAATGAAGGCTAGTCAATCATTCTACAATAATACATGGATATTTTCCACAAAAAGACAGAGAGATACATTGATTTGTCATATTTTGTAGTTTGGGTGCTCTTAAAAATTCTCATAAAGTCGAACAAAAATTCCTTACAAAAATCTATTTTTTCATGTGTTGCTGATTTGAACTTTTCCTAAAATGTCGATATGATATACATTTTTAAGAGCTTTTTCGAATGACCTATTAAAAGATAGAGAGTCCCCTGCAAAATTCGAGGGTTTGAGCTGTTGAAGCTCAAAACGCGTATGGTTCTGCACTGAAGTCTTGTAGATTTTTCAGCGGTTTTTGAACGCGCTTACATCGTGGGCTCAATTCGAACGTTCAAAAGTAGGCAGCCACCTTAAGGTCCTAGTCCCCGTCCACACGTACGTATTGATAATATTTTGTATCCGCAAATTTACGGGTTGCGTCCACACGTGTCAGGAAAGTTTTGTACCCGTATTCGGAAATTTTCGAAAACTCTCCGAATACGAATACTTGTGGACGGTCGTATCCGTATACGTTGACGTAAACACGATTTTGCGCATGCTCGATAAGAAAAACTATTCGTCAAAGGGACTAAGCACTAACGTGCGTCAGGGAGGGGTCAAGAAATTTCCAGATACGTGTGGACAGTTAAAACGATTCGAATGCGAGCGTGTGGATGCAAACATTTTCGTACCCCACCACCCCCAAATGGACGGGGCTTTACGGGTATAGATTATTATAATATGACCCGTACGGCCCTGCTCGCGTGCTCTAATAAAACCATTGGAAAAAGTCACGCGATGGGGGCCGGACGGGGTGAGGTAAGCGGGCCGGAAACATCCGTGCGGTCCGAATTTAAAGCATTTGGACATTTTAAATTTAAAACATTTAGTTATTTTTATTGAAAATTACGTCTTTCCTCTATAAAAGGAAAATATGTCGTTTTGAAGCACATTTGATAGGTACTACATTTCGACGAGTAACTATAGAAGCTTTTTGCTTGACCCGTGTGTGATGGTGTTAGAGAAGCCAAAAAAATAATTTAAACTTTTTTCATAGTTTAACAAGAATGAACAAATCTATTCTATTAGAAACCTAAGCTTACCTTACAAACAAGCATCGTCAATGTTACTACGCTCAGTTACGGTAATTTTTCCACAGCAATTTGTTTTCCAATTCTTGGTTTTCACCTACATCATCATGAATTTCAAAAGCGTAAATCCGCATTATAATGAAATAAAAATTTCATAATCTTGGCAAGTGGTCCAAACTACATATTCTGGCCAAATTTCGAGACAGTAAAGCATTTCGTTGCGGAACTAGAGGCGAATAAACATGACGTAATTTTTGGTTAAAATGTATGGATCGGCAATCTTGGTGTTCCAAGTTGGTACACCATAATGGCGGACGAAATTCCAAAGGCTTAAAATGATGTAATATTTAATATGTTTGACTATTTTTCACTTAAATATACTTTGAATAGATATTTTAAACGTGTCTGAGGCAAAATATTTTATTTAAAGTAAATTATTTCACTATTTTGATCGCTATTTAGATAGACGTGACGGCATTGCGTGACCCAAACTCAACCTTCATAACTCGGGAACCAAACATCGAAATGACTCGACATTTTTTCTTGTGACTTATAACACTGACTTCTAAAACATACTTGAGAAATTCCTTTATACGATCTATAGCTTAGATTTTGATGTTTTGATGACGTCATGTGAAAACCAGCAATAGGAGAGTTTTAACGGTAAATACACAGGTGATTATTGAAAATGTTGTGCGCTGATTGGTTGAGTAATGATAATCACCTCCAGTGTTGTTGTTAAAATGTGTGTTATCTTGTTTTTTTTTCTTGTAGATCATAGTGCATTGATTGGCTTATATATACTTGGATATACGTGGGTATATATATATATATCCTATTGTTTGTTTATCTTTGCTATGAAAACCCTTCATATTACCGTCCAATATTATTCATCAAAACCTAACATAATGGTTTAAAACTCATAAACATTTAGCTAAGGGTAAGATTTCCAAAAGGTAGACAAGTCATTTTCTTGAAAGCAGAGTCACCAGCCAATCAATTGCTTGTTGACATATGAATGACTATAACAGCATTTGTGATATGAGGTATTCTTTATAGTCTGCATGGAAATTAGTTGTCTCTGTGTTCACTGTATGTAATCATTTCAAGCATAGTGAGACAGGCCTGAATTGTTCTATATCACTATGATGTCACATCAAAACAGTCTATTGTCTTAATGCTAAAGTATTATATGGTTACTAGAGGAGGACAGAATGACAACAACACAAAAGAAAACAACACAATAAAATTGCATTTACAAAACAGAGAAAGGAAGATTATGACAACAAAATACTATTAATATTGAAGGATAGACATTATACACGTACTTAATGTCTGGTCACAAGGGAACAAAAAACTTACTAAGTTCCCAAAGGACCAGACATTAAGTGTTAAATACAGCAATTGAGAAATATTCAGAAGTTAGTTTACGACATAAGAACTTTATTTAGTGAGCTAAATACATATGAACTGACCATGGTTATACATGTATTATACAACTCACGTATGTTATTTTATTTGTCTGAAGCAAAGCGATGAGATCAGAGTAGCAACAGCCTTTTTAGTCACTTTATTCATATTCTCTGAATCCATTATCCCAATGAAAGTCTGGAATTTCTTTGTAGGAACAATGGAAAATATCTGTTGTTTTACTTAAAGCTTCATCAATGTACTGAAAATGCAAGCCAAATAATTATCTGCTTCCGCTTTGTTGTTTGTAACTCAGTGTCATCTTAAGAATGATTGCATGAATCAGACAATTGCATGTGGGATGGGTGCGAAGGGGGGGGGGGGGGGGGGGGGGGGGGGGTGGGCATGAGTTGGAATGAGGGAGGGGTGGTAGAGTATTGCAGCCCTCGGCTAATATTGGTTTAAAGAAGAGAATGATTTATTGTTCTTAATCTATAAGACCTTGTTTTGTCTATTATATTATATTGATTGGTAAATTTACTGTTATGTCATACCATGACTACATTGAAACTTGCCTTGCTAAACTGAATGTTCCTGTATAAATATTGACTTCAAATAAATACATGGTATTGAGGGGGGGGGGGGGGGGGGTGGTATTTAAATGCTGTTACATCAATTTAATATTGTTGCCCAACCTTAAACTTGGATAATGTTCCTTTCTTTCAGTATTTGGACTTGGGCATTTTGACATAAAGTACAGGAGTTATACCCCTAAGATTGGACTGTTGACAATGTTATCAAGTCATTGGTTGACATCCTGGAAACCAAACAGGAGGTCAATGAAGTAGGTAAGCAATTGTGTAATTTATTAACCATAACTGGCAGATTAATCTTGTCCAGTGGATAAGTTCATTGGATAGTGCTATCCACCCTTCGTACAATCGGGCTCAGGCGATTAGAGTGGATCAATAGATTAGATGTCGTCATGGATGTCATGAGATTGATACAGTACTTTTGTTTTTATTGGTGGTGTCAATGAAAAAGTTAGCAGTTCCAAAGGTCTTGGGTTTGTTTTGGGTGGAGGGGGGGGGGGGGGGGTGGGTTAAAGGTGAGGAAAGCGCACCTTCCCAAAGAAGGAACCATGATGTCATAAGAGGAGACTGTGCTATAAATAGATGTGCATGACCTGTCTAAAGAGGTATGACACCACACTTTAGATTTTGATGTCACTATTCCTAGTGCGATGAGATCATCTCTAGGGCTGATCCGTAATCCATTCTGATCCACCCGTCCCAGAACCCCTATTCTGTATACTACTGCTGTCAGACCATATCCTAAAATCAATCAAAGATGTTTTAAATTGCTTTACTGCTAAGTGTTTTGGGACTGAGTAGAGGGTGTTGGAAAAGAATTTTTCATCCAATAATGAAATAGCAGAATTTCCCTTAATGATAAAATTTCATTGCCTGTACCTACTCTCCCCCAGGACAATGTTGGTCCCAGCAGATAAAGCAGCCCTGTCTCCCTCCAAACAATATTGTTTAGGGGGGAGGGGGTCATTTTAAGGAGAATTTGTCATGTTTTTTCATGAAAATACCATGAAAGCTAAAATTTTCTCAACATTTTTGACCAAGATTGTAGCTTAGTACAGGGAAGTAGAGTGGACTAATCGATTGGATGGGATTTATATTAATTAGATGGATGGATGGATGGATTGATGGAGCAAAAATGGACAAATGGATTGGATGGGATTTAATTGGATTAGATAAATAGGTTGAACTAATATTGAACTTATTAAAGATATAGAAGTAGTAAGTTGTAGTGCTTGGGAACGAGGTTATTCCGGGCGAAAGCCCTTGGAATTAAATTCGGAAAAATTAATTTCCGACCTCGCTGGGATTCGAACCCACGACCTTCGGAATTGTACTACCGATGCTCTTCCAGCTGAGCTAGAGGTCAGACTGAGAGCAGGCCGGGGTGAAATAGATGTTAGGTCGCGGTAATTATGATTCAAAGATGAGAGTATATGGACCGCGTGGCACTAATGAAATAGTCAAAGATATAGAAGTAGTAAGTTGTAGTTGCTTGGGAACGAGGTTATTCCGGGCGAAAGCCCTTGGAATTAAATTCGGAAAAATTAATTTCCGACCTCGCTGGGATTCGAACCCACGACCTTCGGAATTGTACTACCGATGCTCTTCCAGATTAGCTAGAGGTCAGACTGAGAGCAGGCCGGGGTGAAATAGATGTTCAAAATTTTTATTTCATTACAAAACATAATAGAAATTCTGATAAATATATACGAAGCGATGCTTTGATATTTCAACAAGAGTCTAGCTAGTTCCCTTCTAAACAGGCGGTATGTTGCTAGCGGATATTCGTCATCAGCTGTTTCAACCTGGCATGTTCTTCTGGCTACGGAATCAAATATTTCCAGGAGGAACAAACATTCCTTTGCCACCCATCATCGGTCATGCCACAAAATCTCTTTTCATTCACTGTGGCAACTCAAAGCTCAGCGTCCTGTGAGGGAGGGAGGGAGGAAGGGAGGGAGGGAGGGAGGAAGGGAGGGAGGGAGGGAGGGAGGAGGAAGGGAGGGAGGGAGGGAGGGAGGAAGGGAGGGAGGGAGGGAGGGAGGAAGGGAGGGAGGGAGGGAGGGAGGAAGGAGGGAGGGAGGGAGGGAGGGAGGGAGGGAGGAAGGGAGGGAGGGAGGGAGGGAGGGAGGGAGGAAGGGAGGGAGGGAGGGAGGAATGGAGGGAGGGAGGGAGGGAGGAAGGGAGGGAGGGAGGGAGGGAGGGAGGGAGGAAGGGAGGGAGGGAGGGAGGAATGGAGGGAGGGAGGGAGGGAGAGGGTGGATACAGATAATAGATTGCATGTGATTTAATGAATGAATGGTGTGGGTAGGTGGGTACAGATAATAGATTGAATGTAATCTAATTGGATGGATGGAGTAATTTAGTTGGATTGCAGGGTACAGGAGAATTGAGTGGATAATAGCTGTGCTTGCTGAGTAAGAATGCAGGATACGGAATGTGCACTATTCACAACCGTTCTGCATTGGTTACAGTTTTCTATAGGGAGATTTTAGTATTTAGCTGTAATTGATTCCAAAGTTTATCCAGTCGAAGAACTTGACTGTCTTATTGCTAATAATTTTCCTACATCCTACTATTAGTGTCATCATGCAGCACTCACTGTCTATAGCAGCTTCGTACGAGTCCTACTGCTGATTGGTTGCGAAGTTTATTGATTGAGTACTTTTATGCTTCCTGTGGTGATACAAACAGACATACGAATATAACCGGATGACGTAGTGACAAAAAACTAGTAATAAACCCACTAGTCTGCTAACAAATACCATTTCAGTTATAACCCTAGTGTCACCATCCTAGCATTGCCATCCTTGTCTTTCTATCCCTTATGCATAAGGTCTCCATAGTCATGTCTCCTACCAGACCCATTTCCTGACCAGTGCACATGTCAAGTAGCCAATTGTATTTTTAGTTTGCTATTCATAATATATTCATAATACTCATAATATCTTCCCCTGATTTCCACAGCTTCTAGCATGCCCTAGCTTAGTATTGCCTACAACAACTTCAAAGGACAAGGATTGCATGATCTGTTGTCAGCTCTTCCCTGTCATGCTCTGAGTCATTTGTATCTCTCATCAACAGTGTGCATGCGCAATTAGGGCGACGTTGTTATGGTTGTCCGCAATAGATGGTCTAGCTCAGTACATGGACAAGGTAAACTTGTGCATCTTTGCGCTTTTTCCCCTATCTTTTCTTTTGTCATCAGTATTTGGTAACTATCAGTGTCCCTATAGAGCATGTGCATGTTACGTCATAGCAGCCATCTTGATTGACAATAAGAAGACATTCCTTATTAGCTTTTCTTGTTAGATCAACCAAGATGGTGGATGTTTCATAGTTTTTCATATCTCAAGGGGTTTTGTGTCACATGGTTGCACACAATCTATAACGTGGTACTAGACTTCTTTTTCTACTTTACATTTAGGCTAAAATGAGGGATGGAAAATGGGATTAAGACCACTCCCTCTCCCCCCTCCCCCCTCCCCCCTCCGTCCTTCAGGATCTTCAGCTACAGCTGGGACATTAATCATCATGAGATGTATATAAAATGTTAGACTTGAATATAGAGTTGAGTTGAGTGCACAGTAATTGGTCAATTGATCAGTGATTACAAAACGATAATCACTGCTTGACCGGGGATTTAGCAAAGTTTGCCAGAGGGGAATTAATACTTAAAGATTTTTTAACCAGAATTTCATCTTTTCAATCCTAAGATTATACTCAAGAATTATGGAATTATTATTGGCACAGGACACAGGAGAGAGGCATGTTCCCTCCCCCCCCTCCCCCTTTTGACCAATCAGCATGCATGTACTATCCTAACTATATAATAATTTCATTGAGACTTTCTTCTTCGTACAATATCTTTTGCATCTTCACTCATCATTCAACATTAACACTATTATTTCTCTCTTTGTTTTACCACCCATTATCCATTAGTTTATTTTTGATTTCCTTTCCATTACAGGATGATTGTGCTTTGCAAAACCTAAATCTTAGCAATTGCTGTTTGGGAAGCTGAGACATGGAAGCTTTGACAGACATGCATTGTTTTAAAGTTGTTCTCCAAACACTGGACCTTAGCTGTCATTATATTGAAAACGATGCTACTGATCTTCTTAGGAGGCATTTGTTTGACTATTATCATCATCATCATCATCATCATCATCATCATCATGTTATGTTATGTTAGGTTCAACAGTTGCAAAGTGATACTTAAGGGGAGAGGGTCTGGAAAGGAGTTAAACAAAGGAAAGTTTTTGAATGTTAATTAGGGAAGGTAATACGTGTATCAAGTGTTCCATCATGGTTCCATGATCACAGGTTGTAAAAATTGCTATATTTTAATTGTATTTTTTTTATCAAACACAATTTTCATAAATTATTCAAGAGCAAGTAGTTTAAAGCTAATTCCAAATCAAGTCTACCAAAATATAGCAATTTTTATAACCTGTGGTCCCACTTGTTGACCCTTTAAGCATGTGCTTAAAGCAGTAGTGCAGAACTCTTGGTGCATTATATATGGCAAAAACATGTCTCCTCCGAGTCCTCCTCCCCTTCCTCCTTAATTTCCTCCCAAAGGCACCCCTTCACAGCCTAACAACAATATTAAAAAAAGAACAAATCCTTGAAAGCCTTTTATAGTTAATGATTGTTGAAACAATCCACGGTTTCCATACAAACTTGCTTGACTATGAGGTTGTGCCTTAGTAATTAATGATGCCGATGATGATCATAATAATTATTAATGATAAAAATTTGTTTATAGAGGATGACGCTTGACTGTCAACTGATAAACCTGTGGTCAACTTTTAATGTCTCTAGCTTATAAGGGGTGGGACAGCCATCCATGTCGTCATTCAAACCTTGTGAAAGTGTAACCATTAGCAGACGTATCTAGAATAATGATAATAATGATTAGAATTCATAAGTAGGTTTGAAAGGTTATTGTTATCAATGACAAAAGCTATGATGATGATAACTTTAATAGATATAGAAAACCAAAGTGGGGCGCAGAGTGGGGCGCAGAGTGGGGCGCAGAGTGGGGCGCAGAGTGAGGCGCAGAGTGGGGCGCAGAGTGGGGCGCAGAGTGGGGCGCAGAGTGGGGCGCAGAGTGGGGCGCAGAGTGGGGCGCAGAGTGGGGCGCAGAGTGGGGCGCAGAGTGGTTTAGCACTCACCTCTCACCGCTGTGGTCTGTGATCGATTCCAGCTTAGACTTGATCGTACGTGATTTGAGTTTGTTTGATGTGTTGTCCCTCTTGGGTGCTGCGATATGGTTTTTCTCCAGGTTCTTTGGTTTTCCTCCCTCCTTAAAAACATGTGAGCTGAGTGTTGTATGTTGTAAATATAGAATGTAGTGGTAGTGCATGTGGAGGGAACCTCACCGAAGAGCTCTGTACGAGGAGTGATGGTTGTAAAATATGGGAAATTAATCCTTAATTTTACAAGCAACCATAGTTACGGTTACCTGTTTATCACATATAGGGTAAATTCGACGAAATAAATCCGTATTGAAATTAAGAATATAAACGGTTCGCGTGTGAAACATGAGGCGTAGGCGAGTGTTTCTATGGCTTCTCGAGTGCTCTACAGCTCTCAAAGTGTTTATATCACAGTATATCGACACAAACGGACGTTTTATATCGCTTTTATAAAGCGTGCGTGTCTCTGTCCTCTGATATAACACGGTAGCCAGCCAATCAGCGCGCGCGTTATATCTGAAATATTTTATAAACCAATATAATGCCCGTGCGTTTTTTTTGACCAGCCTTGAAATTTGGTGTGCGAGTAGGCCTTAATATGGTATTAATTAGTATTTTTCTAAACTAGAAAAGATACTTTTTATATTACGAAAGTTTTAAGGAAATAGAGTTTAACATATATGAGAAACACAGCATTGAATTTTACTTTCGAGTATGTTTAATTTATTCCAAAAATTGGAATTCAAGGTCTCATAAAAAAAAGATGCTGACAAAGAAACAAGATGAGGTTGAAAAAGGGAGGGGATGGGGAGGGGCACGTTGGCTAGAGCTCCCACACATTTTGCGCACTACATATTCGACCCCGACACCGCTATCCAATGACTAATCAGGAAGCTCGGCCTAAGCCTAAGGGAGATGTTAGTCGGCCCCTAGACCGTAGATGATTAACCCCTTGCAAGAGAAAATGAACTAAGAGAAGGAATCCCCCCTATATAGCCTTGTAACCATCATGTGCACAGTTTGATGCTATTTTTAAACCATTTGTTTTTCTGCACGCGCATTTATTGCCCGCGCTCTACGCTGTTTGCTTACGTTTGGGTTTTTTTCCGTTATTTCGACTCTTCCCTGAATATGAATGTGCAAGTTGAAAGCTTGACAAATACAACAAGAATTTAAAGTAGTAATTTGTTTAAATTTCTGGAGTATTTTTACATTTATTTTCCAAAGCTTTCGACCTACATCGTCATCTTGAGGGCAGATTTGAACATAAGAAAAGCACAAGAAAACGTTAGCAAACAGCGTAGAGCGCGCGCGCGTACTATTCGCGTGCAGAAAATCAAACGATCAAATGATATCATTGGATGATATTTCTAGAATAGATTCTAAATATAGCATCAAAGTGTGCACATGATGGGGCACGGGGATTCCTTCTCTTAGTTCATATTCTCTTGCCCCTTGCTATGATTAGCACTGTGTGCTGAGTCTGGCTTCATGATGGCTACTTTTTCAATGCTTCCTTAGTTCGTGTGGGAGGTGTTTTTTTTTTGGTGTTTTGTGTTTTGTGTGCTTTGTAAGAGCACACAACACGCACGCACCCTTTACATTTTATAAGAGAAACCAACAACTTGCTTGCTGTGCTGTGTGGAGATGTAAAGCACTTGGAGATTAGCAGAACACTCGAGAAGCTTTCTTTTCTCGTGTTCTACCCTATCCCTATATAACTGCTCACAGCACGCACGCGCGTTTTTTTGCCATCAGTAAACAATGCGAATATTTACTTTTAACAAATTGACATCTCTAGTAATTTAGTTTTTACTCCTCTTTCCTTGCACCAATCTAGAAATTCGAGGCATGTAATAACATTTCATGGCCAATAATATCATGATAGACAAAGAGAAATTTATCAAAATACGCTGTAACAAAATCCATACCTTTTCAGACACCATTTTGGGTTTCGTTTAGTGCCTTTTGAGGTTGACTCTAGCACAATTTCTTGCAACTCTTGGTCATTCAAAGTTGCAAAACGACTTGTCATTTCGGCACTTTCTTGTTGCTCAGTTTCTACTTTGTCAAGACACAAAGCAAACTCCATATCAGATGTTTCTTCAAAATCGAAATAGTCAGTATTTGCATTGATGTTAGAAGCATTTAGTGTGTTAAAAAAGTTGAAATTGAAATTTGGCTCGTCCATTTTCACTTTTCCAGTTTAGCCTTTTCAATGAGTTTGAGTGAACGCGTCATTTTGTTATCTGTCTGTCCTTTCTATTGATGATAAAAATTAGCCAATCAGCGCGAGAAATGTGTAAGTTATTGTAAAATTAACAAATTGAGATCAGATTTTTATGCGTCTGTCCTCTTATTCACGATAAATCGCGTCATCACATTGTCAAAGTAGTGTGGATCCGCATACTACTTTGACAATGTGATGGCGAAATTCATTGTCAATAAGAGGATCGACAGACACATAAAAATCTGATATCAATTTGTCTTTTTTACAATAACAAAAACGATAAAAACTTTTCATTTTTAGCGATCAAAACAACCAACGCAAAGAGCGCGCGCTCGTTGATGTCAGCTTTGTCTGTCTGTCCCTTTATTGATGATAATATATATTTAGGCACTGCCTAAAAGCGGAGCTCCCGATACGGAAGTCACAGGGAGAACAATTTGAATGAAACTGAAAGGTAAATATATGATCGGGGAAAAAATATTCAATTGTTTTTTATTCGAGATGAAGATAATTTCTCCCATAATAAAAACCATGCAGTGAAATCCAATCAAAATGCACTACATTGTTTTTTTGTTGTTTCTTTTTTTTTGGCGCAAGTACATACTCTCCCCACTTAGGAATTTTGTACACAACTCACTACTACCCCCAGGGGCTAGTTTTGCTCTTGGAAGATTCTTCGACAAAGTTTTCCAAAAAACCGACATTTTTAGGCTTTGAATCTCTTTTACTTAAAAAAACGAAAGATAACTACAGATAATCCAATACAATATTAAGTTTAGTGAAATTTACCTCGGATGTCTTTCATTGAAATTGAAAATCTGGAGATTTAGGACAAATCAAGACCAAAAAACTGACTTGGAAACTGGTTATGGTGAGCAATATATAGCTCTTATTAACCTCGTTTGCTTGGTCCGTACCGTAAGTTATGGACCGAGTTTTTTCCACTGCCTTATGGCCCAAGCGCGTAGCGCGCGGGCCATAAAAAAGTGGAAAAAACGAGAATCCATAACTTACGGTATGGACCAAGCAAACGAGGTTAATAAGATATTTATTATATGGCAAGGCATTGATATTAAAAAGAGGCGAAAAGCAACAAAAAGGAAAAGTTGACGGCGCATGTCAAACGAGAACTGCATTGGAAGGGCTTCCTGGTGCCAAAAGTCATGTAGTGTTTGAGTAGCTCAAAAAGAAAGGTTTTAGTTTACTTTGAGAGAATATAGTTACGGTTTAAAGTTTTGTGAAATACTAGTTAACAAAAGTAAATGCAAAGTATAAAAGGCATCAAAAGAAGACTTCAAGAATTCAACATGAGATTGAAATGAAAACTGTCGTACTTCAAACTTCAAGATATTCACAACCAAGATGAAAAAAACTACAGCCTTCCATTTGTTTTCCTGCCTTTTATTGGGAAAAAAACTCAAAAACTCTCTCCAGAAATGAATGAGAAGCTTTGGAAAATTACGGCTCGCTGAACATGGATAGCTTTCGTCAATTTTCAACGTTTTGACTGTTTGAGGCAGGCCGCCATATACACAATGGCTGAAGTAATGAAGACGGCACACTTTCGACTCAATTAAAAAAGGTACTGCCGACTCTCCTGTCCAAAAATGCATTCAAATTCAAGTGTAGATGAAATATTACTGAAATATGGAAATACTTCAAAGCGGATGAGCCTAGAAAACTGCTTAAAACGTTAACGAAAGAAACTACTGGCTTCTTCACCCGATCGATTCAGATAAGTTCAAACTTGACGTTGTAATCTTATTGAAATAACAATTTTACGTTAATTCTACTTGTAAACCAATCTTTATTTCATTTACTGAAATAGCCGCTATTCACCACCCTTTAGTTCGTAGTTTGACATAGTTTTAGTTTTAGCATAGTTAGGTTTTCTAGTTTATCCTAGTCGTACAAAATCGCTCAACTAGCGTCGTATAAATCCTTGATCAAAAGAGTTGTCGCTTGAATGTATGACAAAGTTTTCGCTGGTTTGATAAGTTTTACATTAAATTCCAGTGACTTTAAGTTATTTTTAATTATTTATTGAAGGCAATTTCCCGACGATTTTTATCCAGAAATATATATATTTTTAATGGAGATTTGAATATTTCAAAAGATCAAAAGTACGTACACTCAGTGAACCATTTCAGTTTTCGGTCCGTACCGTAAGTTATGGACCTCAAATTTACCAATCACCTTGCCATATAATAAATAAGCTTACTTTAATAATTACGTCTTTTACAGAACGAGACGAAGTTTACATTCAGTTAAACTTGACAAGAACAACTGAGACAAAATAGAAAATAAAGGCAATGCAAAAAGGCAATGCAAAATGACGAATTTTTTTTGTCAGTAAATTGGCGTTTGTAAATTTTTTTGAATATTTTTTACGGCTTCTTAAAGTGAAAGTCTAGGTCTTTCTACAACAACATCTCTCAACAACACAAACTCAAGCTCATCTTTATAATCAGACTTGCTCGAATGCAGCTTAATAAACAGTTGAATGTTTGGTGTAAATTTATATTTCATTCAATACAATTATCTGTAGAAATAAAAATATCAAATGAAAGTCTTCGTTGTTTTGCCGATGGTACCCCGCGATAGGAGGCGAATCCGGCTTTCTTGAACGAAAAACATACGATAGTTGGTTAAAAACAACCGAATTGCTAAATATTTACAAAGCTACTATAAAGGACGAATATTTGTTGTAATATGCTCTTCATGTTATATTTACTCCAACACTAAAATAAATTAAGCTTATCTACAGAAACATTAAAAGTTTTGAGGGAAAGTCTTTGCGAATGATTTGTCGATTCGTCGAGAAAAAATGCTTGTCAAAAAATAATAAACGATTGTTTGCTTCACAACACACCTGTATTATTGGAGAACACTTCTTAATCCATCTTTGAATACATGAAAGTTTTTTAATTGTCTTTGGTCTATAACTTGCCCTAAAGCGATTTTTTCTGTGCATTTGAGAGTCGCCTTAGCTAGTAGTTTTGCTTCAACTTTCTTTGTCTCAGTTTCACGCTCATTTTCTCTTTGTTCATCTGTGAAGTTTTGCCTCAAATTCCTTTGTCTTTCACGTTCATTTTCTCTTTGTTCATCCGTCAAGTTTTGCCTCATATTCCTTTTTCTTTCACGATCATGTTCTCCTTGTTCATAATCGAATTTGCGTTTTCTCTCTCTCTCTCTGCTTGCCGCTTTTCTTTGGTGACATTCCTTCGTCTTTGCCTTCCTTTTTCACGCCTCCAGAGTTTTTCCTCTTCCGAAAAAACTCTTTTACTTCTGGCCTTTCTTTTGGCTTCATTCTCCTCTGAGCTTTCTTTCGACATATCGATTTCGGAAAGGGATTCCATCGTAAATAGAGTAAATATAAATATAAATATAAGCTTGAAAAAAAAATTGTGTTGTTATCTTTCGGATTCTATATACGTAATAAAAGGTGTAAAGCGTTTCTTACAAAAGTTTAATAGCCGGATTTACCTTTATGTGTACCCGGATGTTTCAACGCGTCCACATTCCCGCCAAAAAAAAGATAATCTAACCAGCCAATCAGGATTCTTGTGTACACGTCCGGACGGACGGACGGAAGTGACGTCAGCCAAGCCATGAAAAATCAACTCGATAGTTTACCATTTTTTCTTAGGTATGGTGCTCCGCGCGGGAGCTCCGCTAAAAAATAACCAATCAGCGCGCGAGAAATTTTTAAGTTATTGTAAAAAAATGATATTGACATGTCTTTTGGTTTCCACAAAAGCAAGAGTCATACAAGTACCTGGGCTTCTAACAAAGAAGGGTAAAATCAGGTCAACCATCAAAGAATGTGACCACTTACACTGGAAGACGCATGTGACCGTCGTTGTAATGGGTGGTTTTCTGGTTATGGATTGGTGGTTGCATGACACACAAACCTTCCAGGTAACCTGGTAATGAATGAATGAATCGATTGTATATGGTGAGTCATTCTTTGAGATAAAAGGCTGGAACATCCATAATAATACACGAGGATACTGGATACGAGAGCGTTGTTGCGCGCGCTTTGAATGAAGTTGTTCAGTAAGAGAAAAAGCAAAAGAAAGCGATCAAAATATTTCGCATGCAGAAAATGTTCAACTAACTGCAATAGAATCATGGTAATTGTTTTGATTCTTTTATGCGAAAATTAATCAATCAAACATTAGCAGTAAAACCGATTAACTACGTGTAAAACTTAAAGCGAACTCGAACTCGAGGCCGAGAAGGTAATCAGGGGGAAAACATTTCAAGTATTAACGTGAAAACTACTCAATATTATAAACTAATTACGATTTTGAGACGGCAATACCACAAAATATTGACGGCTAGTTGGGAGAAAATATATTCCGTATTGTGGCGGAGTCGCGTAGCGAAAACAACTTACCTTTTGTTAGCTTCCCTCTCTTTTTTTCCAGTGATAAACTTGAATTTTCATGACGGTTTGATTAAGAACGTACACAATAAATGTAAACGAATTTGATTTCAACTTTGCTTGAATAAAATAATTTTTACTCAACATCAGCTTGTTTCTTATTGGCTGACAAGAGCTATGAGCTGTCAAAACACGCGCATAATAGCCAATCAAAACACTAGATTTGAGACGGCAATACCACAAAATATTGACGGCTAGTTGGGAGAAAATATATTCAGTATTGTGGCGGAGTCGCGTAGCGACGGAGCCCAATACGAGAATATATTTTCTACCAACGCCGTCAATATTTTGTGTTATTATATGGCATCAATGTTTCGCGCGCTCTGATTGGCTGCTTAGCGGGCAAGATTTTCTTGTAATGACCGGTCATTACGGAAATTGTTCTCGGCTTCATTCACGGCTCTTTTCAGTTGCGATCAAAAGCTACAAAACCAAACATTAAATCAAACGAAAACATCAACAAAATACATTTATCTTTTCAAGAATTGAAAAAAATTATTGTATAGCTTAGAGATACTTCTCAGTGTACAATGAGCGACGAAGAGAGCCACAGCGAAAGCGAATTTTACTATCCAGAGGAAGAAGAGGCAAAAAGTGAGCAAAACAACATGGCTGAAGTAACCAATACCAGCACCATCAGCGACAAATGTCGTACATTTTGAGTTCTTCAAGTCACTCGCAAAATTCCAAACAGATATCTGCTCCTCCAGACAATAACAGTGGCCAGTTAATAACAAGTTCAAAGCAGTCACACAGCTGAGTCTCCAAAACACGACGAATTCGCTCGCTGTGGATAATTCAAGCGACCCAGCAGATTTAAATGGTGTTTTTCCTGGAGCAAATATCAGTAGTATCTCTCAATGTCAGTTCCAGATCTTCAATGGCCCAGTTAAGTTAATCCAACAAGGTGCAAAGCGACGTTGAGAACGACGACGAAGAATAACACTTCACTGAAATCACTGCAAGTTCTTCCCACGTGTTCAAAATTCATTTACAATTTGGGTCTATTTTTCTTCTAATTTTTTGAGTTTCTAAGAGTTCAAACACTTGTAAACACAGGTCCATAGTTAGGTATATTATTTATTAGAAATACAGCACTAAAAAAGGCCATATAATAAATAAGTTATCGTAGATTTATAAGTTTAACACCGTAGTGAAAATAGAAACTGACGTTTCGGACGTTAGTCCTTCGTCGGAGTCAATACATATAATAAATAACTTATTAACCTCATAGGTTCGGTCATTACAGGAAAATCTCAGACCTCGGTCTTTTTTGTACGGACCTCGCTGCGCTCGGTCCGTACTGCCAAGACCTCGGTCTGAGATTTTCCTGTAATGACCTCACTCTCGGTTAATAAGTAGTATGTATTGCCGTCTTAAAATCGTAATTAGTTTTGTATCGCGATTCCTGTAATTCTTTGGGGTTTTTTTGCATGAAAATGTTCAGTTTTCATGATGAAGCAATAAATTCTCCCAACGTGAAAATTCCTGTTTCTATGACAATAATTGATCACGCAAGCACTTTTTCAATGCAGTCGTTTTGAACAGAATTTTTCTTTTCTTTCAAAAACGTAGCAAGAAAATTATGTGTGAATTGCTGGCATATAATTCCTCTGGCAGTATTCACAGCTCTAAGAGTTCCTCCACAGTAGTAGAAACTTGCAGTCATTTTAGCGACGAGAAGGACGAGCACGTGCTCCCTGCCAACCTGTTGAATAATTCAACGTTAAACAACTGTCAAATTCAGATAACTGTTAACAAAGAATGACTTTGTAAATCATGGTAAAAAGAGTAATTTTATGGATGTAAGTTAAAGGTTTAAAACTATGAATATTTGAAGCTCATTTGCTCAGTACCAAATTATTGTAAACGATTGTAAACCGTTTTTGAAATTCACTCGCTTTTGAAAGCACAACAACATTGCTGCTTTTAAAGATAAATATTTTGAAACGAACATTTTTTTATCGAGAAAAACTTACCTTATGTTAGCTTCCCTCCTTTTTTTCCCGTGATAAACTTGAATTTTCATGAGTTTGATGAAGAACGTTCAAAATGTAAACGAATTTGATTTCAGCTTTGCTTGAATATAAAATAATTTTTACTCAACGCCATCTTGTTTCGTATTGGCTGACAAGAACACTGAGCTGTCAAAACACGCGCGTAATAGCCAATCAAAACACTTGATTTGAGGCGTCACTACCACAAAATATTGTCGTCTCAAAAATATAAGAAACTATTTAGTGAATCGCGATACTTTAGTGAATCGCGATACTTTAGTGAATCGCGATACTTTAGTGAATCGCGATACAAAGAGAAACAAAGAAAAACATCTTAAGGAGACTCGAAACGGTATTTCTTGAGTGCGCGCGCTCTATATCAAGAAATAATGTATTGAAATTTCTTCAAATTTTGCCTATGGCTGTAGTTTATGTTTTCGAAATCTGAAGGAAAAATTTAAATGATTCTGTAATAGGGAACTTATCCAAACAAATTTTATTGATCTTTACGAAATTGCTATTACAGATTTTTTTTCTTTGTTTGTTTGGCTTAAGCGCGTACGCCTTCTGCCTCTGACATATTGGCACGAATATCTGGACATAGTATTCCTCTTCAAAGTCATCCACGGCCATGCCTTGCTGAATAACAGCATCAAACCTACAGAACGCCGAATAAAACAGTACACCCGTAGCAAAACAGCACCTGAAGACATCATCACCCTAGATATCCCTCCACACAGATCCCTGACCTTCCAAAATACCTATTTCATACGGTCTGCACGAATCTGGAACATCCTACCTACTGAACTAAGAAAAAGAACACTCACTCTGTCTAAATTCAAAACCTGTCTCTTATCTCACTACAAGTCTGCTCTCCTTTCACTCTACGATCCTGAAGACACGCGAACGTGGAAATCTGTATGTGTGAAATGCCATCAAACAAGAACACTGAAAGGAACTTTGAAATGCTGTTTTTAACTAAACGTATATGATCGATTCTTAAAATGCCAATATGAGAGACATTCTCTTCTGATCATCTCTGTAACTATGTAGCTTGTCTTAACTTTTTTAGTCTCTAGGATCGTGTTAGTTCAGCTAATGATTCTTTCATATAGTTTGTCAGTTTAGCTAAAAGGACGATTTAATTTATTATTCAAATAATCTTATAGGTCGTATAGATTAAGGATTAATTTACAAAAGTCGTTTAGTTGCCCTTTAAGGATCAAATAGGAAGGTTAATTTAGGTCTTACTCAGTATAGACCATTTGTTCCTCTTTCCTGGCTTTAGTTACAAAGATTCATTTAGTTTAGCTTGGAGAATTATTAGATTAAGTCCTAAGGACCGATTTAGGTCAGTTTAGTTTGAATCATTTATTCGATGCCATTTAGTTGATAGGATCTATTGTAATTGGGGAAAACCTGTAGTAGCTTCCTAGCCTCTCTTATTTATCTCTTATTATTCAGCGATACGTTTTGTAGTCTCTTTTCTTTAACTCACTAGCTGTTGAAAACCTAAGAGTTGGCTATAAGTACAATAAAATAAAAAGAAGATAACGATACAAACTTTAAATATTCCGGTTTAAAAAAAAAATCACCATTCCATAGCCGTGATTTTTTAAACAAACAATTTTGATGGCATACCAAAGGTTCTGTTGTTGTCAGAGCAACGTCTGACGTCATTTTTCCATGCTCGTTGTGATCTTTTGTTTATAATTTTTTGCATTCCTGGTTAACTTGATGTACTATTATAGCCGTATTTCCTTTTTTTAGTTCATAACTGTAACTGTAGGTGAAGGCACAAAATACTTTCCAACCCTCTTTAAGCCGATTAAAAAATAGACATTTGACAGGCTTAATGGTATGAAAAAATTGAAGCCCGTGCGCTGTTTTTTTTGTTTTTTTATCTACAAGTTCCTTAAGCTTTATTTGTTTATTGTACAAACATAGGTTAGTGCTTCATGTAAGACTTCGTGAAGTGGCACTATTTGATTATTATTCATTGATTATTGATTAATTAACAAATAGATCAGGATTACTAGGCTACGTTCTGTTCTCTGATAAAACACTCCTAAAGGTGTAGGGCACGAAAAAAGCTTTAGAAATCACAAGCCGTAGGTGAGTGACTTTTAAATTTTTTTGAGCGTTTTTCAGCTTTGGGAGTGTTTTATTAGAGAACAGAACATAGCTAAACCTGAGTGGAACCAGTTGTTTTATGACTGCGAAAACTGTAATAATGGAGACCAGTACTACACAGAACGCTTATGACAAAAAATTCGATTTCTTTATAAGCATCACGGCACTGACGGAAATGTCTTATTGCGAGCCACATTCCGTTTCCCACTGATAAAAAAAACTGCTTTACATTTTATACTGACAAAATCAAACGTTCTCTCTGTCTCTGTTCCTCTCGGTCTCTTTTTCTTTCTTGCTAAATAATAAAATAAATAAAGATAAAATAAAAATTTTCCATTACTACTATATATGCAGCTAAAGACCCTCCCCTACACTCTGGGCGGTGACTTTTTAATTTCTGTATATAGTTTTGTTTCGTTTTTACTCACTGGAAATATAGATTAATCGTTTTTAACCGTCTTTTCCTAAAATGACTGATAATAATAGAAGACTACATGATTTACTTTTTAAAAGAGTTTTATTGAACATGAAGAACAAAGAACAAACAAACAAAACAAACAAATAAACAAGCAAAAAAAAAAAAAAGGAAAAAAGGAGAACGATATCTTAGGAAATTTTCATTGTCTTAAGACATGCGACTGTTCCATAGGTGTGAGCACTGCCAGATAGAAAGTTAGATAGATAGGTGTTAGGTGGAATTGCTTTATTAACATGACCTCAACATTTACAGGTATTGTCAAAGCGTAAAAGCTAGAAACAATTAAATATAATAATGTTATGGATATTTTTTATGCTTTATATATAAATGTTTATATGGTAGGAGTAAAATATTTGTCTTATGCAATGAAAACGATAATATATTTAATAATTGTAGAATCATCTTAGCTTCTTCTTGACGAAGTCTAAAGCATTTGTAAATAAATTTTGAAAATTATCGGATTGTGGTTTCGTTATTTGAATAAAATAAATCGAATGTAAATGTTGAATAATCTTATTGATTATCCCTAATAAGTTCAATATTATCGTAAAATTCCTTTCGTAAATCATTCTAGAACGAGCAATGTTATAGCATATGAATCTCGAATTCAATGTTATGATCATTGCACAATGTACATAGACGATCCTCAATTTGTGTTTTATTGTATCTTCCAGATTCAATCATAAATTTGTGATTGCTTATTGTTAGCTTTGTGAATTGTCTTCTTTGATCGAAATCATCAATCAAGTTTAAATAATTTTCACATTCATGTTAATTGAAGTTTTAAAATATTGAAAAATTGACGTTTACTAGTTGTTGAAATATTAATTATCCATTTTTCAAAATATTGGCATTACATTTTATTGACAAGGTCATCAAGTGTTTTGTTTGTTATCAACTTATTTTTGAATGTACCTAACTCACCTAAATTATAAAATTGAAACATATCTTGAAGATTGGAGTGAAAACATATTTTATCGCTGGAAAATAAAGATTTAAAAATCAAAAATGCTTGTTTAGTTATAGAATCATCACTAAAGTGATCAACTGATTGTAAAATTAAAGTATCAATACATTTTTTTAGCGGAAATCTGCCTAGTTTTCATCTACTAGTAATATTTGACTCTTTTCTATTGATACCAAGATAATATTTATAATAACGTAAGTGCATTTTTTCTATTTGCCATTTATCACAGTTTTCAAAATTTAGTTTCTGATAGGCACCCCAGACGTTACATCCATACGTTAAAATGGGAGCTATCATTAAATCGAACAATGTGTTCGCTTGTTTTGGCTTTAAATTTTTTTAAATCAACAAGCTGAGTTAACTTGAATAAAGCATGTAGTCCTTTTTCTCTTATTTGATTCAAATGTTCATTAAAGTTACCGGTTGAACTTAATTTCACTCCTAAATATGTAAATTCGCTGACGACATCAAGATTATTATCATTTATGAAAGTAAAAGAGGGCTGATTACTTTCTTTACACGTTTTCCTAGTAAAATCATGATTTGTGACTTTTTTTCATTTACTTTCATATGCCATTTAGTACAAAATTCCGAGACAGTGTTGATGCAATTTTGTAGACCTTCTTTTTATTTTGATAATAAAACTAAATCATCTGCGTATAAGAGAGAAGTTAGTTTGGTACGTTTTGGTAGAATTATAGGATCTGATCTTGCAGTTTTATTCAGTTGAATAGATAATTCATAAAGATTACTGAACTAGCAAAGACTTACAATGCACCCTTGTCGGACACCTCGTGCATAATCAAACGTCACAGTACGTTTTGTACCAAGTTTAATAAAGCATTTCAATTTACAATACAGATTGTTAATCAGATCTTAAAAATGACCATTAAGATTATAACTTATTAACCGTGTTAATAAACCTACATGCCAAACAGAATTAAACGCTTTTTTTAAAATCAATAAAACAAGCATATATTTTACCTCTACTAACACCCTTTACAAATCTATCAACGACTGTTCGGAGAGTAAAAATATGATCAGATATTCGGTTGCCAGGCATAAAACCAATTTGAGAGTTATGTAGGAGAGAATCTTGTGGAACATAATTCAATAGGGGTCGATTTTGGAGTTGAAAAGCTCCACTTTTAAAGATTGGTGTTAAGGATTCAAAACACCAAACATCTGGAAAGTTCCCAGATTTAAGGATTAAGTTAAAAGGTTTGACGTATACGGAACTCATACTATCAATGCTGTTGCGAATCATTTCATTTTTTATTCTATCTGAGGCGGGGGCTTTATTATTTTTTCAGCGGCTTACGTAACACAGGAGCGGTAATGATGAAAAGGTAAATTATACACCGTGAAAAAGATGACGTTTCGGACGCTAGTCCTTCGTCGGAGTAAAAGAGAAAGAGGTGGTAAAGTGTATATAAGATAGGATAAGACAAAGGAAACCAATGAGAACAAGGTAGGTAAGGAAACAAAAACAAAAAATTAAAAGACAAAAGAAAAGACGGCGGCCAGTCTCGACCACATACAAAAGATTACAGCGGGTACATTTAATGCAGTATACAACATTAGAAGTAGTACAAACAAAATGGTCAGTGATTTTAACAGTGGATTTAGGACCAACAACAGAAGTGTGAGAAGCTATGTGAGGACAAGTGTAACAACGTTTACGAGAACAGCGAAAAGTACCAGGTTCTTTGTTAGAGGGAAGAACTCCCTTGACCAAGAAAGAACGAAGATTACGATCACGTTTATAAGAAAAAAATAGGGCGGTTGTTGAAAATAGCGTTTGAGTATCAGAGTCAAGCAGAGAAAAGTTGCGGTTAACAATGGGTTTAATGGAATTATTAATAGGGTGATACGTAAGAGTGAAAGGAATGCGATCATTAGAGGGACGAGTGTGAGGAGTGAGAGCGGTGGTACGATCAATAGTAGAAACTTTACGAATGGCGTGATCAATAACATGAGCAGGATAATAACGCTTGAGGAAGAAGGAACGCATCTCAGAACATTTAACAGAAAAATCAAGATCATCACTACACAAATGACGAAGACGAAGAAATTGCGAGAACGGAATAGCGTTAAGGGTGTGCTTAGGAAGAGAAGATGAGTAGAGTAAATAAGAATGAGAGTCAGTAGGTTTGTAGTGGACACTAAAGAGCTTTAGATTCGAGGACGAGGACGAGGACGAGGACGAGGACGAGGACGAGGACGAGGACGAGGACGAGGACGAGGACGAGGACGAGGACGAGGACGAGGACGAGGACGAGGACGAGGACGAGGACGAGGACGAGGACGAGGACGAGGACGAGGACGAGGACGAGGACGAGGACGAGGACGAGGACGAGGACGAGGACGAGGACGAGGACGAGGACGAGGACGAGGACGAGGACGAGGACGAGGACGAAGTATGACCGTGAGAGGACTGGTACTTTGTTTTGATTCTCGTCTTCGTGTTGACGCAATTTATGATTTAGATCGATCGTTGACAACGAGGGCTGCGGAGAGGTGAGTTTTTACGCCATGTTCAGCAAGAAATCCATATTTGAGACCTTAGTTGTACTTTTCCTGGAGGATATCATAGATTTATGTGATCTTTTGACAATTTATGACGTTTGCAACCGTAGAAATCCGTGTTTACCCTACTGGAGTTATCCAAAACTTGACCTAGATTAAACAAGTTATCGTAGAATTATAAGTTGAACACCGTAGTGAAAATAGAAACTGACGTTTCGGACGTTAATTCTTCGTCGGAGTCAATCAATTCAACTTATAATTCTACGATAACTTGTTTTATTAGAAACACCGACGCAGTCCACGCTAGTGTTCACTAGCCATCATCTACATATATATATGTTATTTACCGGCCAGGAAGTCCGGAGAGGGAAATACTGTGCCCGAGGTCTTGAATATACGGACCGAGGCCGTTAGGCCGAGGTCCGTGTTCAAGACCGAGGGCACATTTTTTCCCTATCCGGACCGTTTATAGGACGGTAAATAACTTATTTATTTTTTCCCCGTATTTTTTTTACTTGTTTTGGTAATCGTTTTGTGTTGTCTTTTAGCGGCAAAGGATACCGGACCGGCAGATACTTACAAAATACCGCCCGCTCAAACAGCCAATCAGAACGCACGATTTTTTAGGATACCGGACCGGAAAAAAATAATGACCTAGATTACATGTCACAAGATGAATGCAAGACCGAGTTTAGGTTTGGAAAATCAGAAATACCAATTCTTTTAGAGGCTTTAAAGATCCCCGATACTTTTAACTGTGTAAATGGAACTATAGCGACAGGCACTGAAGGGCTGTGTCTGATGCTTAAAAGATTTGCCTATCCCTGCCGGCTCTCTGGTAGATCTGTGCCGGGAATGAGTCTTTTTTAATTTGTCACGCCATGTCGTCACGCGTACTTGCATGCGCATGACGTACCAAATGTCATACTTCGTCCTCGTCCTCGTCCTCGTCCTCGTCCCCGAATCTAAAGCTCTCTACTAGTGCTAAGACGGTCGTCATTAACACTAAGCAAGATGTCAAGGAAAGTGACTGATGTTGCACTAACCTCCCACGTAAAGTCTAAGGCAGGGTGAAAAGAGTTAACAAAAGAGATGAAAGCATCTAAGTCATTACGTGAACAAGAAGTAGCACCAATACAATCATCAATATACCGTCCAAAAAGTAAGAGTTAATTACCTCGAACGGAGGCAATAAGACATATACATCCCGAGGGCCCATATTAGTACCCATAGCAACACCGTTAAACTGCCGATAATACAGATCACCGAAGGAAAAACAATTAAGAGTAAGAACAAGTTCAGCTAAGCGTAACAAAGTGGGAGTGCTGGGCTCAAGGACAGGACGAAGATCGAAAAAATGCTGACGAGCACGAAGGCCCTCATCATTGGGAATGACAGTATACAAAGATTTGACATCCATAGCTTAGAAGAGTTATCAGGAAAGCGAAAATCATTAAAAATGCTAAGAGCGTGATTAGTATCCTTGATAGAAATAGGTAACGACTGAACAATAGGCAACATGAGAGAATCTAGATAGCTAGAGATGACTGAGTTCGTTAGAACAACTACAAGGAGAAACAATAGGGCGACCAGGATTGTTAGCTTTGTGAATCTTAGGAAGAAAATAGACGTGAGAAGTACGAGGAGTAATAACAAAGAGGTTTTTAGCAGTGGAAGGTAAAGAGCCATCAGAAATGAAAGAGTTAACAGTGTCTTTAACTAATCTTTGATTGTCAGGGGTAAGATCCTTATCCACTTCACAATAAAAATTAGTGTCAGAGAGTTGACGCAAAGCCTCCTGTTCGTACAGGTCAGAACGCCAAACAACAACTGCACCGCCTTTGTCAGCGGGCTTGATAACAATGTCAGAACGAATACGTAATTGACGTAAAGCCAACCACTCGTCCTTAGAAAGATTAGAGTAACTGAGTTTCCGGTTAAGATTGAGATAAGAAATGTCACGGCGACACTTATTGACGAAAAGATCAAGAGAAGAAAATTGTCCCTCGGGAGGGACCCAGTTAGACTTACGAGGACAAAGGCGTTCAAAGACATCACGTTCACAAGTTAGAGTTAGAGGAGTCGGAGAAAAAAGATTCAGAATCTTTCTTGATCTGAAATTCATCAGATTTCTTAGCAAGAGGAACGAAGTTTAAACCCTTGCTAAGAACTGAAATTTCAGAATCAGAAAGAGGTAAATCTTCGGGAATGGTGAAAACAGAATGACTGAAGACATTGTGATTACTATGTTCAACATGTGATTAGGATCAAAACCAACAAGAGACACAAACTTATTACGCTTAGTAACGCACAAATACTGGTACAAACGGCGGTAAAGAGTATGAATGTGATTACGAATGGAGGAAACTAACACTGCCGGACAGACATTAGACAAGTCTCTGAGGCAAGCAACAATATCAAGAGTGAGGGCATCACGTTTACAACACATACTACGAATAGTAGAACCCATGACAGAGAGAGAGAAAGTGGAACAAGCAGAAGAAACATCGGAAAAATACTGAGTAGAGTTGACGCCAAAATTAGAAGCATGACACTCAACACGAAAACCAACAGGAATGACTTTAGCATGAAGACAACGACCAATGAAATATATATGACTAAAAAAGCGTGTTTTAGCGAGAGTTATGTTAAAGAGTTTGAGAGCGAGATTAGAGCTAATGTTAGGAAAAGGAAATAAAAAACTTACCATTTCCTTGCGGAGTTTTTTGATGATGATCAGCATCTGAAATAGAATAAAAATGGTCGCAGTATAGTATATAACTTAACACAGGAGCGTATTTCTTTTTCAGTAATAAGATATTTAAGGATATCATTTACAGTACTGTGTTTACAGATTCAACACCACGTGAAATTATTTGATGATTTAGACGACTTCAACAAATTTTGATACTTACGTTTATACAGAAGCGATATACCACCTGAATGACGACCCCTCTTAACTTGCGCGCGCGTCGTGCAGGATAAAAGAGGATAAAGGCAGATTTGGATGAAGATTGTGCACAATCATTAGCCATTCTGTTTGGATTACCCCTACCCCCACGGAGGTGAGAAAAATACTAGATAACTGGTTGTTAGATGGAAATTTCTTAATGGAACATAGTCCCCTATCAAATATGTTCAAGAAATTTCGCTGATAAAATCATCAAGTAGCGAAATAAATTGTGAAATTTTCGGTTGACCTTACTTACATTCCCTTATAAGATCCTTAGATGAATAAGCATGAACTCTTCGAAGAATGTCTCTACTTTCTCATGTTGTACATAAGCTGCGAGCTCCAAATAAAGAATTTCAACGTTTTTTGGAGCTCTGGCTAAATGCTAAAGTAGCAAGTTTTCAGCTATCGTGCAGGATAAAAGAGTATAAAAGCTTTTTTGGATGAAGATTGTTCACAATCGTTAGCCATTTCGTTTGACTGATCTCTACCCCCCCGGGGGTAAGAAAAATACTAGATAACTGTATGTTAGCTGGAAATTTCTTGTTGAACCATACTCCCCTATCAAATACGTTGAAGAAACTTCACTTTCCTTAATAAAATCAAGACGCGAAACCAATTTTTAAAGTTTTTGTTGGGCTTACACACATTTCCTTATAAGATCCTAAGATGAATAAGCATGAACTCTTCGAAGTGTGCCTTTACTTTCTCATGTTGTACATAAGCTGCGAGCTCCAAATGACACATTTCAACCACTTTGGAGTTCTGGCTAAATGCTAAAGTAGATAGTTTTCAGCTCTCGTGCAGGATAAAAGAGAATAAAAGCTGATTTGGATAAAGATTGTACACAATCCTTATCCAATTTGTTTAACTGACCCTTACCCCCACGGAGGTGAGAAAAATACTAGAATGCTGTGGTTACGTGGAAGTTTCTTGTTGAACCATACTCCCCTATCAAATACGTTCAAGAAACTTCGCTTTCTTTGATAAAATCAAGTCGCGAAAGAAAGTTTTAAAGTTTTTGTTGGGCTTACATAGATTCCCTTCTAAGATCCTAACATGAATAAGCATGAACTCTTCGAAGTGTGCCTTTACTTTCTCAGGCTGTACATAAGCTGCGAGCTCCAAATCAAAAATTTCAACCACTTTGGAGTTCTGGCTAAATGCTAAATTAGATAGTTTTCAGCTATCGTGCAGGATAAAAGAGTATAAAGGCAGATTTGGATCAAGATTGTACACCATACTCAGCCATTCTGTTTGACTGACCCCTACCCCTACGGGGGTGAGAAAAATATTAGATAGCTGTATCTTAGTCGTGTGTCGTTAGTCGTGACTTTATCAAGACCGGAAATGTACCGTCGCTTAATATATGCACATCTGTCATGCTCATTTGCCATTTTAAGAATATCCCACATTGCGATCGTCCAGAACACCAGATAATTTGACAAGTCATGACAAAATGGAAGGCTCAAGGTGTTTTGGCCAACACCATCGTGGTTCCCTGCAGCTTCCGGCTTCAAACAAAGAAATGTATTTCTCTCGAATCATTTTTGCCGCTAAAACCTCAACTTCAAAGAGCTAAAAGTCCCTTGGATTACATTCGCTTTTTCTAAAATTTGGAGAGTTTATAAAGTAACTCATGATCCAAAAAAGGGTTTCTCCGAATTTTCAATTTTAATTTCTTTCCAAAGTTATACCGCTTTTTACTCCAAACAACACTCCAATAGTGATCGCTGAACTTCGATCAAAAATAGCCAGAGATAGAAAACATATATCAAAAATATGGGACACCCTTTTTGAGCTTATTATCTCGGAGTATGTTAAGCCATTTTTTGCAAACATAGCTTAAAATTTAAGTGTCCGTTAAAGTGCGTATCAGGGTTCGCTGGTTTCAATTCTAAGATAAAGTTTGTGTTGCATAAAGAGGATTTTAGGTGTTAAAATTTCAAAAATTATTTTTCGTGTGTAATTCTTCGAGGGTCAAAGTTGGCAAAAAGCATGATTTGGGCTCCCATTAAAAAAATTTAGGAGCTGTTGAAAGGGATTGGTACCGAGTTGTTGTGACGTCATTTACGGGACTTGTTGATCAATCAACATGCAATATGCGCGCGCTCATCACCCTTTCGGAAGAAAACTCTCAGCTCTGTTATTTTTCTCATTTTTTATACTAAATTTTATCTTTTCATTTCTCAAAGTATTTCGAACTTATATTTAAGAAGTTTTTACAACTTACTGAGTTTTCTCTGCTGAATTTTTTTCCCCTAAAGATTCGTTTCTATCTACTTTTTTTTTTTTTTACCGTTATCAAACAAACATAGACAAATTACTTCGTGTCTTCAACTACGTTTGGTTGATTGGTTGCTCACTCATGTTTTCATTATTTTTATTCTGAATTTTGTTTATTGTCATTAACTAATATATCGTTACTAAATTCTTCATTCTTTACATCTTTTCTTAGATTTTTTCATATATTTCAGATTTGTTATTCGGTTTTTTTGTTCGTTAGCTTTTCCTTTCCAATTCAAAAACATTAGATTTTTGCTCGTTTTATTTGATTTGAATTTCGAGCTGTAACCGTCGTGGGTGAAAGCGCGTGCGCAAAAAAGAACTGCTTAGACAACAAGCTCGAGCTCAAACAGTTGAATATGATGCGTAACCAACCTAGTCAAAATACTACCAACAACAACACGCGCACGTCGCTGTATGTTGCTCATCTTAACGTCAGAAGTCTAAGATATAAAGTAGACGACATCAAAATGCTCCTTCAAGAATACAAGTACGATATGCTGGCAATCACCGAGACATGTCTGGACAGTTCTGTACTAAACAAACAGCTTGCCATTGACAACTACAGACTACTACGGCGAGATAGACATGGAGGATCAGGCGGTGGATGTGCATTTTATGTTACAAACCACTTATCTGTACAACATCAAAAATGCTTTGCTACAGTAACATCGAAGCAATTTGGATTAAAGTAAGGGCTGGTGCGTCAATGGTGCTTATGGGAGTTGCGTATAGACCACCAAGTGATAACGAATGTTTCTCCAACTTCGCCCAACCTCTGGAGAGGATCTGGCTAAAACAACAAAACATAGTCATACTTGGCGATCTGAACTGCGACTTATACAACAAGAAAACCGGTACTGCAGGACATCTTGGAAATAAACTATCAAAACTTCTGAATCAGTTCGGCATGCAAGTCTGCAACGACACGCCAACAAAAGACACCCTCAATACTGCAGCTCTGATTGATCTAGTGATATCCAATAAAGTTGGTCTGGTCAAATCCACTGGAACTAGAGAACTTGGTATTTCAGATCACAAGCTTGTTTACGCCAGCATCGACGCCAAGATAAGACGTCCGCCCCCCAAGATCATCAGGGCGCGTAACTATAAGAACTTCAACCAGACAGACTTCCAAAAAGATTTAAAAGATGCACCATGGTCTGTTTGCCACGCGTTTGATGATCTTGACGACACATATTGGGCCTGGACAAAATTATTAGGAGACATCTGTGAAAAACATGCACCTTTCAGAAGCTTTAAATCGTGCAGCTAGTCACTGCCATGGATAACACCAAGAGAGTATGAACTAAGAGAAGGAATCCTACCTATATAGCCTTGTAACCATCAGTGTGCACAGTTTGATGCTATTTTTAAACCATTTGTTTATCTGCACGCGCATTTACGGCGCGCGCTCTACGCTGTTTGCTGATGTTTTTGGGGTTTTTCCGTTATTTCGACTCTGCCCTGAATATGAATGTGCACGTCGAAAGCTTAGCAAATACGACAGGAAATTGAAGTAGTAATTTGTTCAAATTTATGGAGTATTGTTACATATATTTTCCAAAGCTTTTGACCTACATCGTCATCTTGAGGGCAGATTTGAACATTTGAACATAAGAAAAGCACAAGAAAACGTTAGCAAACAGCGTAGAGCGCGCGCGTACTATGCGCGTGCAAAAAATCAAACGATCAAATACATTATATCATTGGATGATATTTTTAGAATAGATTCTAAAAATAGCATCAAAGTGTGCACATGATGGGGCACGGGGATTCCTAGCTTCTCTTAGTTCATATTCTCTTGATAACACCTATGATCAGACACAAAATGAATCAAAGATACAAGACCTACCTCAAGCCATCAAGTTCATTGTTACCAGATGAGTCTCGCTGACTTTAACTTATTGACACTATGAACTCTATTGAACATTATAATTCGTTTCTTTATATTATTTCATTAGCTTCTTTTTGTGTGTTCTATTTTTGCTTTACTAGTTATTATATTTTACGAAATCTGATGCAGTTTGAGGTAAGTTTTATTTATATTTTTCTGTTATTTCTTGATAATGGGAGTTAATCTTGGAATTTATAGAGCAGCGATAGGTTTCTTTAATGCACTACAAATTTCGAAATTAAGATTTGCATTGAATTTAAATTTCTTATGTGTGTTTGTTTTAGGTATGTTGTTATCTAATTTCTTTTTCCTGAGTTTAATTTTGGCGAATGATATCGAAACTAATCCGGGTCCAAATTATTCTAATCTGTTTAATTTTGGCCACTTGAATGTTAGGAGCTTGTTAGCTGGAGATAAGCTAGATGAGATATCTTTTCTACTTAAAGACAAAAAAATTAGTATTTTTGGAATGACTGAAACCTGGCTTAGCTATCGTATTTCTAATGACAACCTTTTTATTCAAGGTTACAATACAATTATTCGACTTGATCGACACGGAAGAATAAGGGGCGGTGTCGCATTTTATACATCTGACTCTCTATTGGTTAAACAAAGAGCTGACTTGTTAATTGCCGGTTTTGAATGTCTTTGGATCGAATTCAAACTGAAACAATTTGATTTCTTGTGTGGAGTTTGTTATAGACCGCCAGATAATGATCTTGCCTCTGTAACAAACTTTTTCGATCATTTCCAGTCAGTTTTGGATAGGATAAACCAAATGCCAAAAAGGTATAAGATTGTAGCTCTTGGCGACTTTAATGCTCACTATGATGTTGTACATCAATCAGAAAGTACTAGTATAGGCTTTCAACTTCGCAGCTTTCTTGAAAAAAATAGTCTTACACAATTGATTACTGAACCAACCCGGGTGACTCATAATAGTTCAACAATTTTGGATCTTTTCATTACAAATTGCCCAAATTATTTTACAGAATCTGGAATTTTGAGCCCACCGTCTAATTGTGACCACTCTGTTATTTTTGCCAAAATAAATATCGCAAATCACGCTTCTATTTCTTTTAAAAGAGACGTTTGGGACTTTAGTAATGTTGATACTCGTAGATTTAATGGTTAATTGTTTCGTGCTGACTTGCATAGGTTGTTAGTAGACGCTACTGATATTGATGAAGTCTATGGTAATTGATTTGCTCGATTTCGTTCTATTGTAGAAAAGCATATTCCATTCAAATCTGTCACAATTAGGCCTAATGATAAACCGTGGATGAATAATAAGGTACGGTTATCTATCAAAAAACGTGATCGTTTACTTCGTATTCATAACAGCGTTAAATCAGATCTCTCTTGGGAGCGCTACCGCCGTCAACGTGTCTTTAATAAGGTTTGTTAAAAAATATTATTATGTAAAAGCAAACAAGGATCTAAGTGATCCTGCGATTAATGCTAAGAAATGGTGGTCGATTACTAAACGTCTTTGTGGTAGCACAGCCTCTTCAATTCCCACTATAGTGGAAGATGAGGTTCCTATTGTTGATCCTAAGGCCAAGGCCTGTCTGTTTAACGATTTTTTTGTTTCCCAGACATCACCACCAGATTCTGATAGTTTACCACCTTCATTACCGCCATTTTTGGCGGGTGTTTCGATTTCCAATGTTATAGCAATGAAAGATGAAGTTTTGAATTTAATGAAAAGTGTTGATATTTCCAAAGCGTGTGGGCATGATGGCATCGGTAATAGAATTATAAAACTTTGTGCTGATGGTTTCCATGACTTCTTTACCTGTTTTATTAATTTGTCGTTTACACTAGGTAAATATCCCAAGGAGTGGAAACGTGCAAACGTCATTCCCCTATTTAAAAAAGATAATCGCCAGTTGAAAATAAATTATCGACCAGTTTCACTTTTACCTTCTTTATCAAAACTATGTGAAAAGGTTGTGTTTTTACGTCTTTACGAGTATTTAATTGATATTAATTTTTTGTACAAATATCGATCCGGGTTTAGGCCAGGTGATTCAACCGTAAATCAACTTACTCATCTTGTGCGTCTAATTTATCAAGCTTTGGACAAAGGGAAAGATGTCAGAATTGTCTTCTTGGATATAAGTAAGGCATTTGACAAAGTTTGGCATGCTGGTTTACTTTGTAAGCTAGAGGCACTTGGTGTTAAAGGTATGTTGTTACAGTGGATTGAGAGTTATTTGTATAGGAGGGAACAACGTGTTGTAATAGAGGGCCAATGTTCTGCTTGGAGAGTTATTGGGGCAGGTGTTCCACAAGGATCTGTCTTAAGCCCACTTCTTTTCTTAGTTTATATAAATGGTATTGTATCTGGTCTTAACTCTCTTCCTTATATATATATGCAGATGATACTATTCTCTTTGAAATTGTAGATAAACCCTACTTATCAGCTGACAGACTTAACCGTGACCTTTCCAGCATTAGTGATTGGTCTCATAAATGGAAAGTTACATTAAATCCTTCTAAATCACGGTGTATCATTTTTTCTTTGAAACGTGAAAATGACCCTCAGCCCGACCTTTTTTTGGATGGAAGAAGGGTTGACGATGTCGAAACCCATGACATCTTGGGGTAACTTTGACTAGTAATATGACTTGGAAAGAGCACGTTGTAAAGAAAAGTGACAAAGCATATAAACGACTTAATTTACTGAAATCTTTAAATTATAAACTAAATAGATCAACTCTCATTTGTTTATACAAAAGTTTAATTAGGTCTCTTTTGGAATATGCTCACGCTATTTGGAATAATTGCTCTAAAGCTGAAGTGGAATTATTAGAACACTATTCAGTAGGAATCTGCCAGAGTGGTCATGATCACTGGTGCAATTAAAGGAACTAGTTCTAAACTTTTACGTGAGGAATTAGCGTGGGATGAGTTAAGCTCTAGACGTAAAGTTCATAAATTTGTACATTTTTATAAAATTGTGTCAAATGCGACCCCTCTCTATCTTTCCGAGTTACTTCCTTCCACAGTTTATCAGCAATCAAAACGCGCTCTCAGATCAAATTCTAATTTCTGTCTTTTTCCTTGTAGGACAGAACGTTTTGCACAGTCGTTTTTTCCGTCAGTTGTTAAATTATGGAATTCTTTGGATCTACAAACTAGGAATATAGGACATTTGCAAACTTTTAAAAAACGAGATTTGTGACAAATTCTTTTCCCCAAAATATAACACATTATTTGATTATTCCTTTTCCAGAACAGCGTCTATTCTACACACCCGGCTTAGACTAGAAGCGTGTGCTTTAAATGAGTATTTGTTTCGTATCAATTGTTCGCCTTCTCCGAAATGTGTTTGTGGGACTTCGAATGAAACAGTAATGCACTTTTTCTTTGTATGTCCTCGATTCGCTGCTCAACGTTCTTCTTTTCTTACCTCAATTGCACAGATTTGTGGATCATTGTGGACAAATTGTTTCTCAAAAAAGCAAAAATTAAATTGTTTACTTTATGGCTTGAAGGAATAAGACTTAAAAAGTAATTATAATCTATTTTCTGAAGTTCAAAAATATATTCTAGCTACTAATCGTTTTCAATCCGACTTTGATGCTACATAGTTTCTTTTTTTTTCCCCTATTGTTATCTCATTATAAGATTGTTGTACTAATTTTAGTTCGTATTTATTGTGTATTTATTGTACCCATTTTCTAATTTCCGCTTTTGCTATTCATTATTTATATTGTAAAATAGACGTAAGCCCCCTTGTTAAGTCTCGTTGCTTTTGGGGCAAATGTTATGATAAATATGTTTAAATAAAAATAAAAAAATAAAAAAAAAGTTCAACGACCCCATCTTATGGAAAAAGTACCGAGAAATGAGGAACCAATTGACGACAGAGGTTAGGAAAGCAAAAGCTGAATACTACAAACAACTGTTTGATAAAGTTAAGGACACCAAGAGCTACTGGAAACTGGTCAACGAATCATCATCTCGTTCCAAAAGTACATCTCCTATTAACGGTATCAGACGTGAAGACAACACCCTAGCTACAGAAAACCAGGAAAAAGCTGAAATTCTGAACCAACACTTCTCGACAGTAGGAGAATTATTGGCCTCTGAGTTACCACCAAAAAATCAGAAGCAGATCATGTGGCCACATATACTAGCCAAACTCAACCACTGTTCCTTCCCACCATTAATGTGACTTGTGAGATCATCCGTCAACAAGTCTCTAAACTCAAATCATCTAAATCCATGGGTTTAGACAATGTGTCTCCCAAATTATTAAAACTCGCAGACAACGCTATAGCACCATCTTTGACTGACATCTGCTACAAATCTGCAAGAACCAAATTAATACCAAATGCATGGAAAATTTGTCCCATCTTCAAGAAGGACAACGAACAAGACAAATATAACTACCGACCCATCTCACTTCTCTGTGTGCCAAGTAAAATATAGGAGACTACTGTCGCTGATTGCCTTACTTTACACGTCATCCAACAACCTGTTCAGCCATTTCCAGTGGGCTTACAATCCTGGTCTCTCAAGTGAACTACTCCTTGCCAACATGATAGAACAGTGGAGGTCGGCCCTTGACTCAAACTATGTTGTTTGTGCTGTCTTTTTTGATTTCAAGCTTTCGACGCTATAGACCACAGCGTTCTCCTGAACAAGATCACCATGCTCGGAGTGGCTGATGACGTACGATTGTGGTTAAAGAACTACCTCACAGATCGCGCTCATACAACGGTTGTCAACGGTGTATCATCGAGTATTTAACGTGTTAGATATGGCGTCCCGCAAGGATCTGTCTTAGGACCAGTCCTTTTTTCTATCTTCTGCAATGACCTGCCAGATATTGCAACTGGTGAGGATAAGTTATACATGTACGCTGATGATACTACGATATTCACCATTGGAGAAACAACCGATATTGCAGTCAACAAAATAAATGCTGTACTCCATCGAATGTTCGCTTGGTGCAACACAAACCAGATGACTGCTCACCCTGGCAAGTGTGAGTACATAATTCTGCGACGTTCTCCATTCATTGGTTCCTTATCAGACGTCACATTTGGTAAAGTATCGCTGAAGAAAGTCCAACACACCAGATGTCTAGGTCTAGAACTAGATGACAAGCTGTCTTGGTCTTACCATGTAACAGAACTCACTAAATCTTTTGTGCAAAAGCTAAATCTACTCAAATCGCTCTACTTCCTTCCCAAACTTGTAAAACAGGACTTCTACTACAAGATCATTCTTCCAGCCGTCACCTATGGTATATTACTTTGGGGTAACTGTACTCAAACACTCATGGATAACCTGGACAAGCTACACTACAGACCTGCCCTGGAACACCCCAAGAACAGAGATAAGGCGCCAACTGCTTTGGAGAACCCTCACGTTCTTTTACACTATCAAGCTGGGTGTTTTCATGCACAAGTGCTACTACAACCTAGATTCAAACCAGGAACTGCAGGACTACATCAAAAAGAGAGATGTTGGCTACTCCCTAAGTAGTTCCAACCAAATAACATTGCCTCTTTTCCATACAGTCAATCATGGAAAAAAGGCAATAAGGTACCAGGGTGCAAAACTGTGGAACGCGCTCAACAACAATACTAGAGAATCGAGTTGCCCCGTTATTTTCAAACAAAACCTTAAAAAGGACATATCTCAACTAAAGATGTAATAATTCTTTCCAGTCAAAATATTAAATCATGTAATAATTAGCTTAGTAGTAGATAAGATCGAGAGAATGAGAGAAAGAGAGAGAGAGAGAGAGAGAGAGAGAGAGAGAGAGAGAGAGAGAGAGAGAGAGAGAGAGAGAGAGAGAGAGAGAGAGCACGTCGGGCTATTTGGGTCGAAAATTGTTTCATTTCATGCCCCGAATGGCACACTGGGTAATTATATTAAAAACGATACCGCTTGGTAAAATCGCGGGCTTAAAAAAAACATGGCGTCAGAACAAATGAAGCAGAGAATGAGATCAAGCGTGTTAAGTTGGAAGCTTTCAGTAAAGACCGAAAGCATACGTCATAAATTATTCATTGATAACGTTTATAAAGAACTCAACTCACTTATGGAGTGTTTTCTATCCCCGAAAATACAACAAAATGCCATCAGGTAGTTGATATTGGTCCTATGTCCTTTCGAACACTAGTTAAAATTCACGACGCTATATATCGAAGACTTAGAAGTACCCAAACTACATCGTCTCCTTATTTTTGCAGCTTTAAGCAGGAGGTACAACAAGAAGTTTTCAATGTTATAAGGAAACAGATTATAGAACAAAATAGTTTTGGACATACCTCTACATCAACCAATACGTGTGTTACGATTGTGTTCGAAGACAAGAGGAAAGCTGTTTACATGATGAACAAGGTTAACGAAAAATGTTTTTTACTTGAAAAAAAGTGAGATGTTTAAAAGAAAATTTGAGGACGGAGGTGTTGCAGAAGTAGTTGTCCAGAGATAAGCCACTCACCTTTAAATACAGTCTTTACAATTTCATTTAACTATGGGTATTGGAACTCTTTTTTTAGTATTCCTCATCACTGAAACTTATTAGTTTAGCATTCGAATTCTTACTCTTCCAATGAGGTAAAATGTCGCACAGTTCCTTTATCATTATATTATGATTAACAGAGGAGAAAAAAAGATTCACCCATAGAGATCAATATTACTACTTTATCAAACGATTACATAATGATGAGTACTTTAAGTTTTTAAATAGAGAACTTCAACTATACATGACTGTGAATGCATGTTTTCAGACAGGAATCGATTTGATGTTATTATGACAGCACGGTTAATACATGATTATGTTAACCTGTCTTAATTTACTTGCTAATATTAAGTGATGCCTAGTTGAGTTACCATCTCCATAAGCTTTCTGTTGACATTTCCATCCTGGCTTGATTGCATCACTGCTATGAACATATCTGAGTAACAAACATCATTGGTATAAACTCTACTGAAGAGGGAAACACAGTTCCATAAGCAAAGGCCTGCATACGCAAGACTGTAAACATGTAGTAAGGTAGTCTTAGAGATACCTGGAAGAAAGATATTTAAAAAATTAATTAAAAAATATAAAATATTTGTTGTTCGTTTAGAGTCCTATTCATAATCATTGCAAAAAAATGGTAACCAACCCCCCCTGGCAGCGTGACGTCACAGCTAACGTGACTCATAAGTAGCGTTTTCTGGCTAAACCATGACGATAAACCGCCCATAACACTACTTACGAAGACACAAGATAGAAATTTAAAATTTCCCATGCCGTATTCTTACACACCTGTGGTGACCCCATCGTTCCAAACGTCTGGTAGCCCCACGTCTGGTGGCCCCACGCACCTCTGCTGGCCCCTGTCCCAGTTTCTCCGCGGCAATACAACCTGTGATTACGAAACTTGGCAGGGATGTAGTCACGTGCCCTGTCAGTCACCCCGACGACTTTGGGTGTATGATGTCACATATCATGTGACTTGTTGAGATAACATTATCACCATAAAGTTCAACGGTCTCAAAAACACGGTTTTTAATCTTTAATGACTATCTAGGCAAAAAACAGAAGTGGATTCAGTTAATTTAACTATTCACGGACCTTATGGACTGTATTATATGGATTAGATTCAATTCTATTGAAAAAAACCACCGTACTTTTTGAGTTGAATGTACGCTATTGGATGTATTTTACAAGAGAAAATGCATGACATAACCGTGGTCAAGCTAGAAAATCGTCTCTCCTTGAAATAAAACAGAACCTGTCAAAAAAAGCAGAAGTAGATCTGAAAACCCCGGGCTTTCCTGAACATTTTGGTCTATAATTCATAGTAATTTGTTAAAATTTAGGTTATACTATCTGTTGGCCTATCTATGTGGTCACTGAATCGAAGACCTAATCAATAGGGACAGCGGGAGCTGAAAATCTTTGGGGAGGGGAGGGGGGCACAGAAATATTATATTCAACGTTATGTGATAATGACCGCAGTTTTGTTTGACTGAATATTTTTGTCCCCCCACAAAATTTCATGGGAGAGGGGGCCGTCCCCTGACCAACTACACCATCCTTGCTCCTATAACGTACATTAAGGCCAAAGTGTAAAATTAATGATTTTTATGTGAAAGGTCAAAGGGGATCACTGTGGTTACCATTAGTAAAGAACACAGTTTTACTATGTCACTTTTGAAGCCTCTTATCGACATGCAATAAACATAACTTTATTGAATTGAAACAATGCGTCTATTGTGTTGTGTTCACTTGAAACCTTGTTTTGTAGATCATATTGACAGAAATCTGACTGATGGTTGACAATTGACATTATAACCACCTTGTTCTCGTAAGTTAGTTTACGTGACCTTATGTGATAATCAATTAGTTCCTATTTGAACATGTCATCGACACTCCTCACGAGAACGAACTACATATAATCGTGCTATTCAGTTGGAGGTTCGCAGAACAAGCTTCTGGGCTTCTTGAGTGAACCTGTCTCGAGTCTTTGCTAGCCATTTCTCGGTCCCGTTACACTATTTACAAAATAATATAAAACACGGTCTGTCACTTACTCCTGTTATTCGGACCGCAGCAAGATAGAACAATCTTAGTTTTGTTTAAGTTGGTTTCCAAATACTGGTCCTGGTATTAAGCTGATTTAGATAACAGCTTCATATTAAATCGGCATGTTTCGTTGGTCTAGTCACGCATAAGTATGGAGGATGGTGAAGGCAACCATGATCATGACGACCTTGTGAGTAACATTTGATCAGTGTTATTTCAGTTGTTTGTAGACAAACTGTGATACATCGTTCCTTCCTATTTTTAGCATCTCCATTGTTCAATACGAACAAGCGTTAGCGATATAGCTTTGTCTTTTCGTCGATGTAATAAAGGGAAAGAATGTCAGTGTAATGGAAAGCTGTTTCATTGCCCACTTTGCACGGATTCGAAACAACCTTCCAAACTCTGCAAATTGAAGGATCATTTCACAAGTGTTCACCTAAAGCCTCATGTAGATTGTAACGGTAAGTAACCAGAAAGCATCACAATTTTGGATGCATGATTTTCAGATGATATTTGGAATTTATAAACAATGGGATATAAAATACACTGCACTTTTTACAAACCTAATCATATGAATATTCCCGTTAAAGGGCACTTGATGAATACCTTTAAATAATAAATTCAACTGAATAATAGTGTTATGGGACAAGCCGCTTTAGGTAAGGTCTCCGGGACCTTTATTCTATGAACTAATTACATGATTTAGCTCTATTTATAATAATTCTTTGAAAGGTGTCATTCTATAATCAATGTGATAATATCGTTGAGTCATGATTGGCTAAAAAAATAAGTAAATTCCTTAGGACGATATGACGCACATTAGCTACCCTTTGGGCTTCATAGGAATAAAATAAATTAAGGATTTATATACAAAGAAATATATGTAGCAATGTTTGATGTTGAGTGTATGACGTCACAAACTCCAAAAAATAATCGTAAAAATATCGTACTTTCGTCCTGAATATCGAGAAAACACTTCATACAGTGATTATTGGACCTTTAAAGAGTATTTTTTAGGAAGTTCCAGCTGAATCCAAGTTTGAGAGATTTTCGTCGTAGTAGCACTTTAAACTAAAGTTAACATATGAATATATTATAAATGTATTGAAAAAACTACAAGGAATATTTATATCATAAGATTTAAAAGAATAGTGCTAAAATAACTGAGCAAAGGGGTAAAAACTGTGTAGGGCGTAACCAGAGGTACAAATGCTAATGGGAGGAGCTATGAGGTTTACTTGTGAATTCAATGCATGCCATTATCTGAACTCGTACGTGATGGTAGCCTTGCTGAAATTTTATATCGATATTTTTATATATAACTAATTGATCGTTCTTCATCATATTTTCATAAGATAAGCAATAGTAATTTGAAAACTGATGCCTATATTAGTTAGTCTTTAAAAACATTAATTTTCTCACTCCTAACACTAGAATACTTTCAGTATTTGATTCTATACATGAAGTGTTTGTTCTCTCTAAAATTTCATCTTGTTTTTGTCTTCTATTCGCATTGTTTGTGAGCTAAATGTGCCTCGCTTGTTCGTGATGTTATACGGGTTTAACTTAATGTCTTTTTTCTTAGGATTTTACTTTCTGTGTGTAAAACCAATCGATTTGAACGCCGTAAACATTGTTGTGTAATAAACCTTCTACACATGTTATAGCGGAGCTCCCGAGCGGAGCACCATACCTAAGAAAAAATGGTAAACTATCGAGTTGATTTTTCATGGATTGGCTGACGTCACTTCCGTCCGTACGTCCGTCCGTCCGTCCGTCCGTCCGTCCGTCCGGGCGTGTACACAAGCATTCCGATTGGCTGGTTAGATTTTTTTTGGCGGGAATATCGACGCGTTGCAACATCCGGGTACACATAAAGAAAGGTAAATCCGGCTATTAAACTTTTGTAAAAAAAACGTTTTACACACGTATAGAAATACCGAAAGATAACAACACAAGCTTATATTTATATTTACTCTATTTACGATGGAACCCCTTTCCGAAATCGATATGTCGAAAGAAAGCTCAGAGGAGAATGAAGCCAAAAAAGAAATCAAGAATTTTTTCGAAAGAGGAAAAGCTCTGGTGGCGTGAAAAAGGAAGGACTCACCAAAGAAAAGCGGCAAGCAGAGAGAGAGATAGAGAACGCAAATCCAGGCGGGACTTCGATTATAAACAAGGAGAATATGATCGTGAAAGAAAAAGAAATATGAGGCAAAACTTGACGGATGAACAAAGAGAAAATGAACGTGAAATACAAAGGAATTTGAGTCAAAACTTCACGAATGAACAAAGAGAAAATGAGCGTGAAAGACAAAGGAATTTGAAGCAGAACTACTAGCTAAGGCGACTCTCAAATGCACAGAAAAAAATCGCTTTAAGGCAAGTTATAGACCAAAGACAATTAAAAAACTTTAATGTATTCAGAGATGGATTAAGAAGTGTTCTTCAAGAATTGAGGTGTGTGGTTTAGCAAACAATCGTTTATTATTTTTTGACAAGCATTTTTTCTCGACGAATCGACAAATCATTCGCAAAGGCTTACCCTCAAAACTTTTAATATTTCTGTAGATAAGCTTAATTTATTTTAATGTTGGAGTAAATATAACATGAAGAGCATATTACAACAAATATTCGTCCTTTATTTCGCTTTGTAAATCTTTAGCAATTCGGTTAACGTTGTAAAACGTTGTTTTTAACCAACTATCGTATGTTTTTCGTTCAAGAAAGATTCGCCTCCTATCGCGGGTTCCCATCTTCAAAACAACGAAGACTTTCATTTAATACTTTTATTTCTACAGATAATTCATCATTTAAGTATTGAATGAAATATAAATTTACACTGACCAAATATTCAACTGTTTATAAAGCTATTCGAGCAAGTCTGATTATAAAAATGAGCTTAAACTTGTGTTGTTGAGAGATGTTGTTGTAGAAAGACCTAGACTTTCACTTAAAAAAGCCGTAAAAAATATTCAAAAACATTTACAAACGCCAATTTACTGACAAAGAGATTCGTCATTTTGCATTGCCTTTTTGCATTGCTTTTATTTTCTATTTTGTCTCAGTTGTTCTTGTCAAGTTTAACTGAATGTAAAACGTCTCGTTTTGTAAAAGACGTAATTATTTAAAGTAAGCTTATATTTTGCTCCAAGTCTGTTTTTTTTGGTCTTGATTTGTCCTAAATCTCGAGATTGTCGATTTCGATGAAAGACATCCGAGGTAAATTTCACTGAACTTGATATTGTATTGAATTATCCGTAGTTATCTTTCGTTTTTTTTTTAAGTAAAAGAGATTCAAAGCCTAAAAATGTCGGTTTTTTTGGAAAAATTTGTCGAAAAATCTTCCAGGAGCAAAACTAGCCCCTGGGGGTGGTGGTGAGTTGGTGGTGAAAAAATGTAGTGCATTTCGATTTGATTTCACTGCATGGTTTTTATTATGGGAGAAATTATCCTCATCTCGAATGAAAAATAATTGAAGATTTTTCCCCCTATCTTATTTTTAACTTTCAGTTTAGTTCATTCAAATTGTTCTCCCTGTGACTTCCGTATCGGGAGCTCCGCTTTTAGGCAGTGCCTAAATATATATATTATATGACGATGCTTTAAGTTTTGTTTGAACAAGTCAACTGAAAAAGGACCGGTATGCCGTCTTACTTATTAACTTATTGGAATTATAAACCTTTATGAAGAAAAAAAATGAAGAACTATTTCCACAACTATTCTGTTCATAAACATAGAATCCTTATGAGAATATTGTGTCACGGTTTAGGCAAATTTAAGTGTCACCAGTTATAATTGAAGGACTCAGAAAGTTAACTTTGTTAATATTTCATTTTTAGGATATAAGATTCTGCGATGTAGCCTCGCATGCAGTTCCAATAAAAATGATGTATCCCATTATCATTGTCCTCAGTGCTCTTCCGTTTTCCCACGCCGGAAAGACTTCCTCCGACACTCATTCTAGCCAAAATTCAAAGAAGCATAACAATGATGACCAAAAGGGAGAAAACATTGTGCAAAAAATAAGATCTGAAAAATCTTCTGTATGTCACATTTGCCATAAAACTCTGGCTTCCCATAAATCCCTGCAAAACCACATCAGAGGGGTTCATTCCAGAAAGGAAGAGGAATTTATTAATTCTAATCACTTTCTTAACAATATATGTGTGGATAAAGATAGGGGGATATTCCTAGTGAGACGCAATTTTAGCGGCAACAGTAGCGCAGTTCACTGTGTTGTAAACTCGACAGTTTTTACTGCTGACGGAGAACTTTCCTGTGAACTTGACACCTGCACTGATATGGCCATTTCAGCGAGACGAGGAGGAGATCCGGCGTTCATGTGCTCACACATTCGGTCAGTTACTTTTGGAAAATCACCTGTGAGTGCTTATAATTTAGAAGATAACTCACGAAAACCTAGGTAAAATGCAAGAAAGAATGATAATTAATCGTTGATGCTTTGTCTTCATCAGGGAAATGCATTAGACAAAGTCTTATTGCTTTTTCCGTTGAATCATGGAAATTGTCACTGGTGCCTAGGGGTAAGATATTTAGCGATGTTTTCTTTCAGTTCAATACCGGATCGGCAAATTTACGGCTTCATTAATTCTTGACGTTGTTCGCTAAAACTCGCTTTACTAAAAACATTTCTCATGAAATTAAGCAGGTTGTTAACATGAAGTCAAAGACAATCTGTTACTATGATCCTTTGGGTGGTTCGTATCCTGCTTTCGCTGAAAATATTAGGTAAACACAGTAAACTGAGCCGGCAATTTTCTTATTACTTCTATCTATTAGCCTAGCCAAAGACAATAAATCTAAGAAAAAGTATGACTAAATAAAACAAAGACGACTCATATGATTATCGCGCGAAATCATAATTTAGCCTATCGCAATAGCAAGGCGTTGACTCTAACCGTCCTTTTTTAGATTGTATTTGAATGCCAGACTTGAAGAACCAGAATTCTTGAAGCCTGAGATATGGCCAGACCAAGATATAATTTATGATGTGCAGACTGATGGAAAAAGCTGTGGGGTTTTCGTTTTGAAAGTAGGTACTTTCCTCATAAATGAAAGGAAAAAGGAGAAGGAAAGAAAAGAAAAGGGAAGGGAAGAGAACGAAAGAAAAAAATGAAACGCCAATTATTGTCCTTATTGAGTGCCTCGTGAAAAAATGAAGTAATAAAATTCACGCAGGTACACATCAAAGGAGTAGTGGCTGCCACTGCTACTGCTACTGCTACTGCTACTGCTACTGTACTGCTACTGCTACTGCTACTGCTACTGCTACTGCTACTGCTACTGCTACTGCTACTGCTACTGCTACTGCTACTGCTACTGCTACTGCTACTGCTACTGCTACTGCTACTGCTACTGCTACTGCTACTGCTACTGCTACTGCTACTGCTACTGCTACTGCTACTGCTACTGCTACTGCTACTGCTACTGCTACTGCTACTGCTACTGCTACTGCTACTGCTACTGCTACTGCTACTGCTACTGCTACTGCTACTGCTACTGCTACTGCTACTGCTACTGCTACTGCTACTGCTACTGCTACTGCTACTGCTACTGCTACTGCTACTGCTACTGCTACTGCTACTGCTACTGCTTTATAACAATAATAATATAATATAGCATCAAACGAAATTAGCATAAAAAGGTAACCATAATTTCTTGAAATACATCTTCTCAGAATGTTTATATTGAAATGACGGCTCCTTGAGTAAGATTGAGAAGGAGCATAAGTTTTGTCATACCACAAGCAAGTTGAACATGCTAAGCCTTAAATATGCGAAGATATCATTTTTAAACCTTTTTTACCATTTCCATATTTTGAATTGTTAAGTTCAAACGTCGATCATGAGTCGAACCTAATGATATCAAAGAAGACAGTCTTATCATCCATTGTTTTCGATGTGTTCCGTTTATGAGAAGATCGATGTTTGACAAAAATTAGACAAACTACATCCCTGCCAAGTTTCGTAATCACAGGTTGTATTGCCGCGGAGAAACTGGGACAGGGGCCACCAGAGGTGTGGGGCCACCAGACGTGGGACCACCAGACGTTGATGGAACGTACCAAGCTTACTTGCAAAATAGCCCGACGTGGAGAGAGAGAGAGAGAATGTGTGTGGGTGAGAGTGAGAGGACTAGTATAGCTTAGGACCTAGGATTAAAACACGACCACATCAGCTACACTGTATTTAACTTATCGTGTATAAATAAATATTATTATTATTATTATTATTATCATTATTATTATTATTATTATTATTATTATCATTATTATTATAGTTTAAGTGTTTTTCCTAGCAGAAACGTTCGTAGTGTTTCAGAAGCTTATTGAAAATAATGAAAATCGAAAATAAATTTAGGTTTTATTATTAAGATGCCCGAACGCTGTGTTGACGGGGTTGTGGGAATGAAAACAGCCGTAAGAACTGCATCTCGTTGCACCGAATTCCGTTTTTTGGTGCTGATCGTTCCGAAGCCGTGAGACGGCGCAAGAAGTGGGTTAACTTCGTTTTTCTCACGAGAGAGAAATGGAGTACGACTTGTTTGTCTGCGATCCGTTCCGACCATTTTAGAAAATTATATATACGCGACAGTTTATCGCAATTGCCGGACAAGTCAGCGCCTAACAGTCAGAGACTTGTTCGAGATGACATCGGTATCATTGCCATACCATCCATCACTGCAAACAAGAAGGCTAAACCTGCATCTTAGTCGGCAAAACGATTAAAGCGATGGTAAGAATAGCATCCACTTAGCAGCAGTAAGGGGGACACGCGGAGCGCCGGCATTGCCAAAAATCACATATCGAAAAACACCAGGGGGGGGGGGGGTGGGGTTTTTGGAGTAGTGACGAGGCCGAACGGGGGGTCTTGCGCGATCCGTCGACAGCGCGATAAGTCCCTTACTGCTGCTGTATTTGGGTACCGCAAACGGAGGTTAAGATATTCCTTAGATATAGATGGACGCCATCAAAAGCATACAAAACAAAACTGTGCGTAAGCTCAGAACTCAGGTGTTGGATCGCCTGGATGCGGACTTTGCCTTCACAGCATTCATGGAGGGAGATACAGATGAGACGATGACAGAAGAAAGAGCAGAAAGGATAATCGATTTGATGCCCGAAGGTGAATACCGTTTGGAGTTAACATTCATAAAGTATTTAGACGGTGAGTGGATGATAGAAAAGGGCAGGAATCCCATACGAGCGTCTGGAAAGAAGGACCTGTTTGTTTTAAGTGAAAATACGCGCCCGGGAGCATTGGTAGGCATTGACATGATGTTTTACGAGGTCGCTTATCCAGTTACCGTGGTCATTTACGGTGCGTATGAGATTAAGAAGCCCGACGTTAAGAAGCTCAAACCAATGCGACATCCAGGTAACTGTGTTGGAAAGTTAGTAAGAGAGTTCTTTGAGGATTCCTCCCGCGGAGGTAAATTAACCTTAAAGAGAAGAGAAGCCATCATGAAATGGGAAAAAAATACTAATAGGACCGGAGGAACCATAGACAACATCAAGAAGTTAGAGACTGCCTTAGAACGCCACATACACGTGAAAGATATCACCGACGGCTTCATTTACCCAGGTACGCACAAATACGGAGGTAGAGGTGCCCCCATAATCATTTACCAACACAATGGACACGCTTGGCGAGAACTTAGGTTCCCCAAAAAGAAGGAAACTAAGGTCTATAAAGCTTCACCATTGACAGAATTAGTTCATGAAAACTCCGTTTGGTTGATGGACGCGGAGGGAAGTCAGTTTATGACCCAAGATGGTACTTTATACCGCCCCGAAATTGAACATCTACGCATCCAGAGCGCCTGTGAAACCTTAGGGGAAGACTTCTCAGACGAGGTCCTTAGCTCTCGTAGTTTGGACTTCTTAGCCGCAAAGAAGAGGAACGGATGGAAGTCCACGCCTAAGGAATTCGCCGACATAGCCAAAGCCTGCGTAGAACACGGTCATGGAGGTCTGTGGAACATGGAGTATGACGAAAACGAATACGTCTCCTTAGACATGAAACACTGTTACCCTGCAAGTTTTAAAGGATTGGGGGATTGTAAGGAATATTACGACCGTTACGGACATCCAGATTCACAGTTCTTTCGTGTTGCGTTGGATGGTCAACCGTACGACGCCCCAGCAACTGGATTCGTACGGTTAACCAGCTGGAAATTTACAAAAGACTTACATCCAATAATTTACGCGTGGTACGGGAAGCACCTGCAGAAAAAGGAATGGATTCCCATACCCCTTTTCAAATTCCTCGAAGAGCGCAAACTTTTAAAATACACAGCGCCTTTACGCAATGGTTACCGGAGCATAACCCCACAGCGCGTGTGGTCATAGGTAAATTCACGCAGGGCGCTAAGGAGGGTGAAAAACATATGCAGCGACGCCTAATAACGGACGAAGGAGAGTTAAGCTTCCTTATAAAGCGCGCGCATGATGAAGGAACAATGGTATCCGTGGAGAAATGGGATTACCTTGTAGATGATAAACTACACAAATGGAATGCGCTGTGTTACTACCAAGACCATCGGCCGCAATATTATCATCTGCGCGCCAGCATGCTTGCATATGCGCACATCAACCTTCTCGCGATGCTCTTGCGGTTTGATAAAGAGGACATCCCGCGCGTAGCTACGGATTCCTTGTATGTAAAGCCAGAAGTGTTGGAGAAGATGAAAGAATTCTACACCGAAGACGAGCTCGCAGAAAGCGGTCAATGGCGCGTCAAAGACGAAGAGATAAAAGCTTGGAGAGAACGTGTAGAATATCGCGGCGGACACACTAAAGGTTCCATTACGCCTACAAAAGAGCCATTACCGTCAGTTGCAGACCCCATTTCCTACCAACGCTTTTCCTATTTGTACGGTACCGGAGGTAGTGGCAAGACCACCAGGGTTTTGGAACTCTTTCCAAAGATAAAGGTGTTAACGCCAACGCATCGTTTGGAAAGGGAACTCTGCGAAATGGGTTACGACGCACAAACCTACCACAGCTTCTTTTGCTGGAATGGTCAAAAGTGGGTACCGGAAGCCATCCACGACATACCTCCGGTGATACTTTGGGATGAGATTTGCACCGTGCCATTAGAAATACTACAGGAGTTCGTAGACTTCCTCCGTGGGAAATCCCAAGTGATATTTGCCGGGGATCCGTGTCAACCGCCTCCAATAGCCGGAGAGATGCCCCACGAATGGTTAAAAGAAATGGTAGACCACTGCGAAGAAATTAACACCGACTACCGCAGCAAGGATCAAGTGAGGAAATTAAAGGCAGAACTGCGGGGCCTTAGTGATGCCGACCAATGTAAGACATTGCGTAAACGCGTACGAGCGAAATCCTACGAGGACTTCCTATACAGCTGGCATCCTGAGGATTTGGTGCTGAGCAGCAAACGCGCAGCGCAGTCCCGCATACAGAAAGACTTACTCAAAATACACCAGGAGCGCTTCCCTGGGCATCTGGTGCCCATTTGTTACAAACCCCACGACACCCGAATGCAGAAAAAAGACGTCTGGGTCCCGGGAACTAAGACCCGGTTGGAAAACGCAGTAACGCACGATAAGGTTTGGGTGCCCATGAAAATGGTGGAAAGAATTACCTCCCATCCAGACTGGCGTTTGGGTTATTGCATGACAGTCCACAGCGCGCAGGGGCTTACCATAACAGAAACCTTGTGGATCATAGACCAGCGGCTGTGTTGGAGCAATTTGATATACACCGCCGTAAGTCGTGTGGAGTATGCCAAACAGTTAAAAAGAGCCTGGGGTCCGCAATTACGGTACGACCGCACTTCTGAAGAAGTAGCCAAAGAAAACATTGCTAAGAAACTCCTTCGCTACAAGCGGCACGACGAAGGAAAAAATATGACGTTCGACCTATGCGTGGACGACGTCTATAAGAAAGGGGCACGCTGCGCCAAATGTAACATACCGCTACTATGGAGGTTTGACCCGAATGACGATCAGCAGTTCTCCGTGGATCGCATAAATAACAAACGCGGGCATTGCAGAGGCAACGTAAGACTGACATGCCTAGAGTGTAATCGGGCGCGCGGTGCTGCACTACTCTGAATCTTTGGGGACTATGAGCAACTCTTCCTTGACGAATCCGCGACTTGGGCCATTTAGGTAATATAACACGGGTTGCCCTTCCTTGGTGACGGACTTTGAAATCTCATACGTTTTCAGAGACCAGTTAGGATCCGTGGCTCTCTTACTGCCACCTTCGAGTTCCCCCGGCTGATAGGGGTACCTGACCACTATGTTGCGGGGGAGCTTTTTTTCCTTTAGTCCGACGGCCCTCGAACTTCTAACGTAGGACTTGTGTTCCACGTGCTTCTTTTTTATGGCGTCCTTGGGTTTCATTCCCGTAGCCCTGGCCGCCTCGTTGTTCAAAGCTGCGACGACCTGGGGGAGTCTCTGTGTCCATTCCTTGTTTCGCTTAGAGGGATCTTCCAGCTCTTTCCAATACTGGTATCCAAAGAGACGCTCGGCCAGGGTTTTATTGAATCTTTCGACGATGCTCTGGCCCCTGTGGTACTCTGCTTCGGCTCTTCTTATCTTAGTGCTGTGGTCTTTCAGGGTCTTGGTAACCACACCCATAAACTCCGTCCCCGCATCCACTTGCAGCAGCTTAGGCCATTTCAAGGCGCGCTTATAAATCCTACTTAGGGCTTCTGCGACTTCCCCAGAATCCTTGCTGGTTATGGGTTCGGCGTCCTTGTATCTACTTGCGATATCAACCACGGTCAAAGCGTATCTATAGGTCTTTCTTCTCACCGTGTCGTGTGGTAAGAAAAGCAAATCCGCCTGATGAACTTCGTTAGGGGCATTTACGGTGAAGCTGGGCCTGGGAATGTACTTGGGCACGGGAAGATAAACCTGCCAGATAGTTTGTTTCTTTAACCAATTCTTAGCTGTTTCGTCGGATACCCTGGCTGCGGCTGCGAGTTTCTTGATAGCCGCCACTCCTCTCCAATAGCCTTCGGGCCCGTAGTAAATCCTCTTAAGTTTGTCCTCAGTTCGACCCATTATATGAATTCCAAGACGAGATTGATCTTACGTCCGTTGAAATCCACAGTCTTTCCATCCACTTTAATGGTGATGTTTATGCTTTCTACTAAATCGCAAGGCAAGTCATAGTTTAAAGAAATGGGGGTGTATTCTACCAGGTCAAATGGATTACCTTTGGGTGAAAACTTAGACATAAGATGGGAGGGATTTCCGTTGCTGTAACTGCAGACCAAATAACAATAGACTTCATAAGAGGATGCGACTTTCCAACTTACGGGAACTGCCGTGTTGGTAATTGACTTACGCTGAATTCCAAGTAAAGATCCCAATGGTTCAAACTTTCCGAGGGACAATGAGAAACCGCCAGGTATGTTATGTTTGAGGGTCATTTCATGCGGCAATCCTGTGGTAAGAGTATAACCGTGTTTGGCGAGCTCCTTAGCCAGCGTTATAGGGGTGTAATGTCCATCTGGGAGCATTACGCCTTGGTAACTGTTAGGCGTCTTTTGAATGGTGATCAATGCCTTGGTCAAATTATACCAAGAATTGTACAAAGAGCAACTGACCAACCGAACTGTATGGGCGCGGATGCTGGGGTTAAGGTAAGTAGTAAAGTCATTCTTGTCGCTTTCCAAAAAGACGATCATTATATTAAATACGCCAAGGCGGCACCTCCCGCCAACCCTGCGACTCCTACAAAGACCAGCTCATTGTCTTTTTGTTTCTTTGACGGCTGGTAGTAATTCTTAAATTGTGGCTTGCTAATCCTAAAGTCGGGGTGCGTCTGTGCATAAAGTTTAAAGGCGTAGTCTGTGTTTTCGAAGTTCTTATCCGCCTGCATTTTGTCTTGGTAGTTCTTATCCAACCAATCCCTGTAAGCTTGTCTTTTTTCATTCCAAGCCGCCACGTCCCTTTGATGTTTCTCCAACGCCAAATCATGCCTTTTCCTCTCAGTATCGCTTTTGTCGCCTCTAACTAATCTATCCAAATATTGACCACCATAATTAGCTCCAGTGAATGCTAACGCTGCAATGACACCACCTACCAATACGCTTGCCATATATAAGGCCGCGAGCGTAGCTCACGGCCTAGGCAGGTACTTTTCTTTCTGTAGGTAGTCCTTAAGGGCAATGCTACCTGCTACTGCAGCAGTCATCTTAGCAAAGCCCGTAATGCTCTTGCTTGGGTCTTCAGTAAAGTCTTCTTTGAGCACTTTCTTACCTACCCAACCAATACCTGCGACAATAGAAGTAATAATAGCTGCATCTTCGACGGTTTTCATTAATGCGGACGACATTATATTACAAGGAGAGGAGGTTTTATTCCATCTCGGGTATCTTACTTCTCTTAGGCTCCTGCGTTACGTGCACGGCCTTGAATTCCACTTTTGGTTTAGCAGCCCGCCACTGTAAGTAGAGGCTGCCTGCTGCTATAGCGAGTCCTAATGCTCCGATAACGTATCCAGGATTAATGAAGGATTCGCCTTCGTCCTCCTCTTCCTTCTTTTCCTTCTTTGCCTTGTTCTTTCTATTCATCTCCGCGAGCTTTTTCCCCGCAGCGACTCTGCCCGGAGATTTGGGCTTGGTAATTTGCTGAGGGGTTTCCTCCGCCTTTGTTTCGGTGTCACTCATCTTATATCTAAGGACTTGAAGGACTTGATAATGACTTGACGATGACTTACAGACGACTTGATTAAGTACTTGATGACGACTTAATAATGACTTGACTAAGTACTTGGGGTGACTTACAGGCGACTTCACTAAGTACTTGAGGTGACTTGACCAGGTTCTTGGGGTGACTTGACGTCGACCCCGGCAAGTGCTGCCTGGAAGATCTCCTCGACTTGTTTATCTTTCTTGTAGTCCTTCCAAGACGCCAGTACCTCCTTCAAGTCGACGTGTTGAGCCACGTGAAGTCCCAAAGATGCTACTGCCATTAACTTACCGCACTTCAAAGATAACCACCCACAAGTTATCTTAAGTTCTTGGGATATGACATAGTCTTCACTTATGTCCTTCCGCAGTTGATCCACGTCGTCTATGGGCAGCGCAAGTCCAAGCAGCTTAGTGGCCAGCTTAATAGCGGAGTCTGCTACGGCGTTCGTAGTCTTACTTGCAAGGGCGGCTTCGTATCTTTTATGGAACTTCTTAACCTCCTCTTCTGAAAGTTTGTTGACCTGCTCATGCGTCAACTCCTTGCCTATCATTTCTTTACACTTTCCCGATGACACCAGGACGTTAAGTTGTTCCTTAAGGTTACTTTCTGTGGGGACTTCATCCAAGAGCTGCTCAATCTCCATATATGTTAATGGAATACGGAAACCTCAAAGAGAAGATCATTTTGGAATGTTGGTGCGTTTTTAAATGCCGCATGTATTCGTGTAACTGTTCCTTGCTTATCACGCCTCCGTAGTCAGAGAGAATGGTTTCCAGGTCACTACGACTGGGAGTGTAGAAGACGACCAGAGAGCCTATGTTTTCCCTAAAGGGCTTAGAGACGCTGGTAAGCTGCTGGGAGAGCAACCAAACGCTAATATTGTCATGTCTGCCGCTGAAGGCGAGCTTCACTAACTCCGATGTGCGTCTTTTTACGTCGTCCCCGCAGGCAATGTCGTCCAGTATGAGGAGTGTCTGTGTATCCTTAGGGAATTGTTTATGCCAAAACTTCAAATGGCTGGATAACTCATTAGGGTCCAAAATATCCACAAAGAAGTCGTCATCTTTTACTCCTATGCCTTCCCAGGTGCGGTTATTCACGTAGGTAGGGCATAATAACACTATGTAGTCGAAACGGTATCTAAAGGGTCCCAATAGTTGCTCTACGACGAACTGGGTCTTTCCGCAGCCGGTGGGTCCTACTATCAGAGCATTGCAGGGAATATGTTCTGGGTACATTATATATACGATGGACCCAGTGGAAGCAGTAAGAAGGATTGCCGGCGACATGAAAGATAAGAGAGACACCATCGAAATGCAAAGAGAAGAGATAGACCGTTTGAAAGAGCGCGTGCAGGAGTTGTATGATGAAATGTGTGGCCTGAAGCGCGCGGAAAGGTTTGGTGCGCTGATAACGATGGCAACGTGGGCTGCGGAGTCCGTAAAGGATTTTATGCGATATCCATTGTAAAAGGGGTCTCTTTGTCGATGCTTCCTAAGAGGAGGTCTGATATTTATTGTTGATTTGTTAAATGATGTTACTTAATGCTTCCTAAGAGGAGGTCTGATATTTATTGTTGATTTGTTAAATGATGTTAACAAAACAACAATAAAAATAAGATTATGTTTGCGCAGGATCTTATATGAGGCTTAAATAACACTTAGTTATAATGAAGTGCGAGCAATGTGAAAGGGAGTTCAGCAGCAAGCAAAGATTGCAATATCACCTGGAAAGACAGGTATGCAGTAAGAAGGTAAGCAACGTCACCGTTTGCGAAGACTGTGATAAACAGTTCAGCAGTGCGCAGGCGCTGGAGTACCACCGTAGTAAAAGAGTTTGTTTAAAGAACATATGCGTGCGCTGCGACGAGGACAAGAACGACGAATGGCATCGACACAGATGTCGCGGCAATTACGACCTGCTGAGCGTGGCTTGCGAGGAGCACGGCGACGTTGCCGCACGATGTTGCCCAAAGGAAACCCAAAGAAAGTTAACGCGCCGGAAGAAGGAAATTGACGAAACGTTTGCGGAGTTTGACTGCGTCGAAGGCGTAAGGTGGGAAAACAGGGAACATTGGGAGGCAACTTGTGAGCGCTGCGGCTGTCAAAGAAGTGACCAACATATTTGGCAGTGCCTTTACGACGGCCAAGGCGGTTTCAAAGAGTACTTAGATCGTTTTGATGCTTGGCATGCCGGTAACGAGGTGGTTAAGAAAGTACGCAAGGGATAAAAAAGAAAGAGAGTTAGGACAGGGTTTGCGCAAAGAGTCTCAGACCTTGTCCTTATTTTTATTGTTGTTTTGTTAAGTATCAACGATGCCCTCAACAAATCAACAATAAATATCAGAACCCTCTTTAGGGGGACCTTGCAATTAGTAAAGTACGACTTGCGCAAAGAGTCCCAAATCCTGATCTTATTTTTATTGTTGTTTGTTAAGAGCATTAATAACATCATTTAACAAAACAACAATAATATTAAGGACCCCTTTAAGATCTGTCTGCAATATAGTAGTAAAGTAAGGTCTGCACAAAGAGTCCCAAATCCTGATCTTATTTTTATTGTTGTTTGTTAAGAGCATTAATAACATCATTTAACAAAACAACAATAATATTAAGGACCTGTTTGAAACCAGTCTGCAGGATTTAACAAATCAACAATAAATATCAGACCCCCTTTTAAAGAGGGTTTGCAAAGTATATGCTTGGAGGATTTATAATATATGGACTGTATTACGTGCGAACTACCAGCCGACTGCATAATTTCTCCTAAGCCAAAGCCAAGAAAAAAATACACCTGTCTTCATTGCGGCAAGGTATTTCTCGAAGGAACCTTCGTAGGACACTGGTGCCTGGCGGATCCTAAAGCGCAGCGTACGATGGTAGACGCACTTAAGAGTGAAGAGGACTCTCAGGCTCCCAATTAACCACATCAAATTCCCACCTACCATTCTTCTTACCATGACTCATAACATGCGTGACCTGCTGCCCCTCGATGGCGTACCTTATTCTATCAGGTGCCCAAAGGGTGTATGTCTTTTTTTTATTCTTCAGCACCAAACGTAGACGGTCAATGTCTTCGAAGACCACGTAATTCTTTGCCTCATAGATTTCCCCCACCACCAAATCCTTCCAGTGCGTTTGTATGAACTTTAGCTCATTGAATTTGTCCTGATCCATATATTCTATGGAATATCTTTAAGTGCGTCTTTAAAGTGTCTGTGTTCCTAAAGCGCTTGCAGCACCACCTACATGGTAAACGCATTCCTTGTGTATACTCTGCGATGGCTCTACAGATGTCGTCGTAGTCGTTACTGATTAACACCTTGTAACCATTCTGCTCATACCTTTCCAATAGCAGGCGTTGACTATCAGATAATACCCCGTTGCCTTTTGGAGTCTTCAGCTCGACGCAGAAACCACGGTACCACACGTGTGCATTCAAAATAAGCAGATCAGGGTGTCCTCGTTGATATCCTTTCTGCCAGCACTTTATGCGTTTATCTGATGTATCTTGTATTTCACCCAAGCCAGGGGTCACGAGCATTTGCGGGTAATACTTGCGGATGTAGTCAACCATCTTTTTATGTAAGTCGAACTCATTTTCGATTTTAAACACCAATTTGTTTGGACCGTCAAAGCGCCGCTCTATTTCATATTTACCGGTCTTCCTTAATGTGGGAAGGACTTCCTCAAATACCCAATCTTGGAACTCCTCTGCCTTTGGCATCTTAGAGCTAAATATCAATTGATACAGCCCAGATTCAGTTACGTACAGGGAATCTGGGTGTAAGTTGGAAGGGAGGCGATTCACCTCCCTTCTAAGTTCGCTGAGCTTTATATTATGCTTATCGCGAACGTGCGCCTTGATAGCATCCTTTGGACGTTCATATTCCAATGCCAAAGCCACCGCCTTTGCTTTAAAGTACAGCTTGTCGCCTTGCACTATGCATTGCAGTTCGGTATCGTTTCTTTCAAAGACTCGTAACATGGTATATCTAAGGAATATTTTGACCCTAATATGCGACGCTCTTTAGTTGGTTCATTTCTATGCTTAGCTGCGCGTCTGACACCACAAAGATGTAGCAGTTTATTTTAGTAGTATCGCTGGCATGCTTGGTGCGCTTGATCTCCAAAGTAATGCCATCCTGGGTGTTTACCAGCCGCAATCCCTGGCCATGCATGCTCTCATCATTAGTAGTGCGCATGTCAATCCATAACGCATATTTATCCGTGAAGAACTCCCTTGGAGCAATTTGATCACCAAACTTTTGCATTGCCTCCCGGTACATGTCTTCAGGTTTTATCCCCTGGGAGTAAACCTTGTTTGGTACTCCGTTAATATTCACGCCGACATTGGTAATGTTGGGATTAAAGAATGCCTCGGAGTTACGCAATCCTGCGGTGTATGTTTTTGCAAACAGCAACATTAGCCCCGTTAAACTGCGTCGTGGTATATTAATACTTTGGTTGATGACCTCTTCAACGTTGTTCGTGAAGCTAAACGTTTTGTACATCACTAAGTGGTCGTAAAGGAATGCTTTACCAGCACTGTATTCCATGCCTGCGCTACGAGCAATATCTTCAGAGTACACGGTCTCATACTGCAGCTCCAAATTAGTGATAGCGTATGGATGCGAGGCCGACGAACTCACATCCTTTCCTTGCAGAATGTTGGTCGTATCTGCCAAGGTTACTTCGAACTGCAGTTCAGAAAGCTGTCTTGGGTAATACGCACCGTGGTTTGTTATTACTTCAAAGTCCAATGGAATGAGATATTTGGTGCCGTAGGCTGTCTTTATTTCATCTTCTCCTGAGGCGCTGGCGGTTGCGCTTCTTACCTTACGTATGGCTTCACTTGCTATTCCTTGTTCTATCCTTTGTGCGCGGTCGAAGGCCGTCAACCACAAATCTTTGTATGTGGTGTAAAGATCGTACCTGTTTAAGTCCAACAGGGATTCACCAGCAAACTTGATTCTCATCTTAGAAACAAGGTTCCTGCCTACGTTATTAACAACATAACGCGCGTCTGCGGTATCTGGTTGAACTGCTAGGTCAAACCTTAACGCCAGGGTGCCAGGAACCAATACTAAGTTATCCGTTAGACGGGGCACGCCTACGTACAGCGTCTCTCCTGGTTTGGCGCTACTGGGGGTAAATGTAACCCGGTGAAAGGTGCGTTCTGCTTTCAGCCCGCCAACCTGCTTAGGAAGGAGGTTAGGATTTAACTTTGAGCTTATCATATATAATGGAGGTAGAAGGTACCGACTTTGATCCCCTTACCGAAGAAGGTCAAGTCGACATTAACGATGAAGAATACGAGTCTTTACTTCCTAATGACAACGTAGACCAAGAAGGGCTATTTGACAAGCTAAGACGCAGATATGGCGGCAGGGCCCGCGATGCTATGCGTTCTTTGAGAGACAAATTCGAGTCTAAGAATCCATACAGACCCATTCCAGAATATTTGCAAATGGAAGACTTAGGACCCGTTCCCGAAGCCCCCAGCGCTGCATGGCTTAGCCAGATTCAGGAACAAATGAACGAATCCATGGATGAAGAACCTGACGACTTTGATAGGATCAAGGAAGAATTCCCAAACTGGGACCCAGACAAAGCCCAAGTAATGTTCAACGATGATAACGAATGGGGTAAGGAAGTCATAATAGCAAGGTTAAATAGGTCTAATGCTAAGCCATACATTATCAAGGACATAAATGGCAAATACTACGCAAATAAGAATATTCCTCCGACCCTTAGGAAGGCATTGGGGGAACCCAACTTAACCACGCAACAGGCCGCGGCAAAGGAGGAAACGCGACTAGTTTTCAATAAGATCTTTGAGGCGGCAAAAAGGTTACCGGTCGCTGCAGGCGGTTATGGAACACTCGAAGAGTTAAGGGCGCAAGTAAGAACGCTAAATGCACTCAAAACCAAGACAGAGGAAGCTGCTATGCTGAAATCTCAGAAAGAGGAATCGGAGGCCAAGATAAATAAAATACGGACCCCACCAGTACGTCTTGCCGAGCTAGCCACATCTAAACATGACTTAGCGGAAGCGCTTAGAGAATTGGCTGAGGTTGACAAACGAATAGTGGCAGTTAATGACGACTTAGAACGAATCACCAGGGAGCGTGAGGACCTTTTAAGAGCAAGTGAGGATTTGGCGGCTCTCAGGGAGTCTTATAGGGACCTCGAACTGGATAATGAAGATCTTAAAGAAAGGATCCTTGAGATCAACGACGAATTCTTAGAACAACATAAGCTCGTTGCTAAGAACCATAATGCCATCGAAGCAGACTACAAAGAGCGAATAAGTCAGTTATTAGACGATAAGAGTACTGCCACGTATAGATTAAGGGTTGCTCTGACTCAAATAGATACGCGGGATGCGGAGTTAACGCGCTTAAAGGAAGAATTACAGCAAAGCATTGACACCCAAAGGAGCATAATAGTGAAAATGGGTGAAAAAGACATACAAATAAGACAAAGAGAGCAGGCCATCGAAGACCTGGAGGGGCAAATAGAGCGGCAGCGGGAAAAATGAGGACAAACTAGTACGAGGGGAAGAAA
>WHPX01000195.1:0-11498 GCA_011057435.1 Actinia equina | reverse complement strand
CCCCCCCCCCCCCTCCTCCCCCCACTCCCCCCCCCACCCCCCCCCCCCCCCCCCCCCCCCCCCCCCCCCCCCCACCCCCCCACCCCCCCCCCCCCCCCCCCCCCCCCCCCCCCCCCCCCCCCCCCCCCCCCCACTCGTAATGAATGAACATTCAAACCACAAACAGATGTTGTAACCATGGCAACTTCGGTGTGTTGGCTATGGTACATGACGTCAATAACACGTAAGAATGCCATAAAAAATCTTGTACATCATTTCATTTAGTAAATTGTATTTTATGATTTTTATTTTGTTAGCTAGTAATTTGTTCATTATCTGTATTTGTTACTTTTTTAGTGATTTGTTATTCTTTTTTTTCATTTTTGTTAGCTAATGTCTCATTGCTGTTTGTTGTTTTCGTTCGTTTGTTTCTTTTACTTTACTTCCTTCTTCGTGTTTTGTTTTTTCACGTCGGTTTTTTTTCTTTTCTTTTCTGTTTTCTTCGATTCTTTTCCTTCGTCATTCTTTCTTTATTATTATCCTACATCTATTCATTACTTCATCTAATCTATACGTTTCCCCTTTCGTTCCCAAATTTCAAGGTAAGTCTGCCATTCAATACCCTGCCACGTTCTGCGCACACATCCTACCTTATCTTGATCACCGCGGATCGTCTATAATATCTGCAATAATGATTACAGTTCCGGTTTAATCGTTTTTCAAAGTCTCGGATTTAAGAAAAACCGCCATGAACTGTGGAGAAAGAGTTCTAGTCTCACGTATTACTTTCTCGCTTTAACTTCATTCTCCTGCTATTTCCACATCAAAGATCAAAAAGTATTGGCTCATCACAAAAAGTCGAGAAACTACGTCTAGGCAGCTTCCTTTTTGGGTGGACGCTTATTTATTTTTCTTTGTGACAGCAGTACAAACAGTATCCCGTAACAAGACTTATCATCTTTTCTTATGCAATCAAGGATTCTTTAGTGACTGACATTTTGAATTCAACATCTCAAACACGCGACAGGTTTGATCGTACGTTTAACGTACTCGGTAATAAAGCTAGCAGGCGTCCGCCTAGGATAGTAAGTATTGGAAAAATAGCCCGACTTTTAACAAACACGTCTTCGATAGAGTTTATACGAAATAAGACAACGAGAGTGGACACACAACAGAACGCTTATTTGTCTGGTGTTAATTGGTTGGTATATCGTTCGGCATCACGTTTTTATAATGTGAGCGAACTGGAGATATATTCCTTTTGGTAGTCAAACAAACGCAGAACCTCGTCCAAAGTCGTTCATTTACGGTTAAATACTTCTATGGCAAAAAAACAAAGTCTTGGAGCAAAGGTGAGTGTAAACTAACGAAAAGCATATGTGGTAATTGCTTCAATAATTTTTATTTACCTTAGTAATATAATTATGTTCGTTGGCATTATTTCTAAACGAGTTCAGCAGAACCTAAAAGTAAAGCAAAGCTTATAGCTTCTTTATGGAATACAGTTGCCAATTTAAAGGGAAATAGGAGTAATAAAATTAGGATTAAGTACAGTAGTGTTATAACTAGAAGAAAATCGATCGGATGATTCGTATATTATGTAAGTATGTTGCATGGTTCCGGTGTGTGATTTTTAAAAGCCTCTAGCTTTAACAAGCAACACTGCACTTTTTCATTTGTTGTTGTTATTTTCATCTCCTTCTTCTGTTCTCTTTCTTCAGTTCTCCCATTTGTTCATTTCTTTTCATCTATCCATCCATCCATCTATCCACCCATCCATCCATCCATCCATCCATCCATCCACCCACCCACCCACCCACCCACCCACCCATCCATCCATCCATCCATCCATCCATTCATCTATCCACCCACCCATCCATCCATCCATCCATCCACCCACCCACCCACCCACCCATCCATCCATCCATCCATCCACCCACCCACCCACCCACCCACCCATCCATCCATCCATCCACCCACCCTCCCACCCACCCACCCATCCATCCATCCATCCATCCATCTCTTTTATTACCAATGCAAACCAACAATAAAGAGAGTAAGTCTAAAACGTAACAGTGTATTCTTTTTAATAAATAAGAATATTCCATTCCAGAACATTAAGAAGTTCAAGAAGCAATTTTCATGCTTTCTGATCCCTCTTTCAAAAAATTTCCGGACTTACTCCAAAAATGAACTGGGTTTACTTACGAAAACCATATCCCAAAGGAATAGCCCACGGAACTCCCCAAACCGTGGGAAACTTATAAATGACGGGTTTTACTACGAAAACTTTCCAAAAACACTAAAAAACCAGAACCCGTCATGCAAATGAGAGCGAGGAACGCCTGCTGATTTTCATCACTTTTACACCAACGGATTAAGCTCAAAATTAAACATTTTGAGCTGGTGTAAAATCACCGATATTCACAGGCGTTCCTCGTCCTTTTTATACCAGATTTTTTTGACAAAATGTTAACCCTTTTTCGAAAAATGCCTAGAAGTGCTCCCAATCCCAAGGGAATAGCCCATGGAACTCCCAAAGCGTGGGAAACTTATAAATGACAGACTTTACTTCGAAAACTTTCCAAAAACACAGAAAAACCTCCACCCGTCATGCAAATGAGATCGAGGAACGCCTGCTGATTTTCATCACTTTTACACCAACGGATTAAGCTCAAAATTAAACATTTTGAGCTGGTGTAAAAATCACGATATTCACCAGGCGTTCCTCGTCCTTTTTATACCAGATTTTTTGACAAAATGTTAACCCTTTTTCGAAAAATGGCTGGAAATGCCCCCAAATTCCAAGGGAATAGTCCACGGAACTCTCCAAGTCGTGGGAAACTTATAAATGACAGACTTTACTTCGAAAACTTTCCAAAAACACAGAAAAACCTCCACCCGTCATGCAAATGAGATCGAGGAACGCCTGCTGATTTTCATCACTTTTACACCAACGGATTAAGCTCAAAATTAAACATTTTGAGCTGGTGTAAAAATCACGATATTCACCAGGCGTTCCTCGTCCTTTTTATACCAGATTTTTTTGACAAAATGTAACCCTTTTTCGAAAAATGGCTGGAAATGCCCCAAATCCAAGGGAATAGCCCACGGAACTCCCCAAAGCGTGGGAAACGTATAAATGATAGACGTTACTTTGAAAACTTACCAAAAGCACTAAAAAACCTCCACCCGTCATGCAAATGAGATCGAGGAACGCCTGCTGATTTTCATCCACTTTTACACCAACGGATTAAGCTCAAAATTAAACATTTTGAGCTGGTTGTAAAAATCACGATATTCACCAGGCGTTCCTCGTCCTTTTTATACCAGATTTTTTGACAAAATGTTAACCCTTTTTCGAAAAATGGCTGGAAATGCCCCCAAATTCCAAGGGAATAGTCCACGGAACTCCCCAAAGCGTGGGAAAGTTATAAATGACAGACTTTACTTCGAAACTTTCCAAAAACACAGAAAAACCAGAACGGTCATGCAAATGAGATCGAGGAACGCCTGCTGATTTTCATCACTTTTACACCAACGGATTAAGCTCAAAATTAAACATTTTGAGCTGGTGTAAAAATCACGATATTCACCAGGCGTTCCTCGTCCTTTTTATACCAGATTTTTTGACAAAATGTTAACCCTTTTTCGAAAAATGCCTAGAAGTGCCCCCAATCCCAAGGGAATAGCCCATGGAACTCCCCAAAGCGTGGGAAACTTATAAATGACAGACTTTACTTCGAAAACTTTCCAAAAACACAGAAAAACCTCCACCCGTCATGCAAATGAGATCGAGGAACGCCTGCTGATTTTCATCACTTTTACACCAACGGATTAAGCTCAAAATTAAACATTTTGAGCTGGTGTAAAAATCACGATATTCACCAGGCGTTCCTCGTCCTTTTTATACCAGATTTTTTGACAAAATGTTAGCCCTTTTTCGAAAAATGGCTGGAAATGCCCCAAATCCCAAGGGAATAGCCCACGGAACTCCCCAAAGCGTGGGAAACGTATAAATGATAGACGTTACTTTGAAAACTTACCAAAAGCACTAAAAACCTCCACCCGTCATGCAAATGAGATCGAGGAACGCCTGCTGATTTTCATCACTTTTACACCAACGGATTAAGCTCAAAATTAAACATTTGAGCTGGTGTAAAAATCACGATATTCACCAGGCGTTCCTCGTCCTTTTTATACCAGATTTTTTGACAAAATGTTAACCCTTTTTCGAAAAATGCCTAGAAGTGCCCCCAATCCCAAGGGAATAGCCCACGGAACTCCCCGAAGCGTGGGAAACTTATAAATGACAGACTTTACTTCGAAAACTTTCCAAAAACACAGAAAAACCTCCACCCGTCATGCAAATGAGAGCGAGGAACGCCTGCTGATTTTCATCACTTTTACACCAACGGATTAAGCTCAAAATTAAACATTTTGAGCTGGTGTAAAAATCACGATATTCACCAGGCGTTCCTCGTCCTTTTTATACCAGATTTTTTGACAAAATGTTAACCCTTTTTCGAAAAATGGCTGGAAATGCCCCAAATTCCAAGGGAATAGTCCACGGAACTCTCCAAGTCGTGGGAAACTTATAAATGACAGACTTTACTTCGAAAACTTTCCAAAAACACAGAAAAACCAGAACCCGTCATGCAAATGAGATCGAGGAACGCCTGCTGATTTTCATCACTTTTACACCAACGGATTAAGCTCAAAATTAAACATTTTGAGCTGGTGTAAAATCACGATATTCACCAGGCGTTCCTCGTCCTTTTTATACCAGATTTTTTGACAAAATGTTAACCCTTTTCGAAAAATGCCTAGAAGTGCCCCCAATCCCAAGGGAATAGCCCACGGAACTCCCCGAAGCGTGGGAAACTTATAAATGACAGACTTTACTTCGAAAACTTTCCAAAAACACAGAAAAACCTCCACCCGTCATGCAAATGAGAGCGAGGAACGCCTGCTGATTTTCATCACTTTTACACCAACGGATTAAGCTCAAAATTAAACATTTTGAGCTGGTGTAAAAATCACGATATTCACCAGGCGTTCCTCGTCCTTTTTATACCAGATTTTTTTGACAAAATGTTAACCCTTTTTCGAAAAATGGCTGGAAATGCCCCAAATTCCAAGGGAATAGCCCACGGAACTCTCCAAATCGTGGGAAACTTATAAATGACAGACTTTACTTCGAAAACTTTCCAAAAACACAGAAAAACCTCCACCCGTCATGCAAATGAGAGCGAGGAACACCTGCTGATTTTCATCACTTTTACACCAACGGATTAAGCTCAAAATTAAACATTTTGAGCTGGTGTAAAAATCACGATATTCACCAGGCGTTCCTCGTCCTTTTTATACCAGATTTTTTTGACAAAATGTTAACCCTTTTTCGAAAAATGCCTGGAAATGCCCCAAATCCCAAGGGAATAGCCCACGGAACTCCCCAAAGCGTGGGAAACTTATAAATGACGGCTTTAAAATCGAAAACTTTCCAAAAACACTAAAAACCTCCACCCGTCATGCAAATGAGATCGAGGAACGCCTGCTGATTTTCATCACTTTTACACCAACGGATTAAGCTCAAAATTAAACATTTTGAGCTGGTGTAAAAATCACGATATTCACCAGGCGTTCCTCGTCCTTTTTATACCAGATTTTTTGACAAAATGTTAACCCTTTTTCGAAAAATGCCTGGAAATGCCCCAAATTCCAAGGGAATAGTCCACGGAACTCCCCAAAGCGTGGGAAAGTTATAAATGACAGACTTTACTTCGAAAACTTTCCAAAAACACAGAAAAACCAGAACCGGTCATGCAAATGAGATAGAGGAACGCCTGCTGATTTTCATCACTTTTACACCAACGGATTAAGCTCAAAATTAAACATTTTGAGCTGGTGTAAAAATCACGATATTCACAAGGCGTTCCTCGTCCTTTTTATACCAGATTTTTTGACAAAATGTTAACCCTTTTTCGAAAAATGCCTAGAAGTGCCCCCAATCCCAAGGGAATAGCCCATGGAACTCCCCAAAGCGTGGGAAACTTATAAATGACAGACTTTACTTCGAAAACTTTCCAAAAACACAGAAAAACCTCCACCCGTCATGCAAATGAGATCGAGGAACGCCTGCTGATTTTCATCACTTTTACACCAACGGATTAAGCTCAAAATTAAACATTTTGAGCTGGTGTAAAAATCACGATATTCACCAGGCGTTCCTCGTCCTTTTATACCAGATTTTTTGACAAAATGTTAGCCCTTTTTCGAAAAATGCCTGGAAATGCCCCAAATCCCAAGGGAATAGCCCACGGAACTCCCCAAAGCGTGGGAAACGTATAAATGATAGACGTTACTTTGAAAACTTACCAAAAGCACTAAAAAACCTCCACCCGTCATGCAAATGAGATCGAGGAACGCCTGCTGATTTTCATCACTTTTACACCAACGGATTAAGCTCAAAATTAAACATTTTGAGCTGGTGTAAAAATCACGATATTCACCAGGCGTTCCTCGTCCTTTTTATACCAGATTATTTGACAAAATGTTAACCCTTTTTCGAAAAATGCCTAGAAGTGCCCCCAATCCCAAGGGAATAGCCCACGGAACTCCCCGAAGCGTGGGAAACTTATAAATGACAGACTTTACTTCGAAAACTTTCCAAAAACACAGAAAAACCTCCACCCGTCATGCAAATGAGATCGAGGAACGCCTGCTGATTTTCATCACTTTTACACCAACGGATTAAGCTCAAAATTAAACATTTTGAGCTGGTGTAAAAATCACGATATTCACCAGGCGTTCCTCGTCCTTTTTATACCAGATTTTTTGACAAAATGTTAACCCTTTTTCGAAAAATGGCTGGAAATGCCCCAAATTCCAAGGGAATAGTCCACGGAACTCTCCAAGTCGTGGGAAACTTATAAATGACAGACTTTACTTCGAAAACTTTCCAAAAACACAGAAAAACCAGAACCCGTCATGCAAATGAGATCGAGGAACGCCTGCTGATTTTCATCACTTTTACACCAACGGATTAAGCTCAAAATTAAACATTTTGAGCTGGTGTAAAAATCACGATATTCACCAGGCGTTCCTCGTCCTTTTTATACCAGATTTTTTGACAAAATGTAAACCCTTTTTCGAAAAATGCCTAGAAGTGCCCCCAATCCCAAGGGAATAGCCCATGGAACTCCCCAAAGCGTGGGAAACTTATAAATGACAGACTTTACTTCGAAAACTTTCCAAAAACACAGAAAAACCTCCACCCGTCATGCAAATGAGATCGAGGAACGCCTGCTGATTTTCATCACTTTTACACCAACGGATTAAGCTCAAAATTAAACATTTTGAGCTGGTGTAAAAATCACGATATTCACCAGGCGTTCCTCGTCCTTTTTATACCAGATTTTTTGACAAAATGTTAGCCCTTTTTCGAAAAATGCCTGGAAATGCCCCAAATCCCAAGGGAATAGCCCACGGAACTCCCCAAAGCGTGGGAAACGTATAAATGATAGACGTTACTTTGAAAACTTACCAAAAGCACTAAAAAACCTCCACCCGTCATGCAAATGAGATCGAGGAACGCCTGCTGATTTTCATCACTTTTACACCAACGGATTAAGCTCAAAATTAAACATTTTGAGCTGGTGTAAAAATCACGATATTCACCAGGCGTTCCTCGTCCTTTTTATACCAGATTTTTTGACAAAATGTTAACCCTTTTTTCGAAAAATGCCTAGAAGTGCCCCCAATCCCAAGGGAATAGCCCACGGAACTCCCCGAAGCGTGGGAAACTTATAAATGACAGACTTTACTTCGAAAACTTTCCAAAAACACAGAAAACCTCCACCCGTCATGCAAATGAGAGCGAGGAACGCCTGCTGATTTTCATCACTTTTACACCAACGGATTAAGCTCAAAATTAAACATTTTGAGCTGGTGTAAAAATCACGATATTCACCAGGCGTTCCTCGTCCTTTTTATACCAGATTTTTTGACAAAATGTTAACCCTTTTTCGAAAAATGGCTGGAAATGCCCCAAATTCCAAGGGAATAGTCCACGGAACTCTCCAAGTCGTGGGAAACTTATAAATGACAGACTTTACTTCGAAAACTTTCCAAAAACACAGAAAAACCAGAACCCGTCATGCAAATGAGATCGAGGAACGCCTGCTGATTTTCATCACTTTTACACCAACGGATTAAGCTCAAAATTAAACATTTTGAGCTGGTGTAAAAATCACGATATTCACCAGGCGTTCCTCGTCCTTTTTATACAAGATTTTTTGACAAAATGTTAACCCTTTTTCGAAAAATGCCTGGAAATGCCCCAAATCCCAAGGGAATAGCCCACGGAACTCCCCAAAGCGTGGGAAACGTATAAATGATAGACGTTACTTTGAAAACTTACCAAAGCACTAAAAAACCTCCACCCGTCATGCAAATGAGATCGAGGAACGCCTGCTGATTTTCATCACTTTTACACCAACGGATTAAGCTCAAAATTAAACATTTTGAGCTGGTGTAAAATCACGATATTCACCAGGCGTTCCTCTTTTTTTTTATACAAGATTTTCTGATGATGTCTACACGGGTTTTTAATTTTATTTTTAAATTGCTACAAATCAACCCAATGAGTTACCATCTGGTGTATGTTTTATGGAGAGTAAAAAATAAATAAAAAAACGAGAAAAAAACTAAAATAAAACTCATGGTTTTTATTAGCTTGATTCAATGCTCAATCTTGTTTTTTCACTTGTTTGTTTCATTAATTCTTGCTCTTTTCCTTCCAGTTTCCTTTCTACAGCAACCGACTTGTTAAAACCGACTTTTTAAAATCTTTTTACCTATATTGGTTTTTTCTTATTCATTCATTTTCCCGCCATCGTTCCCCTCGTTGTTGTCATTTTATTTTTTCACTTAATTCTTTGTTCATTGTTTTGTGTTATTCTTTCATTCTTTTTTGTCTTCATTTTTCATTTCTTTTTCACTTCTTCCAACCCAGTTATCAATCAGCTCTTTCTTTTTTCAGTCATTTCATTCATCGTTATCATGAGGACCAGCATCCATGTCGCTGTCAAGACTGCATTCTCCTTGATGAGCGTGACTCGGTCGTGACTGGTAACATCCTAGTCTGTCTTGTGTTCTTCTCAACAAACCGATGCGAACACCAATGAACTATCTCCTCGTCAACCTAGCTATTTCCGATCTCCTCTTACTAGTATTCTTTAGTCCTTCTTTCATCTTCAGGGACTCGTTCACACATCCTGCAGGTTTAACAGGAGATCTGTTTTGCGTTTTTATCACAGGCGAGAGTTTCGCATGGATGGGAGGCTATGCATCAGCTTACGTTTCTCGTTGCCATAGCAATCGAAAGGTATCAAGCGGTAACCAAGCCTTATCACCATAGTAACAGCATCACTAGTTGTAAGCTTAGGTTTCTTGTGGTAAGTTGTTGGGTGTTTGCAATCTCTTGGAATTCAATCGGTTTTGCAGTTGAAGCGATACGACGCAGATTTGGGCTTCTGCAAACCTCGTTGGCCAGCGGTTTACTCTTACAAAGTGTATAGCTTGCTGTGTTTCGTCATCATTGGCGTCATCCCAGTGACGATAATGTGTCTTTTGTACTCAAAGATCGTCTATTCGCTGTGGTTCAAGCGAGAAATCGTCCAGGTCAATAACCAGCTTTACGAAAGAAAACGACGAATTAAAGCAACCAAGATGGTACTCATGGTCAGCGGTATTTACACGTTGTCATGGATACCGGAATTGACGATATTTCTTGTCGATGCTTATGCTCCTCGTTACGTAAGCAGCGATGTTGCGTATCCCGTATGTGTTGCTATGGTGACCTTGAATTCTGCCGTCAATCCCATTATATATACACTTCATGGAGAACGATTTCGGTATTTTTTGAAGAAGTTGGTTTGTCGTTGTTGGGGTGTAGACAGGAGTGACCAAGGCTCTGTAGGGAAGGACAAGCTGGCGTGACTATCACTCAGATTGCTGAGGCAGAATACTATGATACCAAACTGTAATGCTATAAAAGAACAAGAAAGGATTTGAGTGAGTAACCATGTCCGGTCACGTCCCGTGACCCTACTAGTAGGACTTTTATGTTCATTTGTGTCCCCTAGCACCAGGGTCACCCTACCTTCATATGAACGGTCTCTCATAAGGAAGGATAACCTAGGACTACCCTATTGTTTTGGGTGTCCCCTTGTGAAAGGAAGGTAAAAGACTTGTCCCTAGCATCAGGGTCACCCTACCTTCATATTTACGGTCTCTCATAAGGTAGGGTAACCTAGGACTACCCTATTATTTTGGGTGTTCTCTTGTGAAAGGAAGGTAAAAGACTTGCCTCTAGCACCAGGGTCACCCTACCTTCATATGAACGGTCTCTCATAAGGAAGGGTAACCTAGGAATACCCTATTATTTTGGGTGTTCTCTTGTGAGAGGAAGGTAAAAGACTTGTCCCTAGCACCAGGGTCATCCTACCTTCATATGAACGGTCTCTCATAAGGAAGGATAACCTAGGATCACCCTATTGTTTTGGGTGTCCCCTTGTGAAAGGAAGGTAAAAGACTTGTCCCTACCACCGAGGGTCACCCTACCTTCATATGAACGGTCTCTCATACGGTAGGGTGACCAAGTACTACCCTATTGTTTTGGGTGTTCCTTGTTGAAAGGAAGGTAAAGATTTGTCCCTAGCACCAGGGTCACCCTACCTTCATAACGGTCTCTCATACGGTAGGGTAACCTAGGACTACCCTATTGTTTTAGGTGTCCCCTTGTGAAAGGAAGGTAAAAGATTTGTCCCTACCACCAGGGTCACCCTACCTTCATATGAACGGTCTCTCAATGGTTAGTCTATCGATATGATGTCTGGAAACAACCAAACGATTTCTACTGAGAGTAGATATTAGCAAGATGACGCCTCCTTACAGAAAAGAAATATCCAGCAGGGGTTGTTACAAAAGGAAATTATATCTTTCAACATAAATCCCTTCACCCCCACTCAATTATCTAATGTTCCATCTCTTATAAAACCATCATATAATAAACAATCTTTGTGCAGTGTAGCATGTTCATTTGTCTAAATGAAACAAACACCAAGCTATCAGGAAATTGAATAAATGCCGAAGGCGACTGAAAGACCAAACCGCAGAGGAAGACTATTATGAATAAGACTAATGTACTTTACTAGACAGTCACTGGAAGTCTGTCAAGTCTGTTTGCATATATATCCAATGAAATCGTGGTAAAGATATATCTTTACTCAGATCAATTAGTAAACATGAAACGGCTTTTAAAAGGGATCATTTGTTCGAAGAAAATCCCCATAAATAGGAAATATTGCAGAGTGAAATCTCGAAAGAAAAACGTGAAATTGTGGCACGTGTTTTCAGTGAGCTATTCTCCTCCCAACTCACGGCAGGCACTTCCCACTAATTTAACTTCTCACTGGCAAGCCTGAGGGTTATTGCTAAGAGGCGTCTAACTGCCG